>PVIH01000192.1:51399-199891 GCA_004025045.1 Sigmodon hispidus
AAAAAAAAAAAAAAAAAAAAAAAAAAAAAAAAAAAAAAAAAAAAAAAAAAAAAAAAAAAAGAAATTCTCTTATGAACCGACTTTATGCTGCCATGTGCATCTCTAAAAATACTCATTTTTTTTTCTGTCCAAAACTGGGAAGTTAGTTCTTCATACAGATTAAATACTTACACTTATCTTTGTTATTTACAGTAATGTTCATTGAAAATTTCTCTTTAAGCTGGATGTAGTGGCGCATCCCTTTAATCTCAGCAGAGGCAGTGGATCTCTATGAGTTCAAGGCCAGGCTGATCTACAGAGCTAGTTCTAAGACTAGTTGCTAGTAGCCAGAGGAAACTCTGTCTCAAAAAACAAAAGAAAATAAAACAAACGATAGATAGTCAATCATATGCCATTTTTATTATGCTAAGTGGAAAAATGAAAAATGTTTTATAAAGATAATAATGACAATATTATATCTTTAAATGTTAGTATAAGTAACATTTTAAAAATATAACATTTTTAAATGTTTGGAATTCTTTCTGTCATGTCTGGCATAACAGAAAGAGCTGATAGCTCATGTTTATTTCTTCAGTGTCTGGTAGTTTGTCTTAAATCCAAGAATATGAAGAAAATTAGACCTTAAACAAATAAGTAATCAGAAAAGGCGTTGTCTTTAGATAATTGAGGATTTTGTTTTGTTATGTTTTCTGAGATAGGGTTTCTGTATGTAGTGTGGCTGTCCTGGAATTGGCATTGTCCATTAGGCTGGCCTCACATTGTCAGAGATTGGCCCACCTCTTCTGGGATTAAAGGCATGTACCACCACCACTGACCAGTTTATAATTGAGGATTTTTAAAAAAATTCAAAATTTAGCAAGTAATACATTTATTAAAATATACCTTATCTATCATAAAATGTCAAGACTAACCATATCACTCAAATTTACTGAGTCATACAATCATAAGTCATACAGTCATAATCATAGTCCAGTTTGAGGTGATGGGAACATACCCAGTGGTAAAGCATCATCTTGGTTTGGTTCCTTGCACTGTTGAAACACCCAGACAACAACAAGCAGTCTTACTCTGTACATGTCGCGTGGTAGTTTCTTAAAGTTGCAGTTTAAATCCTAAACCAACATTGGCCAATTAGCTTTCTATACTCTGTTGTGCTAAAGCTTTTGTTTGCCTTGTGCTTGGAATGATCTAAGGTTTTACTTATCCCCAAACTAGGTATATAATGATAATGACCTTGTAACTCTCTCCCTTTTTTAAAAAAAATTATTTATTATGCATACAGTATTCTGTCTGCGGGCCAGAAGAGGGCTCCAGATATCATTGTAGATGGTTGTGAGTCACCATGTGGTTGCTGGGAATTGAACTCATGACCTATGGAAGAGCAGGCAGTGCTTTTAACCTCTGAGCCATCTCTCCAGCCCCGTAACTCTGTTTTTAATATTTTGTATGTATTTAAAAATTTAAATTAAGACTATTTATTCTTTGTATGGGTGTGTGCATGTGTGCTCTCTCTATTTCTCTATGTGCGTGTCTGTGTGTACACATATGTAAGCACGGTAAAGGATGTGGGGGAAAAGGGGAATATTTCTGGACAGTGGAGGTCTGTTTTTGCAAAGTATTTATTAGGAAGTGTAAAATTCTACAAGTGGAGGAGAGCTCAGTATCAAGGGTTCTGAATACTGGCACATAGTGCACATTGAGGCACTTCCTGAAGAACTTTTACCAATCCCCATCTGTGCTTGAGGAACACAATGTCATCTCTACATCATTAAGCTTTTAGAGTTCTGAGCCAACTCAACTCTGAGTTGAGTTAAGCCCACAACTGTGTGTTTCTGTTAATTATCCTAGTGGAATTCTCTGAGATCCCATTCACTTTGATTGTATCGCCTTCATTTAAGATTCATTCTTAGAATCAAGTTGGTGGGGCTGGAGAGATGGCTTAGCGGTTAAGAGCACTGGCTTCTCTTCCAGAGGACTCGGGTTCAATTTTCAGCACCCACATGGCAGCTCACACTGTCGGCAACTCCAGTTTCAGGGGATCAGAAATCCTCCCTCAGGCATGCACACAGGCAAAACACCAATGCACATAACAGGAAGGAGGGAGGGAGGGAGAAGAGAGGGAAGGAGGGAGGAAGGAAGGAAGGAAGATCAAGTTGGTACTACTGAATATGATAAATACTTGGCTATTGAAATTTTTTCAAGGTTGTTGGAATAAAAATCAGCTCTTACAGGTAAAGTGAAGCCTTGTAAGTGTCACCAGTTCTGTTTTAAGGATTTACTTAGGTATTGTGAGTGTGTTCATGTGAGCTAGAGAGCCCAGACATGTACATGCTGTGATATATGTGTAGAGGTCAGAGGACAGCTTCTTGTGAGTCATCTCTCCCCTTCCTTGTTTGAGGCAGGGTCTCTTACTCATTGTTTCTGTCACTGCTGTGCTAAGCTGTGAGCTGTGCTGTGTATGTATGCTTGCTTCGTATGTGGCCTCTCCACTGACTCCCTTGTCTCTGCCTCCCATCTCACATAGTGCTAGGATTACAGATGTCTGCTACCTTCTGGCTTAATTTTACATGGGTTCCAAACTAGGGTTGCTCACACTTGCTCCATAGATACCTTTATCTGCCTAACTATCTCCCTGGACCTTACCAGTTAAAGTGAGGACAATAGATTATTAATCATTGCAATGTTTAAGTGAGATTAAAGGAAATAGTATGTGTAGAATTGTGGACAGGAGTCTGAGTGTGGTGTTTTCTGCCTTTCATCCCAGCACTTGGAAGGCAGAGGCAGGTGGGTTTCTGAGTTGGAGGCCAGTCTGGTCTACATTGTGAGACCCTTTCTCAAAAAAGCAAAATAAAAAAGCATAGGCAAGACAGTCTGACATTAATATGCAGTTCAATAAATGTTTAGTTGATTGAAAAGTTAAATATTACATGAATATAAATTTTAGTATTTTTCAAGTGTAAATGTACCTTATAATCTGCTACGAGAAGGTATTCAGTAGCATGGGACCTATAAGGCCTTTTAGAAAGTGGGTCACAGTGTGTAATAAACATTGTAGATAACTAATGTGGCTAGCAAATTCAGCCTTGATATCCCCTAAGGAGTTACCAGGAACTTTGAGTCAGGTAATTAGTTTGCAGGGTTTTCAGTTACAGTGATGTTCATTATTTAACATTTTTATATCCATAATGACTCATCTGTGAATTATAAAGTGCTTTCCCAATAGAAATGTAATACTGCTTGAATTTTTCTGCCTGCTCTGAGTGTGTGTTCTGTTGTACCTTCTCTCCCCTCCTGCAGTAAAGAGTTTCTGGCTGTTATTTAGGAACAAAACACTGCACATAATCTTAACTATCTGTTCTTGTGTGAAGAGAACTTAACCTCCTAAGGGCCATAGAGATTTTTTTTTAGTATAATCAGCATTCAGTGCTTTTATTTATTATTCACTGCCATTTTAAACTATTAGATTTTCCTCTCTTACTATTTTTAAACTTTTAACAAAAAATTTTGGTTAAACCTTGTAAAATGCATACCATTGAAAGTTTCAATTATTCACATTATTGTTCTAATTCTAATTATTGTTCACATTATTCTAATTATTTGTTTCATTTACATTGGAACTGAAATTACATGTGACACACCTTGATTATTATGTTTCCTGCAATAGTTCTGTCCATGAAAATGTTCTTGCAATGGTACTGTTGCCAAATACGTGTCTGAGTGTTAGTAAGTATTTTAGTTGCTACTAATAACTATTACAGAGCACTTGCAAATACCAGAGTAGATACTTTTTGTTTTGGTGTGATATGTATAGATGTGTTCCTGCATATGTGTGTAGCTTTTATATGGAGATGAAAAAGTGGCATTAATTGTCTTTCTCAATTGCTTTCCAGTTTATTTTTAAGTTTTTATTTTTTTATTTATTGGGCGGAGGGGTGGCACGTTACCCAGTACATGTGTGGATTCTGGGGATGAACTTTAGGCTTGTTGGCACATACCCTTACCTGCTGAGCTATCTCTCTGGCCCTTCATCTTATTTTGTTGCAGTAGGGCCTTTCATTGGACCTTTACCTGTAGCCTCTTTGGCCAGTAAGCTCCAGGGATACACTTGTCTGCCTACTCCACCCCCTCTCTGTCCTGTGCTCCTGTCCTCACCTTTTTATGAATGATTAGGAATTCAAACTCAGGATCTGGTGCCTGTGTGACAGCCATGTTACCAGTTGACTCCTGCCTCTCTAGATGCTTTTATATATATTCTTTAAATGTTTTTGAAATTATAATCACATTTTCCCTTTTCCCTCCTTCCAACTCCTCCCATACACCTTCCCCTTGCTGTCTCTCAAATTCATGGCTTCCTTTTTTTTTTTAAACTTCTCCCTATATGCGACCTGCTCAGTCCATATAAGTTATTTGTATGTATATGATCTTGAGCTGACCCCTTGATTTTGGATAACCAGTTGGAGGACCCTTCCCTGATGAAGACCATTTCTACCATTCTCTGCATTCCTGATCATCTTCCTACTTCCGCCATGATCCCAGTGCCTAGACACAGGGATTATGTTGCAGATGTAGCAGCTTGGACAGGACACCACAGATCTCTTGTTCTGTGCATTTGATTGGTTGTGGTTTGCTGTAATAGTCTTGTCTGGTGCAAAGAAAAATTTCTGTGATGATTAACGAAAACCACATCGAATTCTAATTGGCCTTAATAATAAAAACTCGGAGGGAGTCAGATATTGGAGCAAATGCTGAAAGATCAGAGAGACAAAGGAGCAAAGCCACAGCCACCTCTTACTTCTACAACTCCTCAGCCTGAAAGGGCCAAGTTCCTGTTTCCACCTGCCTTGTATTTTTCTCTCTGCTCAGCCAGATCACTTCCTGTCTCCACCCTCCTAGTGCTGGGATCAAAGATGTGTGCCTCCCAAGTTCTGGGATCAAGGCATGAACCTCTGCTGCTTGGCTGTTTCTCTTTTAGACTCCATCAATCTCAGGTAGCCTAAAGTGGCCTTGAACTCCTGATCTTCCTGCTTCCTCCTCCCAAGTGCTGGGGTTAAAGGTGTGTGCCACTACTGCCTGGCCTTTATGGTTAACTAGTGGCTAGCACTGCCCTCTTCAGGCAAGCTTTATTTGTTAGGGCATAAACAAAACATTACCACACTTACTTGTGGGTATAAGGTCAAATATTTAAAATGTAACTAGTAATTATGCTTAATTTTAATAAAATGATGGTTGTAGATTTGACTTCAAGATTCATGACCTCACTAGCCCTGGGTGTTTGGAAAGGTTTCCAGTACAAGGCATGGATTTTTCTTGTTGAGCGGGAATATTATTTCTAGTCTTCATAGTAGTCCTGTAGATATGTGATACTGTCTTCATTTATAGATGGAGGAACTAAAAATTAATAGAGGGACATGTGGATTTTTGTGTGAGTCTCACTTCTGGTTAGCAACAGATACCTATCTCGTTACAAAGCCAACTAAAATGTATTTTTGATGTTTTCATTTAAGCACAACAGTAAAATGTTGGTGCGTGTTTAAAATATTTATTGGGGCTGTAGAGATGTCCCAGTAGTTAAGAGCACTTGTTGCTCTTGCATAGGCCCTGGGTTCCATTTCTAGCACTCACATAGTGGCTCACAACCATCCCTAATCCTTGTCTGACCTCCATAGGTATTCAGCACACACATGTTATACATATATACATGTAATAAAAACACTCATACACAAAAAGTTATAAAAATAAAATTAAAATATTTCAGAGACATCAGAGAGAGTTTGTGACCCTCCTGTGGGTTGTTTCTGATTGACCTGGAGCAGCAGTTCATTTTTCAGTGACATGGTCCTGGTGGGGAGATGCCAGGGGATTGGAAAGTTAGAAAGGATTATAGAGGGAGTTGGTAAGTCTTGCACAGACTTTATCTTATGCCAAGCAGGCTTATTTAGAAGTTTTAAAAAAGTACTCAGTAAGTGCAAAGATGTGATAAAAGTCACCCATCTTTTAATTGAAGAAGAAATTCCAAGAATAGAATTAGGAGTATGATAGGACCTCTCACTTCAGAGGGTTCACATTGAGAGGATAGATATCTGTTGAAATATAATCTGAGTAGTTTAAGTAGTTGACCTCTGTCAGCAAGAGTCATTGTCACATGTCAGTAATTTTAAAAATGATTTACTCTGTGTGTGTATGTATGTGTAGGTATGTGCACATTAGCCCTGGAGCCTCCGGAGGTCACAGAAGGTTGTGAGCCACCTGATTTAGATACTTCACTTTGGTCCTCTGGGAGAATCATATGTGCTCTTAGTTGTTGAGCATCATCACTCCAGTCGCACTTCACTTGTTTTAACTAGGCAAAGAGCATTATATTAATTTCCAGAATTGATGTAGCATATTTAAAAATATTCACTTGTTTATCTTCTTGGTATATAAATATATGCCTTGCTGTGCGTGGTGTGCGTGGTGTGCGTGTGAAAGTCAGAGGACAGCTTGGAGGAGTTGGTTCTCTACTATCTTGAGGATTATGACACCAAGTTTGGTGGCCAGCACCCTCATTGATAAGCCCTTTTCTCTATTCCAGATTTACTTGTGCATACTAATAAAAGTGTAAAAAAGGTAAAAAAGTAGGAAGAAATAGGGAATTATGATAATGCTGGCCTGAGTTTGTCAAATAAAAACATTTATTACATATGAAAGAAAAGACAGTAACATCAAATGAATTAGAATTGAATAAAGGATTGTTCTTTGCAAAAATGTAGCTTTTAATGTAGTGGCCAGGGGGATAGGTGGCTCAGTAGGTAAAAGCACTTGCCACAAAGTTTGATAACTCAAGTCCATCCCTGTGGTCTCTGTGGGATTTCCCCTGACTCCAAAATAGATGGTGTGGCATGAATGAGCTGGCTGGCACTCTCCCTCCATCTCTCTCCATCATCTCCCTCCATCTCCCTGCCTCCCTGCCTCCTTCCCTCCCTCCCTCCCTTTCTGTCTCCTTCATACATACACTAAATAAATGTAACTAAAATTACAGTGACAATTTTTTAAGGGCTTGGTGGGAATTTGGTTACAGACTAGTTTAGAGAAGCATTGATGTGCAGTAGGAGTCCATTAGATTATACTCCATGGCCTACCGGTGGATTTGTACTTCCTGCATACTAAGAATTGGTTTTATGTTTAATTGGCTGAAAAGATCAAATTTGTGACCTGAAGATTGTATGAAAATTTAGTGTTTCTAAAACTTTATTAGAACAGTTGTGTTTATTCATGCATTGTCTGTGCTTTTCACAGGAAGCTGGTAGAATGCACATGACCTTCCCAGAGCATGCTTATTGACAATATTGTAGACAATAGGACTAATGTGCTATGTTTTGTTTACAAAGAAACGGGCCCTGTTTTATTTGCTTTTGATGAGATAGGTAGTGTCTACTGTTATTTATTGAAGTGGCTGCTGGGGCTAAGAAAAAGTGGGCTAGCCAAGGTGACACTGACAAATGGCAGAGACAGAATTGTAGCCCTGAATCTGTGACTCCATAGCTCTAGATAGTCTCAGCACACCTAACATTTCCTTAGTTCCACACTGACTCTTTTAGAAAAAGAAGAGAAAAGTATCTGTATTTTCTAGTTCCCTACAGTTACCCCTGAAGAATTGAATTCAAAACTCATCATGTGTGAACATTTTGTTTATTTTTGTTTAACTATGTGAGTTTTCCTCAGAGGCTGGTTGATTGATTTGTACTTGGTGATGTTCTACTTACTGACCTATATATGACCATGAAAGACTTCAGTTTTTATATAATTAAGATAGTAAGCTAACTATCAATTTGGGGGAAGTTAATTCTGTTCTTCACCCTCCTCATAAATTAACATATTATATTGTTTTAAAGGATCATAGATAGACTTCTTGAGCATCAACTTAAACTAAAATCATTCATTGGATTCCATATAGAAACCAGGAGTGGTGCTGCAGGCCTTTGATCCCAGCTCTGATAGCCAGAGGCAGGGGGACCTCTGTGAATTCAAGGCTAGCCTTATCTACATCCTAAGTTCCAGGATGGGCAGAGCCACTCCAGGATTGAATGGAGATACCATTCTCAAAAACAAAACAAAAGTGCAGTACATACAGAACTAACCAAAAAAATAAAAAAATTAAATGTGATGCTTTTTAATAAAAAATTTTTGTTTTTATAGAATACATATGCTTTGTGTGCCAAGTCTGAAGAAAAAAAAATTAGGTTAATCGTAGCTGGATATTAGATGGCACTATTCAAGCAAATCTCTATTTCTCTTAATTTTTCTTCATATATTTAACTATTAACTGGTTATAAATTTTAAATTTTGTTAGTATGTTTATTTATTTAAAACATTTTCTTCAACATAACAGTCCTATTATTGACCCCAGATTCACTGTAAGTAGTGAATTTACAGTGTTATGTAGGAATGTAAGTCAATGCCCACTAGGGAGAAATGCATGCAACAGAAGAAACAGTACAGTAGTGAACAGCACAAGTGAGTCTGTGCAACACACTGATGAGAGATTGTGGGGGAGGGAGGAGGGGAGAGAGAGGGACGGAGGGGGAGAGAGAACGAATGAGCGAATGAGCGCATGTGTGCCATGGCGCTTGTGAAAGTTAGGGGGCAACTTAGGAGTCAATTTTTTTATCATGTGGGTTCTGGGGATGGTACTTCACTAGCGTGACACTAAGCACCTTCATCCACTGAGCAGTCTTACTGGTTCACCTTTTTTATTTTGAGAAAATAAGGCTTTTAGATGAGGAAAGCAGGTTTTGAAAACTGCCTGCATGATAGAATATTTACAAATAAATTAGAATTCATAATGGTTCATATTTTACAAGAATGCTTTAAAGTTATTTTTATTTTTGGCACCTCACTAAAGAGCTCAGCATGGTCTTTGAATTTGTGATCTGTTTGTCTCAGCTTTTAGAGTACTGGGATTGCATGTTGAATGCCACTGTCTAGCTTAAATAATATGTTAAAGGCAGCTTTCTTTCATTCTAGACACCGCATACATTGCTGATTTAAATAAAGAGAGGTCTTTGGAATTCAGAGGGATGTCTTAATGGTTAAAAGCACTTGCTGCTCTTCCAGAGGACCTGGGTTCAGTTCCCATTGCCCACATGGTGGTGTACTCTCCCAACAACCAGTTCTAGGGTTTCTAGTACCCTCTTCTGACCACTGTGGGCACCAGGATGTGTGTGGTACATATTCACATTCAAGCAAAATACTAATACCCAAAAAAGAAATAGACCCACTGGCTTCTCTCTTTGTATATTAGAGTGTGCTTGCTGTATTTTGAGATTTGAAAGTCATGGGAACTAGGGTAGGTGTGGTGGTCGTTGGAAGGCTGAGGCAGGGAGACTGTGCGGGTATAAGGTTAATGTGGGCTCCGTAGTGAGAACACAGCCTTCCTCCTCCTCCTCCTCCTCCTCCTCCTCCTCCTCCTCCTCCTCCTCCTCTTCTTTCTCCTTTCTTTTCCTCCTCCTTCTCCTCTTTCTTTTCCTCCTTCTCTTTCTCCCCCTCCTCATCTCCTTCTCCTCTTTCTTTTCCTCCCTCTCTCTCTTCTCCTCCTCCTCCTCCTTTTTTATGTTTTTAAGACAGAGCCTCCAGCTCATGGCAGTCCTCTTGCCTCTGAGTTTGGATGCTGGCATTATAGGTCTGAGACAGCATGCTCAACTCTGATCTTTCCCTCCCCTCCTCTTTGCTTGTAGATTATTGCTCTTTTTAATAGATAGGGTTACATTATTATTGTTTTTTCCTTTGTCCAGTGCATTTATAATTTAACATGAGTAAATTTAAAAACTATTGGCTAATACAACAGATAACTACAATTAGAATCTAAATTGGAGTACCTAGATTGAGGTGGCATGTTACAGTTCTTGTGACAGATGGCTTCCCCCCTTCCTCATCTGCTTTTTTTTCTTTTTAGAGAATAAATCCCATGTGTTCTCCATTTTGGCTCTGGTTATGTTCTACCCACTCATTGACTTCACAGGAACTCCAAATTGGATGTACTGGTTACTGGCATTATAGCAGGAAGTGGATACAAAGTGTGATCCCTTGTGCCAAGTGTTCATGTATCAGAAAAATTATAGCTTCATAAAGTTAAGCATTATTTCTTAGTCTTACTGAGTAAAGCTGAATTTTATTTTTATTTATTTTTTGAACTTTTTTTTTTAAAAAGAATATGCTTTTAAAATTTTATTTATAATGATTTGTATATGTATGTGTCTGTATGTGGGTGTGTGTACTTATGTTTGGTGCTTGTGGTGGCCAGAAGGTTCAGGTCCCCCTGGAGCTGGAGTTATTGGTAGTTGGGTGTTGGGAACTAACTCAATTTGGTTCTAGGCAAGAGCAGTACAAGCTCTAAGTGCAGTACCGTCTCTCTAGCTCCAGAATGTAGTGTGAAGACGGTTCTGCATTTCTCTTCTGTGTTTGCTTGCACATGTGTCAGAGTGTGGCTGTGATGTCAGAGGACAGTGTGTGGGGCCTGGGGATTGAATTTAGGTTGCCAGCTTGAGAACAGTGATCTTTACCCACTGAACCATTTTGAGAACCTTTAGCATATACTTTTCACTTGATGTTCCATAGTAAATCTTTTTAGTGGCATATTTATTACAAAATAGGTTTTTAAAATCTGAATTTATCATAATCAGAAATTTATAGTGTGTTGTGCTACAGTGTATTTATTCAGGGCACTGAATGAATAGACATAATTGTAATGACAGCAGGGATTCTTTTGAGTTTATATTTGAGATAATCTTGTGTGGTTTAGGTAGCCTTGCATTTATAGTCTTCCTGCCTAAGCCACCTGAGTGCTGGGATGCAGATGTATACTAACTGCGTGCCCAGCCATGACAGGAATTTAATATTGCAGAGACTTAATCATAATATTTGACTTGTAATGTGTGGTATTGAACTTTAGATTTCTATTTGATGTCAAATCTCTCAATCCAAGAGGATTTGCCAAACTTTCAAGTTAGACCAGTGAGTGATTGCTACTGCTTCTGCTACCACCACTGCTGCTCTTCTTTTTAAATTTAATTTTATTCTTTTATTTATTGAGACAGGGTATCCCTGTATAGCCCTAGCTGTCCTGGATCTGTCTGCCTCTGCCTCTGGTGTGTGTCACCATGCCTGTTCTCTCATTCTTTCCCTTCTGTCTTATTTTCCTATTGATATGAAGAGAGACCATGACCAAGACAACTTATAAAATAGTGTCTAATTTGGCGCTCACTGGGCAGGGTTAGAGTCCATGGCCATTGTTTCAGGGAACATGTCACCAGGCAAGCAGGTATGACACTGAAGTAGTAGCTGGGAACTTCTGTCTTGATCTTAAAGTTGGAGGGAGGGAAGGAGGGGAGGAGAGAGACAGAGACAGACACTGGGAATGGCTTGAATGTTTTGAAACCTCAAAGGCTGCTCGGAGTGACACACGTCCTCCAGTAAAGCTACAACTTTCTAGTCCTGGACAGTTCTACCAGTCATGGACTGGGTATTCAAACATATGATCCTGTGTGGAGCACTCTCATTCAAACTGCCACATCCTTCTCTCCCTTCTTCTTTTACAGGTTAGCCTCTATGACAGTCTTCCTGTCCAGGTTCCTAAATGCTAGGATATGGCTCCTTGTAGGCTTCTCTTCTAAGATTTAATGCTTATTTGTGTTTTTCTATGATTTTTATGTTTCAATTGGATGCCTCCCCCCTTTGAATTCACTTTGTACTTTGACTATTTGACTAGCAAATGAATGTACTTAACCTTAGAGAGTACATAATTCAGCAGTTAGATAAAGTGAGTGTTAGCTGTTTTTCTCATGGTGTATTACTGCGTATTCTGGAAATACATTGTAATTATGTGTGTGACTTTCCAATGAGAAGAAGGAAGAGATCTAATTGCATTCATTCCTATAAGATGACTATTGGTATTTCAACATAGCATTGTCTAATCAGTATGTCAGTAAGTATGTATTGAGTGCCTGCCATGAGTGCCAGCTAGTATGCTTGATGTTTTGGCAGATTCTAAAAAAGAAAAGTAGGGAGAAAGAGGAACAGATATGCATGTAAAGAGTTCAGAATCTCATGAACCTGGAGTTTGTATATTTTGTGGTTTATAAATAAGAGTTTTTGGAGCAGTCAAATTTTAGAGTATTTTGAGCTGGGAAATTCAGCAGTGGAGTTATCTATAAGTTGAGGCTGTTTTCTCACATAAGTATAACTTTTTATATAAATTAAATATTTAATATTAAAGATTTCCTTGAATTTTATGTCTTATATATAAGCGTGAAAAATCAGTATATCTGAAAATACATATTTTCTACAATATTGATACTTACAAATTACTGAAATTGAAAGGTTTCGTTAATACAATAGAGGGAACATGTATGTGCGTGCATGTGTGTGTGTGTGTGTGTATGTGTCTTGGAAGTAGTATAGCTTTATTATAGCATCATTTCAAAGCATAAATTATGGAATCATTAAGCTCTGAGATTCCCAGTGTACACAATGAAGATAAGTATTATGAGGAAAATGTGAGATTAAGTAAGTTAAGATTCATGGAGCATTTAGAATTGGGAATTACATGTATTAAGTACCAGCTCCTTGTTACTGTTTTTTCATTGTAGTCTCTCTTTTAAAGTTAATATTGATGTGGAAACCCAGAAAAATCTTTTTTAGTGTGTTTTCTCAGTGTAGGATTATTGTTTAAATTTTTTTATGAACGTGAATTTTCTTATAAAAACAATTTAAAACAAAATTTTTTTAATGAACATAAACTTTTTTATAAAAACAATTTTTTAATGAACATGAATTTGTCATATAATAAAGTAAAACATAATGAAGACTAAGATTAATTCTGTACATTTCTGTTATTATAGTACAGAATGAAGACTTAATCACTTGGAATTCAGTAAATTTTTGAATGTTATTGAGTTAGCTATAATACTATCTCAGCACAAAAAAAGCAGAGACAGGCAAATCTCTGGGTCTACAGAGTGAGTTTCAGGATGGCTAGAGCTGTTACACAGTGAAACTCTTGTCTTGAAAAACCAAATAATAATAATAACAATAATAACAACAACAACAATAATAAGCATGATGTGTGGGGAAAAGTCACAGAACCTCATGTTCATATTTCTTCATTTTGTTCCTTAACCTCTGAACCATCTCTCCAGCCATTTTGTCCCTTAAACATCATAAATATCAGTGTTAAATTTATATTAGTTGACTGTTTGTTCTATTTTAAAATAATTACTATTTTTTTGTGGTAGACCTTTTACCATTAAGAAATTTTTGGATTGAAGTATCTTGCTTTTGTGTAATATTTGATATATGTATATTTTAGGATTTGCTTACAGTCTAGAACTGAGTAGAACAAGCTATTCCTTCTTCTAGAATAATGGTATGTAATAGAAAAGGGTTTTATGAAATAGATATTTAGTGGCTTGAAGAATTGCTGGGAGGCTGGAATATTTGGCTTCAGGCTAGCTTCTGTGATACTAACAGGAAACTTCTGCCACTGTTGCTTTCCTGACTAGGGCAGGTATTTCTGCTGGCAGTGGCACCAGGAGCCCAGCACTGCTGGAGTCCCCACCAGCATATGTACAAGCTAATGAAAACAGGCTCATTCTTCATGTCACTCAGGTCCATCCCAGTCTTGTGTGCTTTTCTTCAATTGCTCATCTGGATCACCTGCCTGTGCTACAGGGAATGTAGGAATTTGTGAGCTTTCACTTTTACATTGGGAAAGCAGGATGCATAATGGATGTTTTTCGTTTTTTTAATATTTATTTTGTTTGTATGAGTATTTTTCCTGAGCGTGTGTATATATATCACGTGCATGTGTAGTACCTGTGGAAATCATCTGAGAGTATCACAGCCCCTGGAAGTGTAGCTAGGGATGGTTTTAAACCACTGTGTAGTACTGAAAACTGGACCTGTGTCTTCTACAAGAACAATTTGTGCTTTAGACCACCAAGCTGTCTCTCCAATCCCTGATCGACTTCAAGTTCAGCTTCAGCTACATAGTGAGCTGGGATACTAGAGATCCTTTTTTAAAAAATGGAAGAAAACAAAAAGTGCAGCCCTAATGTTTTAGAACTTTGATATTGTTTGTTTCTGAGTCAGAATTGCTTGGAACCCACAGTGATTTACCTGCCTCTGTCTATTGAGTGCTGCAACTAAAGGCCTCTTGAAAGATACTGTAATCACACTTTAAAAAATTGTCATATAAAATAATTAAGATGGGGAGCTTCTTTACAATAAATAGTTTTTATGCTTTAATTGTGTATAAACTAAGCACTTTTTGAATCACAATTCAAATAAAAATCAAAACATGTTTTGTGATTTCAATGCTTGCTGCTCTTCATGGGAGATGTCTTTATTTATAATTTTATTTTGCTTTACTGGAAAAAGTGACTCAAGTATTGAATTATTTTTTGCAACACATTTTATAAGTGAGTTTAAATGCCAGTAGTTTATAATATAGGTGTTTTGCAGTTATGTGATAGCTATCAGTTTCTATAAAATTTTATTTTTGGAAAGTTAGGAATTTTGGAGAGAATATTCTCTCTATATAACTTTACAACCAGACACTAATAAAAAAATTGCCTTAGGAGATTGGTTGCATAGTCCCAGGTCATGTGGCTGCTCCAGTAAATACTGGAGATATATAGGAAAAATTGAGTAGAAATACTGTTTGCTATACTGAGACAGTGCAGAGGAATGCTTCTGAAGTGCCAAAGGGCGGGGGGTGGGGGGAGGTGGTCCTGGCAGTTTTATTTTTCTTAAAGTAAAGATAAAAGTATTCTTGGTATTTTTCCCTTCTTTTGTTTTGAGAAAGGGTTTTCCTGTATAGCCTTGGCTCCTGAAACTCCGTATGCAGTCTAGGCTACCCCTGAACTTGAAGTTATCTTCCTGTCTCTGCCTTCCCAGTGCTGGGATTATAGATGTGACACCATGCTTTGCATAAGTGTTCTTGTTTTTTATGTAATAATTCTGCCCCCGTTCCTTGTAGATCCTTTGCCTGGAAAAGTTGATTATGAATTCACAGAATTCTGGTTCAGAAATAGTCTTCTCTTTACTACAGTTATTCATGAACTAATGCTATTACAGAAACAAAATTGAGAACCAAAAAAGACTGTGTGTTTTGTAGTTTGCCTCTTTTGTTGTATTTTTATCTGAGTCACTAGTTTTTAGAGTAGTTGCCATAGCTGGTGTGTCAGTTTGACATTTTGATTTCAAAGATCCTATTATAATCTTGCTCCAAATGTCAAACAGTTCCTTGGAGATAGGCATAAGCTCCCTCTGATGCTTTGTTAGAATGTAAGATGATTTTTTAGATTCCTTGTTACCGTGTCCATGTGTAGAGCTTAAATGAGAACATTTTTATTGCTCAACAGAGCTTTTATTTATCAATTTCAGGTTATTTGCTAAATTTTGCACTGTGCTGACTTTGAACTTGATTACATTCTTGAGGCAGAACGGGAAAGCAATTTTTAAAGCAGTAAGATTTTACATACAAGAGCACTCACAAGTATTACCTAATAGCTTTTAAAGTTTTTTTTGAATATTTATTTATTTTATGTGAACTGGTGTTTTGCCTGCATGTATAACATGTGTAAGGGTGTCAGATCTTGGAATTACAGACAGTTGTTAGCTGCCATGTGGATGCTGGGAATTGAACTCAGGTCCTCCAGAAGAACAGTCAGTGCTCTTAACCCCTGAGCCATCTCTCTAGCCCCACCTAATAGCTTTTAAATGTTCTATATTAGTGTATATTTCAGTGTTCAGCAAATTTCTTAGTGTACTAGTGTAACACAACATAGCGAGCTCACATCTTGGTGAGTGCAAAGGCAAACTGAGCAGTCAAAACATGAAAGAGTAGAGAAAAATTTATTACCTGCAGCAGGCCTGGAGAGCTGTGGAGTTATTTTCAGAGCAGTGCCCTCCTTTGATAAAGGAAGCATGTGATTTTATTCATCTAGCCTATAAATATTCATATAAGTGCCAGGCCATTTCTAAATATGCTTAGTTAGGGAGTACATTCTTGAGCATGTTCAGTGTAAGGTCATGAAGCACATGTTTAAATGATTAAAGTGATAGACAAGGGTGTTCTCAACTTGCTTTAAAAAGTTTTACTAAAAACAAAGGAAGGTCCCATTTGAAGATGTTAATGCTGGAATTTGCTTCTAACAGTGTCTGCCTTGCTAGCACTATCTACAGGAAACGCTAGCTTATATAATGTTCACATAATTGCAATGAATGTATCTTGACTGGAGACCAACTTAATTACTGAAGAATTGATTTTAAAGTCTTTAGAAGGGTGTGTTCTTCAAGGAACATTGAGAAGGATATTGATCTGTGCTTGTGAGAAGAACATTGTATCTAGTTTCCTTTGTTATAAGCACAAGTATGTCATCTTTAAGAAACAGATGTTGCATTTGGCAGTGTTGCTTCTCCATTTACAAAGTCAATGATACAATAATGGGTAGAATTTTTTTTCTCATTTCAGAGTAATAAATATATAGAATATAGAAAGTATTGCAGAGGGAAAAAGTCTAATTCTTGTAATTCTCTGATGCAGATGTGTGAATATGTGTGTGTGTGTACATATATACACACATACATATATACATACAAACATATTTTGCAGTGCTGGTGATCCAATAAGGCCTTAGGTATACTAGGCAGATGTTTTGTCACTGAGTTGCCTTCTCAGGCAGCACATTCTTTTTTTTCTTTTAATTTATTTATTATGTATACAGTGTTCTGCCTGAGCACCATAAGAGGACACCAAATCTCATCCTAAGTGGTTGTGAGCCACTATGTGGCTGCTGGGAATTGAGTTCAGGGCCTCTGGAAGAACAGGCAGTAGTGCTTCCAGCCTTTGAACCATCTCTCCAGCCCCCAATATTCTTTTTTTTAAATATTAATAAAACAAAATAAGAAAGCCCAGGGGGCTAGAGAAATTGCTTAGTGGTTAATAGAATGTATTCCTCTTGCAGAGGACCCAAGTTGAGTTGGACACTCAGGTTGGGTGGCTCATAGCCTTCTGTGACTCCAGCTCCAGAGGAGCCAAATACCTCTGGTCTCTGTGGGCTTCAGCACTCAGGTGCATGCATGCACACATACACATCATGATGTCACACTTTTAGCCACCCTCTTTTGTTGATATTAATATTTTAGTTTTTCATATGTAATACTACTATGGCTATTTTGGCTAGTGTATTTTGCTTTTCTATATTCTCTATGATACATTATTGTGAAAAAAGTTGAGTATATTTGCCAAAGATGACCCAAAGGAATTAAAAGAGAAAGCCATTTTTTTATGTACATTGAGTATTTTTTAAAAGTTTAGCATCTGTATATAACTTTTAGTTTGTAATAAGAAAAAGTTATGAAAACAGGTGTACAGCTTGTTTTATCACCTGCTTTGTATTTAGAAGTGTGTTTAGAATACAATTTTGGCTTTCTTAAAGTGGCATAATTGTGCTTACAAACAAAAAAGTTCTGGCTAGGGAGTAGCTCAGTGGTGGAGTATTTGCCTAGCATGCACAAGGCTCCAGGTTTCATAGATATAGCATTGCAGGGAGTGGGGAGTATGTGTGTGTATGCATGGGTGTGATCCATGGTCCTCCCTCACCTCCAATCACTTTGATTCAGCTTCCTCAGTGTTGAATCCTTGAGAAAAATTAGACCCCAATACCTTAGACATTAATTACCCTACTTCTTTTATGAATCTTGATGTCCTTTCTCTCTTTCTCCTTCCTCCTCTTCCTCTTCCCATCCATCTTTCTTCTTCACATCCCTTTTCTTCTTTCTTCCTTTTCCCTTTCTCTTCCCCTCCTCTCTCTTTTCCTTTTAGTTATTGAAGTGCTTGTCTATTTTAAGGTTTGTCCCATTGGTAGGCTTGTTGACAAGTTTATAGTTTACATTAATTGTTTATTTGTGGTTGGCAGAAAAAATTCCTACCAAATATGTCTATTTTTGAGATGGTATTTTGTTTTTGTTTTTTGAGACAGGATTTCTCTGTAACAGCCCTGTTTGTTCTGGAACTTGCTCGGTAAACAAAGCTGGCCTGGAACTCATAGAGATTTACCCGCCTCTGCCTCCTGAGTGCTGGGATTAAAAGTGTGTACCACCCCTACCAGAGACATTCTAACTTTTTTTTTTTTTAAAAAAAACTTTATTTATTTATTTGCCTTGGTGTTTTGCCTGGAACTGGAACTACAGACAGTTGTTAGCTGCCATGTGGGTGCTGGGAATCGAACCCAGGTCCTCTGGAAGAGCAGACGGTGCTCTTAACCACTGAGCCATCTCTCCAGCCCCGACATTCTAACTTTTAAAACAGTGTTTCTTTGTTTCCTTCCAGTGCTAAATATCCAAACTTTTTCATTATATTTTTAGATTTATTTATTTATTATGTATACAGTATACAGAAAAGAATGCCAGATGTCATTATACATGGCTGTGAGCCACCATGTGGTTACTGGGAATTGAACTTGGGACCTCTGGGAGAACAGTCAGTGTTCTTAACCTCTGAGCCATCTCTCCAGCCCCTTTCTTCATTATTTTATCTAGTTAAAGAACTATGTAGATTTTTCATGAAAGCATGTGCAAAAGTCTTAGACTTAATTTATGTGTATATGTTGCATGTGTGTGAATGTACAATTGTATGTGTTTATGCTTATGCATGTAGAGGCCACGGGAAGCTGTTGGGTGTCTTCCTTTATTCCTTCCTGCCAGATTGGCTGGAGATGGAGACTGTCATTGAGGTGGTCTGTTTGGCCAGTCAGACTCCAGGATCTATTTCTTGACTCCTTTTCTGTTCTGCTGCTGGGGTTACAGGCATGTGCTGCCATATCCATACATGTGGGTGCTAGGGATTTGAATTCAGTCCTCTTGTATACACAGCAAGTAAGTACCCTTACTAACTGAACCAGCTCCCTCATTTCCAAAGACATAATCTTGTTTTATGTTTGTCTTGACAAATTGTGTCCAGATATTTATATGATTGTGTTTTACTTCTCCACAGAGATTTGTACTTTTTTAATATAACAGCTACAGTTGTTACTGTTTTGTTCTCCAAGAATGTGTTTATTCTTTTCTTTCCAACACAAATATTATTTATTGATGTGGTAATGTCTTTCTGTATGCTGTGAAATAAAGGGACTGTTTTGGCCTATGGCTGACACCTTAGAAGTAGGCAGGAAATCGGAGCATAGATAGGGGAAGGAGGGTGAAGTCAAAGGAGACACCATCCAGCCACCCAAGAGTCAACATGTAAAAGTAACACAGGTGAGCCATGGGCCATGTGGCAGGACAGATTAATGGAAATGGGTGGAATTAAGATGTAGGAGCTAGCTAGCAATATGCTTGAGCCATAGGCTAAGCAGAATGAAATTAATGTTAGCATCTTTGGGACTTTGGGATTTTTGGTCCACATAAGTAGCGGCAGGTAGGTCTGAACTGTGGAGCTAGTCTGGGCCAGAAACCTCTTTCTGCAATTTATTATTTTACAAGATATGCATTGGCTAGTTTTGCGTGAATTTGACATAAAATATAGTCATTTTGGAAGAGGGACCCTCAGTTGAGAAATTTTTTTTACTAGATTGCCTTTGGACAAACCTGTGATGCATGCATGCTTTCTTTCTTTCTTCCTTCCTTCCTTCCTTCCTTCCTTCCTTTCTTTCTTAAATGTGAATTGGCGTTTTACCTGCATGCACAACTGTGCAAGGGTGTCAGATCCTGGAATTACAGACAGTTGTTAGCTGCCATGTGGATGCTGGGAATCAAACTCAGGACCTCCAGAAGAACAGTCAGTGCTCTTAACTGCTGAGCCATCTCTCCAGCCCCTGATGCTTTCTTTTAATTGATGTGGAAAGACCTACCTCACAGTCAGAAGTTCCACTCCTGGCCTGAATGTCCTGGCTTCTATAAGAAAGCAGGCTGAGCAAACCAGGAGGAGCCAGACAGTGAGAAGCACACTCCATGGCCTGTGCATCAGTCAGCTTCTGCCTCCAGTATCCTGCCATGTTTGAGTTCTTTCTCTGACACCGGTACACTGTGATGTGGAACTGTAAACTGAAATAAATCTTTTCCTTTGGAAGTTTCTTTTGGTCTTGGTGTTTTATCACAGCCATAGAAACCCTTAGGCAATAATTGAATGTTTATCACATATTGAAACATTTTATCCTGATTGTACTGTCATTATAATTCACAAAGAAATTAGGACAGTTGTATTCCTTTTCTTGTTGTGACCAAGTATCTGACAGGAAGCCACTTAAAGGAGGAGAGCTTCTTCTGGCTCATGGTTTGAAATATCCATAGCAGTTGTGGCTAGTATCTTATTCTCATGAAGCTTCTCTTTTCTTGTAGTTACATCTTTAAAGACAGCCCATTTAATATAGGCTGCTGGCAAATTGGGATGTCAACGTGTAGAAGAATGAAATTAGATATTTTTCACTGAATAATCATCTCCCACTGTATAAAAATAAACTTAAATTTGATCAAAGGCCTAATTTAAAACCTAAAATGGTCTGGGTGAAGAGATGCACACCTTCAGTTCTCAGAACTCATAGGCAGGTGGATCTGAATGAGTTTGAGGCTAGTCTGATCTGCATAGAGAGTTCCAGGCTGTCCAGAGTAACACAATGAGACCCTTTTGTGGTGGAATGTTCTGTATGCTGTAAATAAAGTAACTGATTTGGCCTATGTACAGCACCGTAGAAGTGGGTGGAGAATCAGAGGGCAGGCAGGTAGGAAAGGGTGGAGTTTGCCAGTCTTCATCTGTCCCCCTAAGAAGCAGCATGTAGGAATAAAGGTGAGCCACGGGCTGTGGGCCACGTGGTGGAAAGATGAATAGAAATGGGTTGATTTAAGATGAAGGAGCTAGCCAGTAATGTGCTTAAGACATGGGCCAAACAGTGTAAAGGATATAAGCGTGTGATTCATTTCTTTGGGGGACAAAAGCCATGGGCGCGGAGCCGGCGCGCCAAGTTACAAACTCCGGCGCCAAACAGGCCTGGAAAAACTTACTACAACACCCTGTCTCAAAAATAAAAGCAACAAAAATTCAAACCTGAAATGGTGTTACTGTTAAAGGAACATATAGGGAAAACACTTTTGGATAGAGTTATAAACAATATTTTTCTGAGTATAGAACAAAGGAAGTAACCCCAAGAATTGATGAATGAAATGATAAAGCTTATTACAGTGAGAGAAAAAAACCCTCAAACCAAAAAACAGTCAACAGAGTCAACAGCCCACAAAATGGGGGAAAATCTTTACCAGCTATACTGCAAACAACGGATAGTAATTAGAATATATAAAGAAGTACAGATCCTCAACTATCAGTCAGTAAGTGAACTAATAACTGAGTAGGTAGTTTTTTTTTTTTAAAGATTTATTTATTTATTATACAGTATACAGAAGAGGGTACCAAATGTCATCACAGATGGTGGTGAGCCATCATGTGGTTTATGGGAATTGAACTCAGGACCTCCAGAAGGAAGAACAGTCTCTCCAGCCTGTAGATAGTTCTTAAAAGAAGAAATACAGAAATTAGTGGTCACATTAGCAATAAATATTTTTGAAAGTGCCCACCATCTTTTGCCTTTAGTGAAATGCAAATTGTAACTGCTTTGTGATTCCATCTCACCCCACTCTGAATGACTCTCATCAAGAAAACAAATGCTGACAACAATGTGGGGGTGAAAATTGGTACAGTCAGATGGAATTAAATATGAAGGCTTTCCCAAAAACTAAAAGTAGAGCTATCATGTGACCATACTCTACCACTTTTGCACATATACCCAAAGTCTCTACATCTTACCACAGAAATACTTTGACATCCATGTTTATTTTTGCTCTGTTCACAGTAGCAAGGAAATGGAGTAACAAGTAACAAGCTTAGATGCACTTTGATAAATGGATAAGGAAAATATGGCCCATATATATGCACAATTTTCTTTATTCATCTATAAATAAAAATGGAATTTACAGGAAAATTGACAAAAGTAGAAAATATGTATTAAGTGAGGTAATCCAGGCCCAGAAAGAGAAATAGCATGTGTTCTCTTGTCTGCTGAGACTAGCTTCTAATTGTTGAATGTGGGAGGAGGTGTGGGAGACTCAGGGAACTAGAAGGGCCCAGAAGAATCTAAGGAAGGAGTGTGGGTCTTGATGTCCTGTGAAAGTGGAAGTTGGGAATACTGTTGCTGAAGGGTATGAGGAGAGTGAGGAATGGGCTGGCCAGGGCAGGCCTGGGCAGGAACCAACCCAAACTAAGTAGATAAGAACATGCATTAAGGAAAACTATATTTTGTAGGCTAATTTTTAAAAAGCTAATGTAAAAAAATAGATTTTTAGAGGTTTTGTTCCTGTGTAGAGAAATGTGAACTTTTCTATGTTGATGTTTTTTAAATGTTATTTTTATTTTGAATCATGTGTATAGTGTGTATTTTTGTGTGGGCATGTGCACAGATAGTACATGTTCTTACTGAGTCACCTCTCCAGCTCCTTTAGATTGATCTTATATTTACTAGTCTGGTTTTATGCTGAATTATGTGGGTACTTTGTTGAAAATTTCTCACATTTTTCTTATACAAAGTCTGTATAGAGATTTGTTTCTTCACTTTTACTTTGTATAGCTTTTATTTATTTATCTTAACACACTGGTTAGGACTTCTGTAAGAATTGGGCATGATGGTGATAGCAGATGCTCCAGTTCTGATTTTAAAGTGGATTCTCTTTTTGAGATCTTTCCTCTCTTTTAAAATAGTTGGCAGAAGGTGGGTTTTTTGAGGTAGAATTGGGGTAGGCAAGTAGTTATAGTAAAATAAAGCTAACTTGATTGTACCCTAAAGTGGGGGTGTTGTCTTGCATATCACTGAAGAAATTGCCGCTGAGTAGATCTAATGAAGCAGACACATCACTCACAGAGTAAGTAAGAATGTTATAAAAATCATAAGTAGTGCTAAGTGAAAAATGACAATTAGAAAGATATTTTTGGCATTCACAGAAAGTGAAAGTTTATTTTGTTAATATTACATAAAGAATCATCTCCCTAGTAGAATACTTGTATTTTAGTTACTTTTCTGTTGCTGTGATAAAATACCCAAAAATTGCAATGTACACAAAGGTGAAGGTTTACTTTGGCTTACAGTTTGAGGTATAGTGGATCACAGGGAGCAAGGCAAGGCAGCAGGAATTTGAAACAGTTGGTCAAGTTCCCCCACAGTTGAAAAGCAGAGAGAGATACATGTTTGTGCTGGTCTAGCTTTCTCTTTTTTGTGTAGTCTAGAACTATATGTTCCCTGTGTAGCCCAGGGAATGATGTACTCTTAGTGTGGGTCTTTTTTACCTGAACTAACCTCCCTGATAATCCTTCACTGGTATGCCTGGCATTTTATCTCCTAGATGATTCCAGGTCACTTCAAGTTGGTAGTCCACACTAGTCATCACTTGTCAATAAAAGTGAAATAGTATACCAAAGAATTACATTCACAGAATCAAAGAATATAATGTTACTTTGCCAGGAATTGGGAAAAGGAAGTATGGAGAGCTACTGATCAGTGTTTATAAATTTTCAGTGAAGCAGGGTGAATAAGCTACAGAGACAGATTTAGTTCAGCATTGTACCTGCAGTCAACAACAGCATTCTAGACCCTAAAGTCCTCATGAAGATAGGATTTATGTTAAGTAGTTTACTTTTTGATTAGTATGTATCACTTTGGCCTCATTTGAGATGCTTTTGCCTCAGTCTTCCAAATACTGATATTACAGGAATGTTCTATTATGCCTGGTTTTGCTGTTTATGTGTACATTCATAAGTTTGTGTGGATAGATATATGATACTGAGGGTTAAATTATAATTACAAAGTTAATGTATAACCACTCATTAAATACTAGTATTTGTTAATGTTTGCAATAATTAAAAGTCATCTTTTGTTTTGACAGATTTTATTGTGATTTGAAATAAATTTTGTTTCTATTCCTGCTGATACCTCTCTTTTTAAAATACCTTCTGTTGCTTGACCAGGTGGTGGCACATGCCTTTAATCTCACTGCTAGGGAAGCAGAGGCAGCCTGGTCTACAAAGCAAGTTCTAGGACAAACTTCAAAGCTACATGGAACCTGTCAACCCTGTCTTGAAAAACAAAAAACAAAAACCAACAACAACAAAAAAGATACCTTCAGTTAAATTTTGAGATGTCTATATTTTTTTATTGTGGTTTATAAAAGTAAAGGACTGCCATTATTATTTTTCTGGTTGGAATAAGCACAAATTAAATTGATGGTAATTGTAGATTATTACCATAATTTTAAATTTTAAATTAAAAGAGAATAAGGTGAATCCTACTTTGCTGAGATTCTAGATTTCTGAGAACCCTTAGAACTATTTTTAGCTGCTTGCAAGCTGTTCCGTCTTTGCTAATTGAGGGGAAGCTGATTTTGGGTGTTTTCTTTTGTGATGTTCCCAGCACATGCAGATGACGATCCAGGCTCTCCAGGATGAGTTGCGGATTCAGAGGGACCTGAATCAGCTGTTTCAACAAGATAGTAGCAGTAGGACTGGTGAGGCTTGTGTGGCAGAGCTGACAGAGGAGAACTTCCAGAGGCTGCACACTGAGCACGAACGGCAGGCCAAAGAGCTGTTCCTTTTGCGGAAGACTCTGGAGGAAATGGAGCTGCGAATTGAAACTCAGAAGCAAACCCTAAATGCTCGGGATGAGTCCATTAAGAAGCTTCTGGAGATGTTACAGAGCAAAGGGCTTTCTGCCAAAGCTGCAGAGGAAGACCACGAAAGAACAAGACGGCTGGCAGAGGCAGAGATGCATGTCCACCACCTAGAAAGTCTTTTGGAACAAAAGGAAAAAGAGAATAATATGTTGAGAGAGGTGAGTGACTACCTGATTGTCTTTTTCCTTTATTAGTCAGAATCTTTGATCTAGATAAATTTGTGTGCTCTGTTGTGTTGCTGGCTAGCAATTTCATCTTTTGTGTTTTAGTGCCTCATTGATTTCTTTCCTCTCGAACAGAATGACATCATCTGGCATATATGTTCCTCAGTAACATCCTTATTCCTGCCTCCCTATATGGGATTTTTAGGGGGCTCTGAGTTGCTGGAAGGATACAAGACTGTTTTAATTTATTACTTGCCTGTCTATTTGTTCATAGAGACAGAACAGCAAAACCACAATCAGGGTAGCAGTTAACACTGCTTAATTAAAAAATACTAGTAAGACACAGTACACTGTTAACCTCAGTTCACCTATGCTAGTGAAGCTTAAGCAGTGATGAATGTTTGCCTGTGGTTTCCCTGGAAACGTCTGCCTTGCTGTGAAAGATATGTGTTGAAAATCATTTGCCATGGAAGTGTAGCCAGAAAGAGTGATGTAGAGACACGTTGTTTAGAGAAAACAAACTTGAGCTGGCTCTGTGATTAGTTCTCACATTCTGAGGCAATGCCATTTTAAGAAAACATAAAGGAAGAATTCATCTTACCTGGAGCTAATTTAAAAGCTGCAATAGACTTTATAAATCTAGTATCTTAGGGTTTCTGTTGCTATGATAAAACATCATGACCAAAAGTAAACTTGAGGAGGAAAGGGTTTATTTTACTTAAAGTTTATATCACAGTCCATTATTGAGAAAAGCTAGGACAGGAACTCAAACAGGGTAGAAACCTGGAGGCAGGAGCTTATGCAGAGGCAATGGAGGAGTGCTGCTTACTTTCTTGCTCCCTATGGCTTGATCAGTTGTTTTCTTGTACAAGGAAACCAACTTCCCAGGGACCCACCACCCACAATGGGCTGGACCCTCCTATATCTGTCACTAATTAGGAAAATTCTCTACAGACTTGCCCACAGGCTAATCTAGTAGGGACATTTTCTTAGTGGGGTTCCCTCTTCCAAAATGAGTCTAGTCTATGTCAAGTTTACATAAAACAAGTCAGTGCTTCTGGTTAAACATAAAATTCTTTTGAGCTTCACTGGGATTATAGGCACATACTGACTATAATAATGATTTGTGTGGGGAGTGGGGATCCTTAAATTGTTAGCATGAGTCTGAAAATCTCTTCTTTTTTTGTTTTTGTTTTCTCTCCAGGCAAGCTTTATTTGTCAGAACATAAACCAAATATGACACAAGATGCTATGTATTATACATGGTCAGCCCACATCATTTAGTGTCAGTGGACACTTGCTAAAACACCATACTAGATTTCAATAATCACATAAGATGAAGTACCACTTATAACTATATACATTTTAATTATGAGGAAACCCCATTTAATATCCTATTTCATTCATCATTATGAAAGTCAAATTAGTTTATCTTTGGTTTATATTGTGCTAGAATGATTGATTTTTTTTTTAAATTTTCTCTTTTCTGATTTTTTTTATTATGAATAAAGTCATATTTTTTATCCCTGTATCCCCTTGTTCAAACTCCCTGTCCCCTCCCACCGCTCCCAGTCACTCACTCTTCTCCCCATCGCTTTATCTCCTCCCCAGCAAGGGCAGGAGGTCCCAAGGTCCCAAGGTGGATTAGTTTAGCATCCACCCCAGGCAGATCAGATTTCCTCACCCCAACATCAAGACTGGGTCAGATGTTCCTCTGGAGGGAGTGAGATCCAAGGTGCTGGTCCAAGGTCTTTTCAGATCCCAAACTGTTCAGTGGTTGTGGTTTGCAGCTTAGACATGCTTTGCTTTTTTTTTAGAGTCCGCTAATGAGTGAGTCCATCCCCTGCTTATCTTTCTGGGTTTATGATACCTCGCTCAGGAGGATATTCTCCAAATCCATCCATTTGTCCGCAAATTTTAGGATATAATTTTTCTTACTGCTGAGTAGTACTCCATTGTGTAGATGTACCACAGTTTGTTAATCCATTCTTCAGTTGAGGGGCATCTAGGTTGTTTCCAGGTTCTTGCTATTATGAATAATGCTGCTATGAACATATGAAAATCTCTTATTAACATTATTTTAGAGGAAGGAAATAAAAAAACAAACATATTTTACTGGCATGGTAGAGTGTTACAGAATTCTGGTTGTATCCCATCCAGATTAAGATTAAAGGCATGGGCTTCTACTATTTGGTAGTTAGTCTTGAACTCACAGAAACACAGAAAGATCTCTGACTCTGGAGTTATGGGATTAAAGGCACCACCACTGCCTGCCTGGGAGCCTGGAACTCCCTCTGTAAACCAAGATGGCCTCAGACTCAGATCTGCTAGGATTAAAGGTGTAGGTCCCCAAACTGGGATTAAAGGTGGGAGTTACCACTCTCTGACCCTCCTGGATTGACTGTGGGTAGATCTCTTGATATTCTAGACTGGTTTTATTAAATATATAACATGTCACCACAGTAGAGCAAGGCTTTAATTCTAGCAATTGAGTGACAGAGGCAGGCAGATCTGTGAAGAGTTGGAGGCCAATTTGGTTTATGGAGTGAGTTACAGGTTAGCCAGGGCACACAGAGAAACCTCATATTGAAAAAACAAAATAAAACAAAACAAAAAATTGTTAAGCTCTTTAAAAGTAAAAATGCTAGGTGTATATAAGGAAACATTATGAAACAAATATTAACTTGATGATATCCTTTTTTCCTATTATAATTTTTGCTTTAGGAATATTAAATTTTTGCAGCTTCTGAATATTTCAGCTTATCTCAGTAGTTTAGGAATTAAAAAATGCCAAATAGCTAAGTACTGTGGGAAGCCACAATTTTTTGGGCCATGAACAATTAGAAATACATTGATCTAAAAATACTGGGGGAAAAAAAAAAAAACCTCTGAGAGTTTTTAGACTTTTTAAAAAATAGTAGTTGTATAAATAAATTATGTATATGATATGGGAAAATATATCCCCCTGTGAATATACCACCACACTGCTCAACCTGCCATTTGTATCATTTTATCTTACAGAAAATACAGTCATTCTACTTAAAATTGCTCGAGGGCAAGTGGATACAGTGGTTTTTGGAATTGTTTATTCTTTGTTTTCTTACTTCAAGACTTAGTTTACATGTCAGTTCTGAAGTCAAATTTCCATGTATAGTGTTGCATGTACATGCAGCAGCAATGATCGTATTACTGAAATCATACTTGTGTGTTTCTTCAGTGTTCACTTGCCATTTTGCATTAAGGATATATATTTTCTGTCTTTGTTTAGGTTAGTATAACAAAAGTACTATAGATGTTTGCTTCTCATAGTTCTGGAGTCTGGGAGTCTAAAGATCAGGGCACCAGTACCAGGTGAGGACTCACTTTTTAGCTTTTGGATAGCACTTTTCCTGCTGTGTCAGATGGCAGAAAAGAGTAAGAGAGTCCTGAAGTCCTTTTAATAAGGAATGAGATTGTCCCTAAAACCTAATTACTAAGCAAAAAACCCACCTCCTAATAGTGTTTTTTTTTGGAGATTTAGGCTTTGAACATGTGAGTTAAAGTATCCAAATCACTTTTCCTTTTTGAGACAGACAGACAATTACTAAGTAGTCCTGGCTGTACTTGGATACCTCCTTCCCAAACCCCAAAGATGCTAGATAAAATATTACACATTTTTGTCATCAGATCAAATAAATGCTTAATAAAATAACTTAAGTATAGTTTTATAGTCTGGTAAAGTAATAGTGCAGTGAATATATAATAGAAAGCATTCTGGAAACTAGTGACATACTGAAGTCAGGAAGAGGTGAAGATGATTTTGCTAAATAGTTTTAAGTGGTAGCTTGGATGTAACAGGCTCCCATAATCTCATGAGGAGTGGCATTATTAGGAGGTGTGGCTTTGTTTGTGTTGGTATGGCCTTATTGGAGAAAGTGTGTCACTGTGTGGGAAGGGCTTTGACGTTTTCTATGCTCAGGATACCACCCAGTGAGTCTGTCAACTTCCTGTTGCTTGCTAGATATAGAACTCTCAGCTACTCCTCCAGCACCATGTCTGCCTGCATGCTGCCATGCTTCCTGCCATGATGAGAATGAACTGAGTCTCTTAAACTGTAAGCGAGCCATCCCAATGAAATGTTTTCTTTATAAGAGTTATTGTGGTCATGGTGTCTCTTCACAGCAATAGAAATCCTAACTAAGGCAAACAGCATTCTTGAAGTTTTATTATTTATTTCAACTAGAGAAGGGAATAGAACAAATAATATCAGTAATGGAAAGCATGGGACTCAGTTTTTATTATTGTAGAAACTAGTATATAAATCTTATTTTCCCTAAGTTTATTAACTTAGTATATTCTACTGGAAATTCTCTGGAAACTCTGGGGAGACTTATGTAGGTAGATCAATATACATGTATTTTTAATCTACTGGTGGTGTATATTTGTAATACCAAGACTTGGGAGACAGCGACAGAATTTAAAGTTCAAGGCCAGTCTGATCATAGAAAACAGAATAGAATCTAGAAATAATGCTGTGTTAAGCATATGATGAATATTTTGAGATAATGACCATCATTTAGAAAATATCTAGTTGTATACAATTAAGTTCTAGATGAAGTAAAGAACTGCTTAAAAGATACATTAGAAAATGTAAACAAACTATTAAATGTTATCTTTGACATGAAAGACTCATTGCTATAGCAAGAACATTAATGAAAATCTATGCTCCCAGGTTATTAATTTAACATGTGCCTTGACCTTATTTACAGAGTTGTTTCTAAGTCATAAGAGGCTAGAAGTGCTTGTTCCTACTTTCTCTTCCTCATTTATTCCCTTACTCAACAATTATTAATTAAGCCTTTAGTTTGTATTTGATCTTGTAGATCAAATAGAGATAAATTTTTATGGCTCATGTTCTAAGACTCCCAGATTTGAATTGGAGAGTTAGCTCTGCAGTTCACAGTGCTTTCTGGGCCCAGCTCTGGGAGTCTAGTCAAAAAGAGGGAAGAAACATTATATATGAGCAAGATGGGGGTGATGGTCAAGATAATGATGGGGAAATCTACAGAGACAGCTGAACCAAGCTAGTGGGAACTTTAGACTGACAGCTGTGAAGCCTGCATGGGACTGGACTAGGCCCTCTGCATATGGGAGACCCTTGTGTACCTTGGTCTGTTTAAGGGGCAGTGGGATTAGGACCTATATCCCTGGTGCATGAGCTGGCTTTTTGGAACCCATTGTCTATGGAGGGACACCTTGCACAGCCTTGATGTAGGGGGAAGGGGCCTGACTCACCTGAACGTACCAGGCTTTGCTGACTCCCCATGGAAAGTTTTACCTTTTCGGTGGAGGGGATAGGAGGGTGTGTGAGTGGGTGGGGGAAGTGGGAGGAGGGATGAAAGGAGGATTTGTGGTTAGTATATAAAATGAATAAAAAAATTTCTTAAATAAAAAGAAACAAAAACCAACAAATCAAAAATAGTACTTCCTGTAGTCTCACTTCATTCAGCATATCTAAGAGTGAAATACCTTACAATCACTGGCTTCTCAGACTTGGCAAGTGACAGCAATAAAATAATGTTTGTGATATTACTCATTACAATTTTCTGTTTCATTTATGCACACGATTCTGTATACTCCACCAAACTTAAAGCTAAAATTTTGATTAAGTACTGTGTTTTATGTTTGTGTTGAAGTTCCATTGCTGTTGGAATTTGAATTTTCTTTTGGTAATAGAATTATATCATTGCTTGACTTGCTAGATTTTGTGCTGTGCTTTGATAGATGAACGAGGACATCTGTTGGACAAGTAGTAAATTACATGCCCTATTTGGTTAGTGCTTTGGTCTTAAACAGTTGGAGTTGTAACAAGCTTTGTAGGTGATTGCTATACAGCAAACTGAGAATTAAACTGTAATCTCCTTGTTTTGGTAGAGGATATTGAAGTTGGCTATGGAATTTTAAGAATATTTTGTGGGGCTGGAGAGATGGCTCAGCGGTTAAGAGCACCGTCTGCTCTTCCAGAGGACCCGGGTTCGATTCCCAGCACCCACATGGCAGCTCACAACTGTCTGTAGTTCCAGTTCCAGGCAAACACCAAGGCAAATAAATAAATAATAAATAAATAAATAAAGTTTAAAAAAAAAAAAAGAATATTTTGTTCCAGAGCTTTGCAGCTCAACAAGACATTTCAGACCTCTTTGCCTCTTTTGAGGTGATTCATTCATTCATTCATTCATTTTGAGATAAGGTCTGGCTATTTAGCCTTGGCTGGCCTGGTACTTTTTATATGGATTAATCTGGCCTGCAAGTCTTTGAGCTCCACCTGCTTCTGCTTCCTCGGTGTAGGGATCAAAGTTGTGTTTAATCATTCCAGGCTACTTATTTTTGTAATGAATTAGTGTTTTGTTTTTTATTTGTTTTGTTTCCTATAACGTTTGAATTCAGATCTTTTTAGTACATATTTTCACCTGTTAGGGTTTATAAAAATGTTTGAGGTTAAAAGTGATAAATATTTGTATAGATTCTAGGCTGTGAATTCTGAATTTTGGCTAGCATATTTGAAAGTTCCTATGAGCTTTCTTGCAGTTGGAAGTTATAAGAGTAAAAAAAGCAATGGAGATATATAGAGAAAGAAATAGACAATTGGACTGGGGATGTATTTGACTTGACTTAATCTCAGCACTGCATAGCATAAACTGCCTGGAGGTGGAAGCAGGAGGGTCAGGAAAACAAAGGTCACTTGTGTCTACGTAGAGAATTCAAGGCTGTCCTGGTGTATGCGAGATCTCATCTCACAGAGGAAGAAGCTGCTGAGGATCCTGGGAGCAATACAGCAGGTGACAACTAGTGTTTCACAAGCTGACCCACCAGATCTAACAGGTGCATCATTCCCTGATTGTCAGAGCCACAGGGTCACTGACTGTTAATGTCCAGTTGTTTTCTGTCTGTAACTTTCTCAGGTGCCTCCCTAGTAAGAACAGCTGTAGAGTCTCTTCCACAGCCCATTGGTAATGTGTTTAACATCTTTGGGCACACTTACAGTTGTGAATAGTCAGTAAAGTTGATTTCTGTTTATAGATTTCTGATGTATAGGAATAATACCAGAATATTATTCTTTACGGACACAGGAAACTAACAGTATTTTCAGTGATAAGACAACTGCTTTTAGATTTCAAAACAAATTCAACCGACTACTAATTCCCAGGTGTTCTTGCTAAATCAAGGCCAGGCTGTTTTGAGACATACCTGCCTTGTAATAGTTGACTTTCTGCATGTACTCTGACCACTCAAGGTTCAACCTGCTACTGTTATTGTTAAGTCCTGAATTTCAGTGTCATTTTCTGTCTGGGGAAAAGTTATGTGCAAGGCCAAGCATTTACACTAACTGGTCTTTGTGATTTTACTAGTCTGAGAAAAACTGTATGATTCCATGTGTTAGGTCCTGAAAATGTAACATATCATTGTCCAGAGTTTGGCTAAGGTAGCAGGGAGCAGCGGCAGTGTAGAGCGGCAGAGAGAAGAAGGAATGATAATGTATGAAGGAGAGTGTGTAAGAAGCATCAGCAATGTAGGGATGAAGATATGTAGAATGTGAATGTATGTGCTGAGTGAGAGATGAAGAAGCCTAAAGAGAGAGTGAGGGATATGGGAGAGAATGAATGGATGAGGAAGTGAGTGTACAAATAGTAAGTGTGCAAAGAGTGAGTGCATATGTGTGTGAGTGAGATAAAACTGTGAGAAAGAGCTGCTGCTGTGTGTAGAAACTATGCAAAGAGCCGTATGAGAGTGTGCAAGAGCAGTATAAAATGTTATATGATGAGAGAGCTATATATTGAGATGAATAACTGTGGAGATTTTTAACTGTGTGGACACAAGGAAGATAAACCTGTATAAAAGGAGATGTAGAAGAGAAATGTTTGTAAAAGGAAGATGTGTAGGCATGAAAATAGATGTAACTTTGTATAGAGACAAGATATGTGGATGTGTGTATAGAAGGCAGCAGTGTGGTGATGTGTACGAATGGAGACAGAGTCAGAGACCATTTTTTTTAAGAAGTAAAGAGAAAGTTACCATCAGAAGGCGTGTATGTTTTCTTATTTTACCAGTCAGCTAGATAGAGATTGATTCTTAATTATCCTCAGATAAACAAGTTTCTTCTCCTTTACTGCTCTGAGGCATTTCTTTTATTACCTTGGAGTGGATTGTGGGAAGAAACAACAACAGACAGTGAAAAGGAGGAATTAGAATGAAAAGTAATCTCAATATTGTTTGATCTTTTGTACTGATTTTGGAAAAAGAGAACAGTTACATACCTTACTTACTCAGATATTTTCTCTTCTTGGTTTTTGAAAAAATTATTTATTTTTACTTTATGTACATTGGCATTTTTCCTACATTCATATCAGTGTGAGGGGTGTGGGATCTCCTGGAACTAGAGTTACAGACAGTTGTGAACTGTCACGTAGGTGCTGGGAATTGAACCTGGGTCATCTGGAAGAACAGCCAGTGCTTTTAACCACTGAGCCATCTCTCTAGCTCCCTATTCTTATTTTTATTGTATTATTTTCCTCTCATTTCCATTTTGCCAAGATAGGTATTCTCAGTATAATCAGATGCTAGAGATGGCAAAGGGCTATGGAACTGCGCTGTTCACCATTGGATGAGAGAAGGTACAAAACAGTACCTACGAGCCTTTCCACTTCCTTCACTTCCGTGAATACAGCACAGTAATCTAGAATTTGTATGGAGGATTGACTCTGTGGGGACTTTACAAATGTTTGACCTTTGAGCAATGAGGTCTGAAACCTGACCGCCTGCCTCTGCCTCCCAAGTGCTATGATTAAAGGCATGTGCTACCACTGTCGTGCTAAAAAGATCCCTTTTGAAATGAAGACACAAAGGCCATCACAAGCGGCCTGCACTCACAGAGTTATGACATTATCTCTGTTAACTGCAGCATCCACCTCCAGTGCACCAAGTACCTAATTACTTAAGATGAACACGTCATAGGACTCCAGGGAGGAAGAAAAAGTCTATTGGACAAGTTTCCAAACAGTTCAAGTTAAAAACTGTTGTAGAACAGCTTTCTTTTTTAATCCAAAGTTTAATAACTTTAAGACAGGCAGTAAGGGAGGCTGTACATAGTGACACATGCCTTTTGTCCAGCACATTTTTTAAAAGAGACTGGATACTATAATGAGAAAGACTAAACTTTTAAAGTATTTGAATTTTTAAGGCTGTGGAACTTCTTAAGTGTGTAAAATGTTCTCCACTGTGATATCTTTATTAATATGTGATCTTGGGGATGAACAAGAAATGAAAGGTTGTGACTTAACAGTGATATGTGTGCTTGTATGTCAAGCTGACAAGGGGTCAGCTGTGCTGACTAGTTTTATGCAACTTGACATAAACTAAGGTTAATGGAGAGAAAAGAGCCTCAACTGAGAAAGCACCTCCATTAGATCAGACTGTAGGGAGGCCTGGAGGGCAGTGGTACTCAATCTTCCTAATGCCACATAACCCTTTAATACAGTTCCTCATGTTGTGATAACTCCCCAACCATAAAATTATTTTGTTGCTGCTTCCTAACTTTAAATTTGTATCTGATATGTGACCCCTGTGAAAGGGCCATGAACTTCCCCCAAAAGGGTTTGTGACCAACCAACAGGTTGAGAAACACTAGTATAGAGCATTTTCTTAAGTGATTGATGTAGGAGGGCCCAGCCCATTGTGGATGGGGCCACCCTCAGCTGCTGGTCCTGGCTTAAAGCAGGCTGAACAAGTCATGAAGGGAAATAGAGGCAGGCAGATCTCTGTGAGACTGATAACCAGCCTAGTTTTAGATAGATGCATAAATACATAGATACATAGATAGATAAGATGTTAATAGTCTTTGAGGATCACTCAGAAGTTATAAACGTCCTCAGACACTTCTATCTGTGGCTGTCTGTGAATTACTCACTAATAAAGAAGCCTGGGACACCCAACATAAGAAGACAAAGTATAATACTCCATATGAACAATAATGAAGAATAAATGGAAATGGCTGATTTAAAAATTTGGTCACATTTTTCACCTAACTCACTGCTGCCTAACTAGGAAGCTCATTGATTAACTTTTCTTACAATTCTTACAGAACAAAATTTTTTTTACACTATTCTTAAGTTTTTTAAACCATTTCTGATTTCAGTTTTAGATTAGAAATGCTCAACTGCTGAAGTCTATGAAAATATTCCAAACTCCAAAAAAACCCTACAACTTGAAAAGAATCTGGCTCAAAGAATTTAAGGAAAGGTAGACTCAATCTTTATGAATATACACAACTCTTTCTGCTATAATTCTTATTAACTCAAACTTAAGGTATCCAAGTAGATAATCACTTGGATATATATAGGCAACAAAAAGATTTCCTATGCTCAGGAACTGTCCAATGAGTCAGTTGACTTCTTGTTGTCTGCAAGTGTAGGACTCTCAGCTATCTCTCCAGCACCATGTCTGTCTGCACACTGCCATGTCGACAATGGACTAAACCTCTAAATTTTAAACTAGCCCCTGTAGTGGGATTATGCTGATAATGTTGTACATATTTGTCCAGCCTATGGGTTTAATAAAAGCTGATTAGCCAAAGGCAGGCAGAAAGTGTGGGCAGGGCTACCAGGCTAAGAAAACTCAGGAACATTTCAGAGCAGAGACAGATGCCACAGAGTCACCATTGCTTCCAGGAGATGCAGAGGAAAGAAGTTGAAATGCTGCTCTAAGAAAAGGTACTGAGCCACATAGCTGAACAAGACGGGCTGAGTTTAGATGAAGGAGTTAGCAAGTTATATGTCTGGGCCCTAGGTCAATCAGCAGAAAATTAACATAAGCATCTGTATGTCTCTGTGTGACTGTGAGTGTTTCTGCCAAACTGCCAGACTGCCAGTCAAACCTCTGGTCCAGGCCTGGAAAGTCCGGGACAGAAACTAAATGCAACAAGCTCCAATTAAATGTTTTCTGTTGTAAAAGTTAGCATGGTCATGGTGTCTCTTCACAGCCATAGAAACCCTAAGACAAAAAGCTGTTTTCCCAAAACAAGGCTCCAAAAGCATCTTAAACCTTGAACCTCACATGCAACCATTCATACCTTCTATAAGCCAAAGGCAGAAAATCTACTTAGATGTACCTTTAAAACATTCCACAATCCAGCCAGACAGGGGTGGAACATGCCTTTAATCCCAGAACTCTGGAGGCAGAGGCCAGTGGGTCTACAGAGCTAGTTCCAAGACAGCCAGGACTGCACAGAGAAATCCTATCTCAACACAAAACAAATTCTAAAATCCAAACACTTTACTACATTTTAAATTCTACAACCTAATATAAGTCATTCAAAAATACACGCCTCTTATTAACAATATTCTACATTTTGCCTCCCTTATTCAACAGACCTCCTTTAAAAACCAAGTTGATCTGCCAGGCTAGTGGTGGCACATTCCTTTAATCCTAGTACTTAGGTAGCAGAGGCAAGTAGATCTCTGAGTTTGTGACCTAGTCTACAAAGTGAGTTCCAGAACAGCCAGAGCTTACAGTGAAATCCTGACTTGAAAAACCAGCCAAACTGGCTGAAGAGGTGGCTCAGAGGCTAAGAGCACTGGCTGCTCTACCAGAGGTCCTGAGTTCAATTCCCAGCACTACATGGTAGCTCACAACCATCTATAATGACATCTGGTGTCTGCTTCTGGCATGCAGGCATATATGTAGGCAGAACACTGTATATATAATAAATAAAAATCTTAAAAAAAGAAGAGTTTCCCCTTGAAAAAAGAAAAAGAGAAACCAACCAAACAAAAAGGGGCTAATGTCTTTACTAGTCCTCCTCTTTAGATCATTTGCATGTTTGGGTTTATGACTTATTGATGTGTCAGCCTAGTGATGTGTGGTAGTTTCTACTACTGTAGTTGTTGGTATTAGTCTGACTAATTAAATAATTAGCTGCTGAGAACCAGGGATTCTCCAGGGTGTACATGTATTAAGTCAGAATGCAGTCTGGATTCCCTGATCCATATAGGTAAGGAGGGTCTGTGACAAAGGGAAAGAATCCACTTACCAAAAAGGTTGAGTTAGTTATTTTAACATCTCTCTCTTCAAAAAGAGTAGCTAGTCATGGTGCCACATGTGTTTAATGGGAGGCAGAGGCAGAGGAACTGGTGGATCTCTGAGTTCAAGGCCAGCCAGAGCTACAAAGTGAGACCACAAAAGGCATGAGCATAGGAAGGCAACCACTGACTCTGTTGTGCTTGTGTTTAGGAGATGCATCGGAGATTTGAGAGTGCCCCTGACACTGCCAAAACAAAAGCCTTGCAAACCGTCATTGAGATGAAGGTAAGTGAGAGGCTCATGAAGAGTCTCGGAGTCCCCTTTACTCTAAATGATAAGACCCTCCTGTGTGTGTAGAGCTTTACATGGCTCAACTGGGAGACTGAGGGAATCGTAAGTCTTTTTTTTTTTTTTTTTTTTTTAAACTTTATTTATTTATTTATTTGCCTTGGTGTTTGCCTGGAACTGGAACTACAGACAGTTGTTAGCTGCCATGTGGGTGCTGGGAATCGAAGCGGGGTCCTCTGGAAGAGCAGACGGTGCTCTTAACCGCTGAGCCATCTCTCCAGCCCCGGGAATCGTAAGTCTTAATGAAGAGCTTCTTAACAGGATCTTCAGTTTCCTTTCAGTTGTTTGACATAATTCAAATGAGACCAAAAAGAGTTGTCTAGTATTTCTTTCAATGTCAAGCTTCTTAAAGCAGAGAGAGGATTATTAGGCAAGAAGAAGGAAAACTAGTCAGGAGGGAGGGCGATGAGAGAAGCAGTGGGAGTAACCGTGATCAAGTTATGTTCACACATGCATGTACAAAAATGGCACAGAATGGGTTATTTATATAATTAACATACACCAGTGAAAGAGGGAATTATGAAAAATAAAACTTCATGGCCTGCAGAAAGAGCTTTCAGTAAAAAGCTTTGCTGGACACCTGCAAAGACATCCCTAGATCCTGTGTAGAAAAGTTGAGCTTGCTGGTACATGCTTGTAACTTCAGCACTGGGGGCAAGGGCCTGGGGCTTGCTAACTGGCTAGCCACTCCCTACTTGGTGAGCTCCAGGCCAATGACATACTTTGTCTTATGAAACAAGGTAGAGAATGCTTAAGGAACAGCATTCGAGTTTGTCTTTTGGTCTATACATGCATACACACGTATGTCATCCACATGAACACCCCCCCAAAACAAACAAACAAAAGACCACACACATACACAGAAAAATAAAACTTTTTAATGTTAGGATTCCATACTTAAAGTTGACAGGCCAACTTTTTTGTTGGTTTATTTGTGTTTTAGAGACAGGGTTGGTTTTTTTTTGGTGTAGCCCTGGCTATCTTGGAACTCACTTTGTAGACTACACTGGCCTTGAACTCACATAGATCTGCCTGCCTCTGCCTCCAAAGTGCTAGGATTTATAATCACCTGCCTGGTGTACTTCCTTCATTTTTAAGAACAAAATTTGCCAAAACCTAAGTCTCAGTAATCAGTTTGCCAGCTGTGTTTTCAGTAAGCTCAGCTTTCACCTTAGAGCACCCTGCAGGTACTGTTGCTAGGGACAACCATTGTTCTTCAGAATGCAGCCTAAGTGCAGCACCATCCAAATTCCCATTTTTTCACATGTATTTGATGGTTGAGATTTATTAAAAGTAATGCATTTGAACTGCTTAATCAAGGACATTCTTTTAAAATTTTAGTTACTTATCCTTTTCTTCATTGCCAGTCCATCCCCCTAAAGAATGTCATGACTGCTACTGTTATTGGACCACTGTGCTGGCTTGTGCTGAGGTCCTAGTGCCTTTGTCATTTGTATTATCAGTGCAATTGTCAACAAACTGGGAAGATCCAATGGTAACTGTAAGGTTACTGCAAAAATAGCTTTAGCCTGCAGACTCCATGTCTAGAGGACCCCCAAACTGGAAAGATGGTATTTTGAAAAACTTTTAAATTAGCCATTAGTTAGGAATCTCCAGGAGTTGTTTTCTGAGATAAAGTCCTTTGATTTAAAAATCTAGCTACATTTAAATCAGATATGTGACAAGATAAAAGTTCCTAACCTGTCTATCCCTCTTTCAGATTAAAAACAAAATCTGTTAATGATGATAAGAATCCCATTCAGTGGTTATTTTGAGATTCAGTAGTTAAAACCTGTAAATGCTTTGGACAGGACTGTGCACATGGCTAACTGCTGACATTAGGTGGTGTTGCTAGGAGTTTATTAGGCGCATGGTCTTCTGATTTTCTTTGTTGTTATAACAACTTAATTGACAATTTCATGTTATAGCTCATGGTTGCAGGGGAGTTAGAGGTAGAAGAGTGGAGAGAGACAAACACACTGTTGCCATCTGCTGGCTGCTCTTACCTAGCTTTCTTCTATCTTGTAGAGTTCAGAGCGCAGCCACTCTAATTCAGGGTGCCTCTTCCATCTCACCTCAATTAATGTAATCAAATAGTACCTGCACAGCCCAATCTGACCTATGTAATTCCTCATTGAGACTCTCTTCATAGGTGATTCTTGGTTATAGCCAGTTGATATTTAAAATTAATCATCACACATGGTCCTCCTTGCCTCTCCTTGTGTTCTAGGCTGGTTTTGAACTTGCTGTCTCAACCTCTGAGTGCTAGGGTTACAGGCATGTTCTTTTTTACAAAGGCCCATTTAGTTCTACCTGCTTTCTTTAACTTCTTCATATCCCATAAGAGGCTTGGTTTATTATCCCTCCACTTTTGCAGTGTGCGTTCATGTGTTTTTGAGATAAGGTCTTCACTCTAGCCTTGGCTGGCAACAATACAATTTGGCTGGCAATGATTAAACTGCTCATTATGTATATTTTCTTTTTCAGTGGAGGAAGGATTTATCAAACAGAATTTAAATTACTAGTTTTGGAGCTCTTTGTAGTTATATAATAGTAAGCTTGAATATAATCACATAAGGGTCCTTTTGAATGGTTTAATTTTTATGGCTTTCCCTTAGTCACACAACATAGGTTTATTTGTACATGTTATTTCCTGATCCCTGTTGATGCCTAAGGATAAAACACATGTTCACACTCGGATTGGTGTTGTTTGTTTTAAACTCTCCTCCTTCTCACAGATCAGGGATGAGTAATTTTGTTAATTGGCAGTGAGTATATTTTAAGTTTTGCCAAGCTTATATTGTAAAACGAGATTCTGTCATCAAGAAGGGTCAGGTGGATGCAGTGTTGGTTATTTTTCTCATTGTTAGAACAACACACCTGGCTAAAACACTTTAAGAAAGGATGGGTTTATTTTGGATCATGGCTTGAGGGTGGAGTCCATGGGGTGAGATGAGGCGGTAGAAGTGCGAGGCATCTGGTCACTTTGTTTTCAGCAGAGAGACAGGAGCGGTATTGCTCCAGTGGCTTTCTGCAGTTTATTAGTTCTGTACTCTTGCTCACGGCTTGGTGCCACTCGTATTCAAGATTGGTCTTCCACTTTAAACACTTACCTGGATATGCATACCCTAAGTAAGACTCCCCAGAAGTTTATCTTCTAAGTGATTGGAAGCTGGTCTGTGGTGTTGCAAAATGAGATAGTGCAGGGTAAGCTAAAGCTTCAAGTAAATGAAGCTATACCTAACTTCTTTAAAGCTTCTATTTCTTAGGCAAATAAACATGTTTAATTACAGATATAAAATTATTTTCATGTGGGCATTTTGCTGTAATTGATGACATATGACATATGATGAGGATAAGTTATGTATTGCCACAAACAAATCAAGAAATTGACTATAAAACATGTAGAACTAGAAGGTGATATTTGTGGTAATGGTTTACAAGAACAGTGATTTATTATTTAATTTAACTATTGTTTATATGGGAGGTTTGTCTTACTATGTTGCCTAGGCTGTCCCTGAACTCCAGGTCTCAAGTAATTCTCTTGCTGCCTTGTTCCAAATACTGATGATTATAGACATGTGTCATGGAAATTAGTGATTTTTTAAAACATATGTAGATATTTCAAATGTATGCCAGAAGTACAGAGAATAAGTTTTCTAACATTAACATTTCTAACATTAACAATAAGAAGCTTCTGTAAAGCCAAGGACACTGTCAATAGGACAAAATGACAGCCTACTGGGAAAAGATTTTCACCAACCCTACAACTGATAGAGGACTGATCTCTAAGATATATAAAGAACTCAAGAATCTAGAGCCCAAAACCTTGAATAACCCAATCAAAAAATGGGGTTCAGATCTAAAAAGGGAATTCTCAGCAAAATTACGAATGGCTGAAAGGCACCTGAAAAAGTGCTCATTATCTTTAGCCATTAGAGAAATGCAAATCAAAACAACTTTGAGATACCACCTGACACCTGTTAGATTGGCTAAGATAAAAGACACAGAGGACAGCCTATGCTGGAGAGGATGCAGAGCAAGGGGAACACTCCTCCATTGTTGGTGGGAGTGTAAGCTTGTTCAGCCACTTTGGAATGCAATATGGTGGATTCTCAGAAAATTGAGAATCAATCTCCCCAAGGACCCAGCAATACCACTTCTGGGTATATACCCTAAAGATACACAGTCACTTTACAAAGGCATTAGCTCAACTATGTTCATAGCAGTGTTATTTGTAATAGCAAGAACCTGGAAACAACCTAGATGCCCCTCAACTGAAGAATGGATTAATAAACTGTGGTACAGCTACACAATGGAGTACTACTCAGCAGTAAGAAAAGTTATGTCCTAAAATTTGCAGGCATATGGATGAATTTGGAGAATATCCTCCTGAGCGAGGTATCACAAACACAGAAAGATAAGCAGGGGATGGTCTCACTCATTATTGGACTCTAAACAAACAACCAACCAAGAAAAAAGCAAAGCATACCCAAGCTGCAAACCACAACCACAGAACAGCTTGTGATCAGAAACATCTTGGACTGACTGCTTGGATCCCACTCCCCCTAGAGGAACACCTGACTCAGTCTTGAGGTTGGGGGGAGAAAACTGGATCTGCTAGGAGTGGAGTCTGAACTAAGCAATATTGGGACAGTGGGACCTTGGGACTGCCTGCCGCCTGCCCAGGGAGGGGATGGGGAGTTGTACAGAAGAGAGAATGACCTGATGTGGTGGGAGGGGAAAGGGACCTTGAATAAGGATATACGAGGATAGAAAGTGTGACTTCTTTGTTCATAGTAATAAAAAAAGTAATTGTTAATATAATTATTTGCTCTTGAATTTTTCTTGAATTTGAATGCTAGACAATTATTGTCATATATATTATGAATTTTATTATACAATTCTTTCAAACTTGTATTTTTTTCTCTGTTTTAGTGGCAGAAACATGCCCCCCAGAGGTCACTAAAGTAGTGGAATATTAGAATAGCAAAAATTTTTACCATTAATATTACAGTTTTCCCCCATTAGAGATGTGTTGATCATAAAGTGCAAGGAATGTTAACCATTTTTTATTGGTTAATTATGTCTGCTTGAGTTAAGGGTCTGTAACTGAAGGAAGAAAGAGTGTAATCATGTTGTGAGGATGTGTCTTTCCCGTTTCACATGCTGTAACAGTAGGTTTTTCTGTATATTTGTTGGTAGTAAATTCAGTGTTTGGGAGACCTAGTTATTCAGGTACTTTTAGTCTTTGTAAATGTTTTAACACCTTAACTCCTCCATTGTTCCTAGGATTCAAAAATTTCTTCCATGGAGCGTGGACTTCGAGACCTGGAAGAGGAAATTCAGATGCTGAAATCAAATGGGGCTTTGAGTACTGAAGAGCGAGAGGAAGAAATGAAACAAATGGAGGTGTATAGGAGCCACTCTAAATTCATGAAAAATAAGGTACGAACAGATACTTCAGTTCCTAGAAGCTTTAAAATGTAATGTACACTTTTCCATGTTAGTGATGGTAATGATCTCCTTTATGTTTTATTAGACTTTAGAGGAATCCCTGCCCCACATAGAAACTTCCCAGAATTAAAGTCAGAATTACTGGTTATCATTTAGTTATTACAGGTTTTTATTTAAGTAAGAATTGTTTGATGTGACTAAGGATATGTTTAACTTTTATTTATATAAGTTTATGTGAAGTGACGTGATGGAACTTAGTTCAGTTGCATTTCTCTTATTGTATGAGACAGCTCGTTCTCTACCTCTTTTGGGGAAGTATTGTAATTCAAATCCCTGAGAATTATTTATTTATTTATCTATCTATCTATTTATTAATTAAAAAACAGCCAAGTGAAATGTCTCCCCTTTGAACAGGTTTCAAGAACAAAAGGCTTTAGCTCTCTCTGTTAGGGAGTTCATTTGCTCCCCGGCTTGCTGCTCCTCTATGCTCTCAGGTGTATGCACAGTAGGGTAGTCAGTTCAGAGGCCTAGCATGTGCTTTGAAATTAGTCACAATATTCTTTCTTCAGATCCAAAGCCTTTTAGTCTGATTCTATAAACTATTTAAATAAAATTGAAGAATTTAGTTTATTGTGGCTATCAGTTTTATTGTGGTTTAATTAAAAATTGTATTTGTAAAAAACTGGGCATGGTGGCACATGCCTGCAGTCCCAACACTTGGTAGACAGCGGCAGTTGGTCTGCTGGAAGTTGGAGGCCAGCCTGGTCCACATAATGAGTTCCAGGCTAGCCAAGGGCTACATAGTGAGGCCCTGTTTCAAAACAAACAAATACACAAATACATAATTTTAACAGTGAAATTTTAGCTAGAAAAGTATTACTCACTAATTCCCCAAATGTATATAGTAAATGTAGTCTTTAGTTTCTCGAAACTGAAACATTCCCTGTATGTGACTGTCAAGGACTCACACAAGTGTGATTCCCTACCCCTTTCAGGCTTTTTGTTGTGTCTATATCTGTCATGTGTCTATAGAATCTTCTTCTATTACTAAAGAGTCTGTTATTGGTGGTTTATGTTAATTGCATGTTAATTTTAAAGCTAAACAATTGTTGTGTCCAGTTTTTTGTTAGCTTGGATTTTCTCCATGATTTTAGGATAAAATATACCATATTATAATCTGTATTATACTTCTTTTTTGTTGATCAGTACATTCTAGTTCATTTGAAAAAGTTTGAAATAGAGACAGTCTATGCCTTTGAAAATTGAATTAGGGAACAGATTCAATTATTTTATGTAAGTTATTGTTATTTCAGAGGTCACTGTGGCTCAGAATTAGATAATCTGAAGACCTAAGTTGGCACATGAGTGAAAAACAATAACAATGTCGTGACAGGTAGAGCAACTGAAGGAGGAACTAAGTTCGAAAGAGGCTCAAGGGGAGGAGCTGAAAAAGAGAGCGGCTGGTCTTCAGTCTGAGGTCTTTGCAGTAAGATTTACCTCTCTGTGTGCAGTGATCCCACAGTGGGACCCTGCTGGCTCTGGCTTCTGGGTGGCTCACACTTTCATTCTCTATATGGATGGCAGCTCTGCCCATTCTTAGCACTAACCAGCCTGCTCTGCTCTTTTAACTGACCTTTGCTCACAGTTTGACCCATATGTCACTTGTGCACACTGAGTCCACATGGGTTCTGGAAGCCCTTTACCTTGTTCTTTACTGTGTTTGCTGCTCTGTGGATGGTATCTCAAAACTTCCGTTCCTCATCTTCTTGTTAATAGATGGATGTTGATTTATATGAATGGTCTTTCCCTCTGTTCTTTTTAGGTACAAGAATATGTAGATGTCTCTTAGCCCATCACTTACAACTTACCTGCATTTGAGATTCTAGAGAAAAGATGCTTTAACTATATGGAGACATTATCTTTAACTTCACATTAGGAGATTTTACAACAAATGTTATTTTTGTTAGGACATATATATTGAGAGTGATTAGCTTATTTAAAGTTACCTGGGAGTTTAGAATTAGTGTGGTATTTATTTTAAATCTCTAAAACTGCATTTCAAACCATTCTAACAGATACTAATAAAATAGCCACCATTTGTATATTTACTAGAAGCTAATTTACAGATGAGAAAACTCAGGTAACAGATGATGCCCAGGAAACCATAGCTTATAAGGGGGATTTGATTGACTAGCAATTCTGATTTAGAGTTTACTTGTAATTTCTTCACTATTGGGTCTGTATTTTCTATGTACATCTTCCTCAAAGTGTCAAAGATGAGTGGAAAAAACTACCCTTGGGAAGATTTGTGGACTGAGGCTGGAGTGCACTGTTAAAAATAAATTTTGATAATTTGATGTGCTTCCTATTTATGTTAGTTTGTATTGCAGGTTAGAGAGTGAAATTCTATGTTTGGAAACAATCTAATATGGACTGTGGTATTATATGCTATCTGGAGGAGAAATTGGTATATAACTCCCCTTTTTTTCTTTCCTACTATTACTTATTTATGTATATCAGACAGCAGGCCAAGTACATCTCTTCCATTATTTTATTGAATTCCTAAACAGTATGAGGCTTTGCTATAAGTTCTCCATTGCCAGTTAGGAAACCTAGATGTAGAGAATAACATTACTGATCTCTTCAGCAACGAACTGCTACTGTGTGCTCCTCACCTAGTTCTCTTTTCTGAGCTTTTTAGAAGGAAGATTTATGCCTCTAAATTTTTCTTTTGTTTAAAGTGTTTTTTTTTTCAGTCTTTAATGGTCTGTATAGCAGCGTGTAAAGCTCATTTAGTAATTGCACATAGCAGGAAACGACAGTTCTGTGCAGAACTGGAATCTCTCTCTTTCTCTCTCTCTCTATCTCTCTCTCTCTGTGTATGTGTGTATATATATGTGTGTGTGTGTGTGTATGTATGTATTTTGGAATTTTGAGAAAGGACCTTATTATGTAGGTCATCAAACTTGTGATTCTCCCCTAGCATCCCTAGCATTGGGGTTTTTGGGTGTGTATCTCCATGCCTGTGGATATGGGATGTTCCAAGCTTCTTGCAAACTCCCAGGGCAGACTCCTTGTATAGTCCCTTGGTCCCTCTGGTCCCAGGGTTCCTGAGTACCCCGCCTATGGCCTCAAACACAACCTAAATGCCCTTCTTCCTTGTTCATAGCATTTCTGGAAAGAATAGAGATCCAACAGCTTCTGCCTGTTCTGCCTGGGATAAAGGTGTGCGCTACCATATCTAGCCTAGCTTTTTAATATAAAGCTTTTGTGAAACTTTTGCTTGAGAAAGAAAACCAAAGAAGAATACCACTAGGATTTGAATTTACTTTCTGTAGAAATAGGAAGTTACTTTTCCCCTCATATTTTACACCCACACTAATCCTGCCTGTGACCTATTGTCTGATGGAGATAGAGACTTGACAAAATAAAGTGTTTAGGTGATGAATGCTGCCTGGTCTGGTTGAACTGTAATTTCTTTATTCCTCCCCCCCCCCACAGTGATTCTCAACCTGTGGGTCAAGACCATCAGAAAACATATTTCTGATGGTCTTAGAAACTGAGGCACTGCTCAGTAGCAAAATTATAGTTATGATGTAGCAATGAAAATAATGTTATGGTTGGGAGTCACCACATGAGAAATTGTACTAAAGGAGTGTAACAATTAGGAAGGTTGGGAACTACTGTCCTAAGAGGTTTCAGAATCTATTTAGAGATAATAAGTGAAGGTTAGAAATTTCTGTTTATTGAATAAGCTTAGTTTTTGGTAAGGAACATCTGATATTAGATGTTGCAAAAAGAATAGTATGTCCTATCTTATTTATTTACTATTTGATGAGCCTAGGAACTTGGGTCTGCTCGGCAAGTGCTTTACCACTAAAGCACCCCCATTGCTACATTTAGTTTCCTTTCTGTGTCATAGATCTGACAGGTCCAGCTACAAGGTGGTTGTGTAATTTCTTTCTTTTTTACAATGTTGTGTCTTCTTTTCCAGATTGGCCAGGTGAAACAAGAGCTGTCCAGAAAGGACACTGAGCTACTGGCCTTACAGACAAAGCTAGAAACTCTCACAAACCAGTTCTCAGACAGTAAGCAACATATCGAGGTGCTAAAGGAATCCCTCACTGCTAAGGAACAAAGGGCTGCCATCCTGCAAACGGAGGTAAAGGGGCCTGGGGTCTGTGTAGAGTTCAGTTCATTCCTACTTTCATTTTGCTGTGTGTTTGTAATGTTTAGAGTCATGTGATCAATCATTTATTGTAATAAAACAACCATTTTGTTTCTGTTGTTAGGCTTAACTAAAACAGATGCTATTCTTTTGTTTAAATTTTTTATTTCTATTTTATTTATTTATCTATGTATGTATGTATGTATGTATGTATGTATCTATCTATCTATCTATCTATCTATCTATCTATCTATCTATCTATCTATCTATTTTTTATACTGATTGACCTAGGGCCCAGGCATATAACTTGCTACCACTTGCTCTCAATCTAACCCATCTTTTTCAGCCCTGTGGTTCGGTACCTTTTCTCAGAGCAGCATTTCCTCTGCATCTCCTGGCAGCTCCGGCGACTCTGGCATCTGTGTCTGGTGACTGTCTGGTGACTGCTTCTGCTCTGAAATGTTCCCAAGTTTTCTTAGCCTGGTAGCCCCAAATGCTATTCTTTTTCATTTTTTAGTGTTAGGATTTATACCACATCTGTATTTCAAACTGTGTTTTAAATTATTCTAATGAGAAAATAGTTATAATAACATATCTGATTCATTTAAATTTAAAAGCATTAACTCTTTTTGTGGGGGATGAAAGAGCTTATTTTATCTTACAACTCTCAGATCACATTCCATAACTGAAGGAAATCAGGGTAGAAACTCAAGGCAGGAACTGATGCAGGGGCCATGGAGGAGTGCTGCCTCCTGGCTTGCTCCTATGGCTTGCTCAACCTGAGTTTGTTCTCTCTCTTTTTTCTTTTTCAAACTTTCTTTTTATTTATTTTTTGTGTCTCTCACATTATACATCTCCATCCCATTCATTTTCCCATCCTTTCATATCTGCCCTCAGCCATTTTTTCACCCCCTACCAAATAAAATAAAATGAAATTTTAGAGAAGAAAAAAGAAAAACCACTCTCATGGAAGTTGAACTGTGGCACAGTGAGTTATGCAATAACCGTTTTATCCATATATCTTTACTTGTAGGTGTTCATTGCAAAGAGTCGGTGGTCTGGTTTGAGGTCTCTGGTTTCTGTTACACTATTGATGCTGGGCCTAGGTTCTCACTGGAATTCCTCTTGGATATACTGTTGTTGCCTCATGTCATGGAGGTCCTACAGCTTTGAGTCTGCAGGACTCATCTCTTCATGTGCTCCAGCTGCTCACAGATTGGGGAAGCACGTTGGAGTGGGCTAAATCATAACTTGGTTCTGGGCCTGGGTAGTTGCAGGGGTTGGTCAGCCCACCAGCTCTCCCTTGTCCTCACCACCAGGGGGAGCTCTCCTGCATTGCCCTGGCTAGTTCACCCCTTGCAGAAATGAATAAGGGATGGGGTCAGTTCTGCTTTCATGTCCTCAGGGTCGGTTCTCCCACATCTACAAGTTCAGGGCCAAAGAAGCATTAATTTTTATCCATGATAAACTATGAATGGCAGTGATCCTGGTTAGTTTGGACTACGTGTAAAGTGACACATACACACACTTATTTGTGTGTATGTATATATGTGTATGTAAACTTGTGCATGTGTTCAAGTGAGGATATCAGAAGACAACTCTTGGAGTTGATTCTCTCCTGCCACCTTGTGGAATCTAAAAATCTAAGTTATTAAATGTTCATGCTATCACCTCTTCCTTGTCAGCCATCTTGCCAGCCTTGATGACATAATTTTAAAGAAGTTCTACTCTTTTTGTATTTCTATTGGTCTGAATTTTGATTTATTTAAGGGATTTCAAATATGAAATAATATGGAAAATAGCACCTTCAGTTCTTCATTTTTAAAGAGGGTTTTTGTTTTGGTAGCTTGAACAGGCATTGCCACAAAAAATTCAGAAGTTGGGCCGGTGTCTTAAAGGTCTACTTCCCTTCCAGTTTGCTACTGTTAGCTGGCTATCCAGTTGGTAATGACAATGCAAGCATGTAAAATTTCTCATGGTCTGATAAATAACATTTCTCCTCTGGCAGTCCACTCTTCCTTCTGTACCCAGTTTGATTAATATCTTAGGTCTTAAGACAGATGGGCTTGTGATTGAATAATATCTTAGGTCTTAAGACAGATGGGCTTGTGATTGATCTCTTCTACCATGGATGGTAAAGACTGTATTTTTTTTTATCATTCTTGAATGGTTTTATATTTGCCTTTAGCCAGGGTAGGAGTAGCTGAGCCTCAGGAATTACCTCTCTAAGTTACTAGGACAGTTGTTCCAGTACAGCCATCTATCTGGTCCTAATTGTTAAGGGTGTAACAGTTAGCTTCTTAATGAATTTGGGGAATTTTAAGAATTTAATATGGTTATTATCACTTGCTTCCAGACAGTTTCTCTAGTGACATCTGACAACAGTTTTTCCCCAAGCAAATTTCTTTTGCTAGAGCTTGATAAATGGCAGTTTTACCAATTCCCTGAAAGCTGTCATGTTATAGTTTACTTTATCTAAATGATTTTGTCCTTTTTATTGCAGCTGTTTGATCTGATGTAGAAATCAATGAATTAAACATATGAGAAAGAGCAGGGATCATCTAGCCTTTTACAATTCCTCTGTATGTGTATGTGTAATGTACATTCTTGTGGGTGTGTTTGTACCTGTACGTTTGTGTGGAGACTAGAGCCAGTCTTCTGGAGGTGTTGTTCCTCGGGTGCCATTTACCTTGTTTAATCCAGGCAGGCTAAGCTGTGTTTCCTGCCCTGGAGCTTGCTGGTTAGGCCAGGCTGACTGGCCAGCAAGTTGTATGGTTCTTACGTCTTTTTCTTCAGTGTTGAGATTACAGATACATTTTGGGATTTAACTCAGATTCTTATGCTTTCACAAGCACTTTACTGAGTAAGCTATCTGCCAACCCCTGAATTAAAAAATTCTTCAAGAAAAACATTGGTCTGGGGAAAGGTTTGTGTGGTATCCCCTCCATCCATCTTCTGCCTAGGATGAGGACTTCTGGTGTACAATATTATTGAAATTGCATCTTATTATATTTTTTTTTAATCTGTTGACTTTCACAGAGGTGATCAAACTTTATTTAGAAGAGATGGAGAGGGATGGAGAGATGGCTCAGAGGTTAAGAGCACTGACTGTTCTCCCAGAGATCTTGAGTTCAATTCCTAGCAGCCACATGGTAGCTCATAACCATCTATAATGAGATTTAGTGCCCTCTTCTGGCATACAGGCATATGCAGGCAAAGCATTGTATACATAATAAATAAATAAATCTTAAAAATAAGATAGTTGAAAGTAGGGGTTTAGCTGCAGAAGATCAAGCCTGTCAATGAGCCCAATGCAGATGTGGGTGGAGCCCATGGAGCTGTACTGCTAGTTGAGGAGCTATTGCACTAAGAGCTGCAATCCCAGGCTGTCTGGGAATAAAGATACAAAAGAAAATTTGGCCCCCAATTTGATTTTAATGTTAATTATTTTTTAAGGCACAGAAAACGGTGTTAAGTGTTAGTAAGGGAAATATTAGATCATGAAAATATGATTTTTCAATGGTTGTGCTTGTACATATATTAAGCAGCAATTAGGATAACTATATCAATGATTACAGGCAGGCCTTTGAATCTTTATCATTGAAAATTTGGTCAGTAGATAGAAAAGCAAGAGCTTAGAAATTTTTAAAAACATTGAGAAGCTGTTGTCCTTTGAATAATGGCCCCCACAGACTCATATATTTGGATGTATTGTCATTCAGAGAATGGCACTACTTTGGAGGAATTAGGAGGTGTGGCCTTGTGAAGAAGTGTGTCTCTGTGGGTGGGCTTTGAGGTGTCACAAACTCAAGCTAGTCCCAGTGTCTTTCTAGTTGCCTTGGTCCTGGTGTCTCTTTACAATAGTAGAACTAAAACACAAGCTCAGACTAACATGTGTGCAGACTTTATGCCAACAGAAGAGAAGTACTATTTTTCAGAACTCATAGGCAGTCATAAAAATTAGTCATGTACACAAAGGAAACTTCAAAATCTCCCTAAATCGGAGTCACATAGGCTGTGTTCTCTATAGTTTCAAGATAGTCAGGGCCATGTGGTGAGACTCTGTCTGGAAAACAACCAAACAACCAAACAGAAAACCAAGTTTACTTGAGTTGGTGAGATAGGTCAGTAGATAAAGGCAATAGTCCCTAAATCTGATAACTGAGTTAATTTCTTAGCTGTCTCCAGGCCCTCATAGTGGGAGTAGAGTCCTGATTTCATGCAGTTGTCCTCTGACCTTAATATGCACACATGTACACACATACTTGGGATTGTTTGATTAAGAATGGCCCCAAAGGCTCATGGGATATGAATTCTTGGTCACCAGAGAATGGCACTATTTGAAAGGATTAGCAGGTGTGGCTTTGTTTGAGGAAGCGTGTCACTGGGGGTGGGCTTTGATGTTTCAAGGGTCAAAGCCAGGCCAATGATTCTCTCTCTCCTGCTGCCTGTGGTTCTGGATGTGGAACTCTCAGCTACCATGTCTGCCTGTGTGCTGCCATGCTCCCCACCATGAGGATAATGGACTAAACCTTGGAAACTAACCAATTCTCAATTAAATGCTTTTAAAAAATAAAAGAGTTGCCATGGTGTCTCTTCACAGTTACAGTGTCTGACAGTAAATAAATATTTTATGTAGCTTTTTATGCTTTTAGTTCTTTGTTCCTGTACCCTTTTTCTAATCTTCTTTATATAGTAATGATAACAAATGTGGTTATGGGAAATTAGTTAATTATTTTGGGCCTTGATTCCCTCAACCTTAAAGTTAGGAGATTTTTGTTGTCCATGCTAGACATGCAATATCACTGAGTTACACCCAAAGTCCCTAAAATTTGAAGTTTAACTTATATTTTTTTAACCTTTATTTCTATATCTGTGTTTCATTGGTGCTCGTATTCAAACTCTTGTATACATGATGGTGCATCATGTTCCTATCACTAAGCCATTTTTCCAGTCCCCTATTTATCTTTCCATCTGTCTATACATTCATTCATCCATTCACCTACATATGGTGTGCGTGTACATGTAGGTTTGTGTTTGTGCATGCACACAGACACATCCCATGTGTGGAAGGAAGTTATAGAATAATTTGCAGGAATTGGTTCTCTCCAGCTGGGGATCCATGTTGGGCTATTAGGCTTGGTGACACATCTCCTTTACTCTGAGATATCTTACTAAACAAGATGATATAATTTCAGATCAAATACCCTATACTTAGATCTGTCGATTTCTGTCTCTTTTGTGGAATTCTGCAAATTATGGGGAAAATGCAAAAATAACATGAAAGAAACTTACAGTCAGATTTAACATACATTAGTAGTTACCCACATTAGTCATTTTTGAATATTTTTGAAAGGACCTAAGTGAAGAAAACTGTTAAAAATTATTAATGGAAGCACTGGCTTAAGTAAGAAATACTCTTTGAATATCTGGGTCTTTATACCTGATTGGGCTAGAAATAAAGATTTAGAAATGGTCATTTTAGTGATGGATCCTGTGGGTTGAGTTATTTTCTCTAGAGGAAATTGTTTGCACTGTGTACAGACTGTTGAAAAGGTTCACTCAGATTTAGGAAGATTCTCATTGATAAAGCCAAGAGAGACACAAAAGGGAACAAGCAGGTTTTCCCCACTCTGTTTATTGAACAAGTGTACAAAGCAAGGATACTTAACAGTAGCCTGAAGTTTCTGGCCCATCTGGCCAAGGTTTAGACCTGTAGTGCTCAACCACTTACCCCCAAGTAATCACACAAAATGCTTATATTAATTACAAACTACTTGGCTTATAACTTAGTCTCATGAGATATCTCTTGCAACTCAATTCATTTCTGTTAATGTATGTCTTGCCACGAGGCTAGTAGCTTTACCTGTGCCCCATTACATCTTACTCTCCTGGGCAACAGCTTGCTGGTCTCCTTTGCCCCTCCTTTATCTATGCTTGGAATTCCCGCCTGCCTCCAAGCTGCTCTGTGATAGGTCAAAATGGAAATTCACAGCATACAGAAAGACATCCCACATCACTTAATAGTTTTGTGATCAGAATTGTGAAGCCACAGCAGAAAAAATAAATATTTTTCTGTTTCCATCTTTAGAGGAAAACCTTCTTAGTAAGTTGGCCTTCCAAATTTACCACAGACTTTGATGTTTGGCAAACAAGGTAGATGTTCCTTGTGCTCAGTTGATGGGGATAATCAAGGCCTTATCCTCCTGCTAGGATGGTGCTACAGTGATGACTGTGTGTCCTTTTAGGGGTTCTTCAGGATTTTATGTAGTTTGCAAAATGTGGACTTCATATAAAGTTACACCACACATGTAGGTCGTTCTAGACCAGTAACTTTAATGCAGAATTCATAGCAAATCAATACAGATATATCAAAGTGATTTTGTGGTTGTTTTTATCTTAGATCACCTGACCAGCACATTTAAATTCTGTATGGCATAAAAATAGGTGTGTGAGCATGCATGTGTGTGTACATGTGCATGCATGCGTGCGCACACACACATATACACATGATGTGAGTTGTATATTTAGTAAAAAGAAGTTAATTTAGTAATTAAGGCAGAGACTTTGATAGTTTTTATACCTAATATTTATGATACAAGATTTTTTTTTTTTGGTAACAAAGCTCATGTTTCCAGTCACTTTTACATCAGAGGTTTATATGTATATAATGAGTTCTTATTGCTTTCCTTTTCCACTCACTACTTCCTGTGGGTCTTATACTTCTGAGGCAATCCCTCAGAAGGACATGCAGGTAATTATAATTGGTCAGCATTTGTCACATTCTCAGGTATTAAACTGACTTGGAGATCTAATGCAGAAATATACCTTATGCATCTACATGTGCTGGGTAATGAAGCAGCATATGGAAGGCTTCATAAATACTATCCCATGAGACACTCAGCCATTGGGATATTGACACTGAGAAATGATGAGGGACATTTTCTTGCTGTGTTTTCATCCCTGACTTAGAGATGGACAGCCTTCCATTTTCCTGAAATTAATATTTGAAAGAATTTGAGAGACAAAAGACTTTTCCACTGTTTAAACAGACTTTTCCCATAGTTGGAACTTGATTTGTACTTGTGCTAGTTCTTGGCTGTCACAAATGCACCTCCCATGAGCACTGTGTGCAAGTCTTTTTGTGGATAATACTGTTATTCACTCAGTGAATTTGTGGAGCATATAGTAATTGTAACTATGTATGCATGTTCAATTGTCTAAGGAACTTTCAAACTATTCTAAAGTAGCCATTGCAAAGTGGTCCAGATTATTTTGTTGTCATTGATACTATTTTCTGGACTCCTCTGCAGCATTTATGTTAGGTAGTGAGAAAGAAATTGTGGTCTGAATGAAAATGGCTCTCATAGCCTCAGGGAGTGGCACTATTGGGAAGTGTGGCCTTGTTGGAGGAAGTGTGTCACTGGGTGCAGACTGAAGCTAGGCTCTGTGTGGCACTCTCTTCCTGTGAATCCAGATGTAGAACTCTCAGCTACCTCCATAGCACCATGTATGCCTGCATGCCACCATGCTTCCCACCATGATGACAGTGGAAAGCATGCCACCATGCTTCCCACCATGATGACAGTGGAAAGCATGCCACCATGCTTCCCACCATGATGACAGTGGAAAGCATGCCACCATGCTTCCCACCATGATGACAGTGGACTAAACCTCTGAATTAAAGGCAAGCTCCAATTAAATATTTTTCTTTGTAAGGGTTGCTGTGGTCATGGTGTCTCGTCACAGCAATAGAAACCCTAACTAAGACAGAAATGCAGATGGAATGGAAACTTTTTGTTCCCAGGTTGTAAAAAATTATATTAAGGTAGAAATAAATATATCCTATATATATAAGTAGTTTCAGTTTGTATTTCCACTATTAGTTTATAAATTTTTTTCTGTTTTTAGTTATTGCTTTGAGAAATTGTATAAATTTTATGCATTTTAATATTATTTAGTGGTATTTTGTAGACTCTTCAAAATGTGCTCATTGTTAGGTGCCATGGTTTGAATGTGAAATGTCCCCACAGGTTTGTTAAATTTATGTGCATGGGTATTTTGTCTGTATGTCTGTCTGTGTTTCACTTTCATGTGAGGTACCTACAGAGACCAGAAGTGGGCATTGAATAGACACTTACAGAAAATTGTGAGCTGCCATGTGATAATGGCAATTAATCCCTAGTCTTCTGGAAAAGCAGCTAGTGCTCTTAGCTGTTGAACCATCTCTCCAGGCCCATACAAAAATTTTATAATGGACTTGCTAGTATAAATTAACAAACATCTTCCTGTCTTCATCTATGGAGGGCTAGGTAAGGGGAAGTTATCTAGGGGTACTGGTGAGTTTGTCATGGAGAGAAGATTGATACAGACACAGAGAAAGCAATAGGAAATAGAAGTGACAGTTGAAGAGAGGAAGGCCACTGGAAAAGTGAAGATGACACATGGGGTCACAGATGGAGTTAACATGAGCGTGGCCACAGCCTGAAACAGGAATGACAGACACAGAACCTTAAGAGAGTGAAAATGACAGAGATTGAGAAGGCTGCAAAAAAGTTCAAATGAAGAAGCACCACCCACAGAGAAGGGACAGAGAGAGAGAGAGAGAGAGAGAGAGAGAGAGAGAGAGAGAGAGAGAGAGAGAGAGAGAGAAAACACAAAAGTGACAAACTTTTGCTGTAGGATATTGTTGTTGTATACTGTAAAGATTCGTTGCTTGTGTTGGTTTAGTAAAATGCTGATTACTAAATGGTGGTGCTAGCAGCCTAGGAGAATTCTGGGAAGTGGAAGAGCAGTGAGATGCAGAGGAAACTAAATGAGAATGCTGCACTAGAGAAAAGGCACCAAGCCACGTGGCTAAATAGAAATATGGATTGACTTAAAGCATAAGAGTCAGAAAATAATACACCCCAAATCACTTGTAATTAATATAAGCCTTTGTGTGATTATTTGGTACTAAGCAGGACTGGCTGGGTGAAACACAGAAGAAAGTTCTGACTACAGATCTTATTAGAAAAAGTTAGAGTAGATAAAGCTTCTATCAAGGGAATGGCAAGGGACCCCAGAGGTGAGAGTCTGCCCTGGACCTCTGGGTTAGACTTTCTCATAGGCTCCTGGGTTCATTTTCCTTTGTAACTTTCATTTCTTCTCTCTATTGGTCTTGTCCTTGCCAGCCATTTCTAAGGATTTTAAAGTATAACTCCCTTGGGATAGGGGGTGCATCACCTGAAGCAAGGGTCAGCCCATCTTAAAATGACCAATCTGCCTTCATGCTACCTTATCTGTTTTATATGTGTTATGGGGGTTGGGAAAATGGGACATAAATGTTTTTTCATCCTACACAGGGACCTGGCAACACACCAAAGTAACCATTCTACCAAGGTAACTTGTGAACCAGATAGATGATTGGATGTACTTACAGGAGCAGGAAGGACTCAAGGCAGTTGTATCACTGAAAAGCCTATCCCTAGCTCACAAAATCCTGATGCTAGGAGTCTTTGCAGGACTTGAAGTCAGCATGGCTGGTTACAGACTCTCCTTTTAGGTAGCTTGACTAGTTGTTCTAGGAGGCTCCCCTGGCAGAAGTTAATTGCTTCTATAACCTTGGGGAGGGCCTTGTGAATCTTGTAAGTTTCAGTTTTCTCAGACATCAATGTACCTCTGGAGTTTAGAGGCCTCCTTTTAGAATTTCCCCAGTGTTAAGGAGCCATCCTCTAGGAGGGAATATTCTAACCTGGAGAAAATAAATGTCTGTATGATAACGCGGTGCTGGGAACTGAACTCCCAGTGCTTCCTGTGAGCCGGGGAAGCACACTACTAACTGAGCTACACCCTCGGCCCTAGACCTATTTAGATTTTAGTTTAGAGTTTAGTAAATATTAACAAGTCTAACCTAGAAAAGCTCCTTAAGGTCTTTTACAACTTTGAAGAGCACTGAGAAGTCTTCTGACCACGGAGTTCTGAGAATGGAGCAGTGTGGCTCTTTCCCTAGCCCTGCTATATTTCAGGACAGAGCAGCTGCCCATTTTGGGCTTTTATCTGTGCTAGCCTCACGTTGTTTTACTCTGAGATCTTTTTTATCTCCCGAGACTTCTCCAGAGCCCTATACTACAGGTCACAGTAATAAGCAAAACTTAGAAAGTAGGAGTTGGCACAATTCCTAGCACATAGTATTTTAGATTCATGGTCTATTTATGGTCTACTGATGATTGATAAGTTTGTGTCTCTACATGTGTACATTTATGTGTGTACATATGAGTCATCTGTTAATTATAAAGTTTGTTATAGCTAGCATTTTGGAGTATTTATAGCAGTATATGTAGTTTAATAGTGTCCATCACATATACCTTTCTACCCAAACCTCAGATTGGTTTGAGTGGCATATTTTCTAATAAGCTTAGACTTTGTTACTTTTCTATTGCTGTGACAAAACACTATGGCCAAAGCAACTTAAAAAAGAAAGCAGTTAGCTGGCTCAGTTTTCGAGGGTTAAGAGTCTATGATTGTGATGTAAAGATATGGTGGCATGACCAGCTGATCTTTAGAGAGTGAGCTCACTGGGAATGGTACAAGTCTTTTGAAACCTCAAACCCACCCTCAGTGATATACCTCTTCTAGTAAGGCCAGATCTCGTAATCCTTCCTAAACAGGTCCACCAACTGGGGACCAAGTATCTAAACAGATGAGCCTGTAGGGGCCATTTAATTTGAAACCACCACAGGCTCTTTGCAGATGTATCCAAGACCAAGATTTTCCAGTTCCAGGTGTAATCAGAATGCAGGGAGAGGCCAAGAGGGCCACAGCCCCCGGTGGGAGGCTTAGTCCTACAGAGTCTCTTAGACTCTTCTTAGCTTCCATATCTGTGAGAGGAAAATTGTTTCTGTTATAAGCTGTCCAATCTATGGTACTTTATTTTTGCAGTTGTGAGAAACTGAAGAGTGAGGTGTTCAGGATTTCTAGATTGTTGAGTGGTATTTTTAGATCGTTATGTATCTCATTTATTATTATCAGGGAGACTTTTAAGAAGTAAGGTTCTTGCTTCTTTGCATAGGCTAACCTCACCAGTCTTCTTCATCAGAAAGGTGAAAGCTTATCTTTAGCTGTTCTTTCTCATTTTTTCCTTTGTATGAGCAATAAAATTCAAATTCCTGGATCTGACACTGATGTGGACCCGTCTTTAGCCTCCTTTCCTGTGACTTCCTACCTATCCTTAGCCTTAACCATTCTCTGTGTAGTTTCCGTAGACATTAACATCTCCTCTGATCATCAGTAGTTACAATACTCTGAAAGGTTCTCCTGTTACCTCTCTCACCAGCCACTATCTGCTGCTAATCTTTCATAGTTTGTCCAACTTCTCTCCAGTCACAGACCTTCAAGCTGAGTTATTCTTTTTCCTAAAGTTAGGTATTTAGTGTGTGGAGGTAAGAGGAGGACTTGTGAGAGCCAATCCTCTCCTCATGTGTGTCCCACTGAGCCATCTCTCCAGCCCCTATTCTGTGCTTTTAGAAAACACTGTGTTTTGGTTTTAGTGCTCCCTGTTCAATACTTATGTGCTCCCTGATGCTGCTGTCTTTTCCATTAGGTTCTAACTTTTGCAGAAAGGGGGGAAATAACAATTGTCTTTGTGCTCCCAGTGACCAGAGTAGTATAATTTTCTGGGACATGAATATTGATCATCATTTTCTCCTTTTTACAAGTCTTTTATTGACTTTCATTTGCATGCATTAAAATTAAGTAATGTATTGGGCGGTTTGGCCTTTCTATACGTCATCTTAGGCTTATCTGATGACCATCTTTTGCTTCTTGTTCAACTATCTCATACTAAAACATGCTGCCTTGGCTGTTTATGTTCCAAAACACTTTCCTTTCCTAGATTATGTCTGCTTTCTGTTTCAGATTTAGTAAGGCCTTGTCTATTTGTCTTTCTGATTGATACTCTCTTTAGAAGAAGGCTGCTGATTCCTGTGAACTGCTTCTGTGCTCTTTAGTTAATAGTTTTTGAATATAGTAAATTTGGAATATTTAAGTTCTAATCACTTCACTTATTGTAATTTTTAAATAAAGTAATTTAACTTCCTTGGATCCCAGATTTTTGTCTTTAAAATATGGGCTACTCTGTTTCAAGGAATTCTGTAGCTTGTCTTTCTCTGTCCAGCCACCCAGCTCCCAAATACTGACATGAGGACTTTTTTAATATGAAAGGTTGGCTAATAGCTAGCTCTTAAAACTCTGACTAGCTCTTATAACTTAAATTAACCCATTTCTATTAATTTACTTTCTGCCTGTGGCATTATTACCTTTACTTTGCGCTGTCCATGCTGCTTTTCTGCCTCCTCCATCTCTGGCTAGCATCTCTCTTTGTCTCTGCCCTTCTTCCCAGCATTGTCTCTGCCCTGAAAATCCTTCCTAGCTACTGGCTGTTAGGCTTTGTATTAAACCAAAACAAGTGACAAGTCTTACAGTGTACAAAAAGATTATTTCATAACATTCTTTCTTTTCTGTTCATTCTTTGTAAATGTTCTGTTTTTAGGTGGATGCTCTTCGATTGCGTTTGGAAGAAAAGGAGACTATGCTGAATAAAAAAACCAAACAAATTCAAGATATGGCTGAGGAGAAGGGTACACAAGCTGGAGAGATACATGACCTCAAGGACATGCTGGACGTGAAGGAACGGAAGGTCAATGTTCTTCAGAAGAAGGTAAGGCACAGGTATTCTGAGCACAGTGGCCCACTTGGGACATAACCTTATTTGAGCACCCTGTTACCGGACCCTTAGAGCTGCTTTCCTTTTGTTCAGATTTTGCAGAGTACTTGGAATCACTGTTGACGGAGGTAGATTACTGAAACTGCTCTACAAGTTCAGCCTTTCATGAGCTCAGCAGGATTATTACTAGGTTTCAGTAGGATTTCTCTTTCTGTTTCTCAAAAGTGTGTTAGTCATTGATACAATATTTGGCCAGCTAACCTACATCTACCATCTTTAATTAGGACATAAATCCTTTAGTAGCACATGGATCATCCATTTCATTACTTAGGTGACAATTTTGGAGAGTAAAGCTTGCTGCTGTAATAAGGATGTACAGGGCAGACTCTGTACCTCGATTGCAGCACTCTTCATGAGGCAATGGATGCAGTAATGGAAGACCTACTCACCTTTTTGACCATAATCATTATTGGAAATGGGTTTCTTTCAGAATAAAAATAAAACTAATATTTTTTCTAGCTATTCTTGAGGTAATAGCTATAGATGTGTCATTTATGGTTTGTTCCTTTTGAAATGATGGAGTTTGCAGTGTTTGACAGCGGTGGCCAGGTTGTTAGCTCTTTGACTGAGCTGTCCTGGTTCTCCTGGGCTGCATTGCCCCTCATAGTTTTCTAGTCATTATGTACTATTCATATCTGTATATATTAGTATAACCCTGTGTTCAGAAAATACCGGAGGCAATAACAGATGGTCAGAGTTCACAGTGTGACTGGCATTGGATTCCTGCTTCCTAGAATTCTCCTTAAAGGAGTTTTTGTGTTATAGTGAATTTCTTATCCTTATAATAAATCAGTGAGCTTGAAAAAAGGTGATTATTTGAATCTGAGCTGCCTTCAGAATTGATGTTGAGACTGTCTAGCTTCTTGCTGGATGCATGTCAGCATCTTGAGTTGGTTTTCACAGAAGTACCAGGAATCCCTTCTGCTTTTTTCCCCCTTGCTTATTTTGCCTTGGTAAATAAACTGAAATTTGCATTTCAAATAAAGGAAGTATCTTACCATTATTTCCTGCAGACTTTCTATTAAGTAATTCTCAAAATCTATGGTTTCGGGGCTGGAGAGATGGCTCAGCGGTTAAGAGCACCCTCTGCTCTTCCAGAGGACCCGGGTTCGATTCCCAGCACCCACATGGTAGCTAACAACTGTCTGTAGTTCCAGTTCCAGGCAAACACCAAGACAAATAAGCAAATAAATAAATAAAGTTTTTTTTTTTTTTAAAAAAAAAATCTATGGTTTCTTTTAATTCATTTGTTGTCTCCCAGCCTTCCTTTGCTTTTACAGAAAATCCCCCAATTGATGTCTTCCCAGGATATTCAAATGACAATGGAAAATAATGTATTATGTCTCAAGAATAAGCCTGTGAAAGCTGTAGGTTAAATAGAGGGTTGTTTGGGAATCCTTAGAGGGTACTATGAAATTAATAATTGTGTGTGAATGCTGTGCCCCAACACTACTGTGGAGGTTGGAGGACAGTTCCAGGGAGTCAGTTCATTTTGTGGCATTTGGAGATCAGACTTAGGGTGCCAGGCCTCCACCTCTACCTGGTGAGCCATCGCCCTGGCCTCCTATAGAGTTTCTGTGTTATCAGGTGTGTATGATAAGAGACTCTTACCTAAGGTGTTTTGGATAATATAGCACTTAATTTTTTCTTATCAATAAAACTATGAATATCTGTCCTGGGCATTTGAAAAATGTGGCCAAGCTCAAAAGAGAAAAATGTATAAAAATAAGCTTTTCTTTTTAAGATTTGATTTAAAAAATGGGTGTGTATTGTCTGTATGTTGAAACATGAATGTGTGTATACAGGTGCTGGTGTTGTCTAGAAGTCAGCTTAGTATCCCCTGGAGCTGGAGTTACATAAATGTTGGCAACTTCTCTCAGGTCTTCTGCGAGAGCAGGAAGGGTTCTTAACTTCTGAACCACCATTCCAGCGCCTAAGCTTCACTTTAAATTTGGGAAATATTGGACATGTTTTTAGTACCTGTTTTCTTTTTTATCTACAGTAGTTCATAGTAAGCATGTTTCTGCATCCTAGTCCCTGAGAATGTGTGCTAGGTTGCCCGTGCCCTGTGAACCATGCTTGTTGCCCAGTCTTGTTTGCTTTGTCTTTAACTTTTACTGACTTTGTTCATGTTACAAATAAGTGATGAAGTTTTTCTTTTGGAAACCAAGACTAGTGTTATTAAAAACTATTAAAATTATTAAAAATCCTGGGTTTTTATTAGATCTCAGATGGTTTATCTGTTAAGCCATTGTAACTAGAAAACCGAAAGCATTGGTTCACTTACATGATAGGCACTCAGGTCATGAATGTAGTCACACTTGCTATTGTCTCAGGCTTGGTCTTTTAGCAATTTTAGTACATTAAGCTGTGCGAAGTTTTCAAAAACATATTTCCATTTGTATGCATAAATGTTTTGGCTGCCTGTATGTCTGCACACTACATGTATACCTGGTGATTGCAGAGGCCAGAAGAGAGCATGGTATTTCCTGGAACTGGAGTTATAGACAGTTGTGAGTCACCATGTGGGCTTTGGGAATCAAACCTGGGTCCTGTAGAAGAGCAGCCAGTGCTCTTAGTTACTGACTTTCTCCAGCCATAGCTTTGTAAAATTTTAACATATGCAAACAGGATGTAAAAAGAATTTCAACTATTTCTGTAATTCCTAACAGATGTTGACAGGCCGTGATTTTGGTCTCACCAACTTTTGCCTGTTTTTATCCAGTTCATTATGTAAAAAAGGTCTTAGAATGTCATGTTCTGTGCCATGAGCATTTGCATTAGGAAGTTATCTTTCTTGTAATTAAAATCTATTTGGGCACCCCATGAAACTGTCCAGTAGAAAACATGGAAGGCTGGGATGTAGCTCAGCCGTGGAGCACTTTCTAATATGTGTTCAGGTACAATTTCTAGCCCTACCCCTACCACTACCCCAGAAAAAGAAAACCAGAGGAAGAGAGAGAGGCAAACACTGGCAGCAGGACAGTCTGTTCTGGCTTCTACTCCAGCTCCTTTGATGCACAGGTGTGTGGTTGGAGAAGAGGTAGTAGAGTTAGTTAGGCCAGAGTCTGGTGGATATAAGAATACAATGAGTCAGTGGCCTTTGTTGGCTTCTGAAAAAAAAAGTCTGTTTGGCTTGTATTTTTGTAAGGACCTTAAATAAACTTTTAATATACAGTTAGCACCTTTCCCTCACTATTTTTGTAGTTTCAGTTACTGGAAGCTAACTATGATCTGAAAGTGTAAATGGAAAATTACATCAACTTACAAATTTGTAATTATGAACCATTTTGAGGAATGTGGTAAAATTTTATTTGTCCTTATTTTGTCTGACACAGAACTTGGATTGTCCATTTGTTTAGTGTATTTGCACTGTGAATACTGCTGTCTGTCAGTCATTGGAGGCAGGTGGCTATTATCAGATAACTGTTCCTCAGATCACTTGTGTTGTAGTGTTATGTTAAATTAACACTTATTTTATTTCCTGGTGACCCCAAAGCACAAGAATAATGATCTTGCAGAGTTTATTATAGTATATTGTAATGTTGTTTAACTTTTTTGCTAATATTTTAATATGCTTAACTAAAAGATTAAACCATATCATAGATATATGCACAGGGAAAACCATAACAGTGTGTACTGATACGGAAACTGAAATTACATTTATGTAGCCTAGACTGGTCTCAAACTTATGGTAGTCTGCTTGCCTGGAACTCACTCTGTAGACCAGGTTGACTTTGAACTCCGAGATCTACCTGCCTCTGTCTTCCCAGTGCTGGGACTAAAGGCATGCACCACTATGCCTGGCATTCTTGTGTTTTCTAAGTAGAAACAAGCTTTGTTAAATCAGGTTCAGAGGCCAAAATAAATAGATAATATAAAAGCTGCTCTTTGCGGTTTTAGTTGTGCCTTGTTAGTACATTTTACTGAATTGTAGAGTGGCAGAAATTAGGGCTCTTTTGCTTGAAGAAAGAAAAATTCACTGTTCATTAGTGTGGTATTTTTTTCTTCATAAGTTTATGATCAGTTAATCTGGACTTTACTTTTACCACTGATACTGGAAAGTATTTGTAGAAAATGAAGCCCAGGGCTTTTCTGATTGATCGGCTTCCTCATAATAAATTTAATTCTCTTCAGACAGCTTGTGGAGGGAGGTATTACCAAAGCAGATGTTCAAGTGGTGCAGGAAGTGCTTTGGGATTTCCTTGGTAGAGGAAGACTTTCCTTGGTAGAGATTAAGGCTGTCAAGGCAGGGCACTCAGTTTCACTTGACTGGACTTTTGTGCATTTATGTCCACTTCTACCTAAGCCACTCAGTGAAACATGATGTCTCCTGACAACTGTGCAATGTGGATAAAAATCAGAATAGAAGATGTTGGTAAATCTGTGGCATTGTATAATTGGTGTGTAGATTTGGTGTTTCTTATGCACTTGCACTTAGTTTTGCTTTCCAGATTTACTAGATAGAGGGATGAGAGTTAATCATACTGTTTGGAACAGCATGCAGTTCAAAGTTTATAAAACACACTAGTGCCCCCCACTTCCCCACAGTGTTTGTATTTTTAGACAGCTTTTTGAAATACAACCCAGGCTGGCTTTGACTTCATGATACTCCTGCCTCAGCTTTCTGAAATCCAAGACTGTGCTTTAGTAACTATACCTGGCTGAACTGCTTTTTCCCTAGAATGTTTCATCTAATATTTTTAGACTGTGATTAACCCCTGGTAATTAGAAGTACAGAGTAGAAAGTCAAGTCATTTACCTTGTCAATTCCTTAGTCTGCATGTCTATCATTAAAAATTAGCATCTTGGCCAGTGGTGGTGCATGCCTTTATTCTCAGAACTTGGGAGCAAGACAAATGGATCTCTGTGATTCTAGGCTAGCCTGGTGTACAGAGCAAGTTCTTGGATAGCTAGGGCTACACAGAGAAATGTAGGCACAGTTTCTTTGTGTCTCTGCAACAACTCCTAAATAACCATTCAGAGATTTAATATTAATTATAAATACTCAGCTAATAGCTCAAGTTTGTTAATAGCTAACTCTTACATTTTAAATTAACCCATATTTCTTATGTATACTCTGCCACATAACTTGGTATCTTTTCTCAGTCTAACAAGTTCATCTCCTTCTCCCTGGGTCTCTCTAGGCTCCTCAGACTCTGCCCTGCTTCTCAGCATTCTCTATTTTTTGAAAATTTTTTCTAGCTATTGGCCAGTCAGCTTTTCACTAACAATGAGAGCAATACATTTTCACAGAGTACAGAAGGGTTATTTCATAGCAGAGAAATCCTGTTTTATAAAAATAATATGAAAAAAATGAGAAAAAAAACTTCAAAAGATTTTTTTGTATGTATACTCCACCTGTTATAGAAAAAACCCAGTAAGTACCTATTTAAGCATGCATTGAAGTTTTGCATTTATAAAATTTTGTGATGTAGCATCTTTATATCTCTAAAGTCACAGAAAAGATGCTAATAACCAATAAAACTCCCAGTATACTGATCATAACTATCCACCTTTATACCCTCTTCCTTGTTCCCCCTTGGTCCCCTTTCTGCTTCTTAATAGCACATTTTCTAGTTTAATGTCTTTTTCTTTCCATATATGAAAACAAAAACCACATAGAACTTGTTATTATTTAATTTGCCTCCTACTTCCCTTCATTTTCTTGAAAGTCACAGGCTCTTGTTCTTTGTAGCTAATAATAACTGCTGTTCACATACCACAGCCATTCACCTATTGTCTGATTCCACACTTGCCTGTTGTGAATTTTACAGTAAACCTGCACATATCTCTTTTGTATGCTGTCTTAGATAGGGTTTCTGTTGCTGTGAAGGGACACCATGACCATGGCAACTCTTAATAAGAAAAATATTTAATTAGGGCTGGCTTATAGTTTCAGAGGTTTAGTCCTTTATTGTCATGGCAGGAAGCATGGCAGGGCTCAGGCTGAAACATGGAGAAGGAGCCAAGAGATTGGGAGGTATCAGGAAGAGAGACCAGTAGGGTCTGGCTTGAGCTTCTGAAACCTCAAAGCCCACCCCCTGTGACATACTTCCTTTAACAAAGCCACACCTACTCCAGCAAAGTCACACTTCTAGTAATGTCACTCCTTTGACTCTGTGGAGGCCTGTTTTTATTCAAACCACCACATACACAGATTCCATTTTCTGACTAAAAACTCAGAGGTGGGAAAATGATACTGTAGTTCTATCTTTAATGTTTGAAGGAACCACCACATTATATTACCCACTGGCATTATCAACTTAACATTGCTAACAATGCATGAGGACTTCACTTTGCCCAAATTTTACTAAAATAATCTCTCTCTCTCTCTCTCTCTCTCTCTCTCTCTCTCTCTCTCTCTCTCTCTCTCTCTCTCTCTAACTTGCTGTGGTCATTTTTCACAGTTACTGGCTATTCATATTTCTTTATTGGTGTCTCTTCAGATTTTCTTATCTTTGAACTGTTATTTTTAACTGTTTGAATTCTATACGTATGTAGTTGGAGTCATATGTAGGAAATCCACCTCTGTCAGTATTCTGAAGTTTTCCCCAGGCCTCTCTCTGCCCCTCCCCCTTCCCCTCCTCTTTCCCTTAGAATAAAAACACTTGTTTTTAACACCTCTCATTGAAAGGCAGGCAATTGAAAGTACATTGACCCCTTTGTTACAGTATTCTAGTATTGCCCCCAGTATTGCTTTTTCAGGCATCCTTGGATGCCTGAAGACTTTTTTTTTTTAAATCTTGGTACTTTTCCCCCCTAATTCTACAAATTCTTGCCATTCTTGCTATTAATGTTAGACACTGTCCTACTGGGGCCTAACTCTCTCTCCTCTCTCCTTTTCTCTCATACTAGGCTTTATCTTTTGGGCCACAAACCACCACCCTAACCCTCTCACAGAGACTTATTATTAGTTTTGAATAATTGGTCTTAGCTTAGCTCCTCCTTTTTTAAAAGATTAATTTTTTTATATATATATACAGTGTTCTACCTGTACATATGCCTGCATGTCAGAAGCAGACACCAGATGTCATTATAGTTGGTTGTGAGCCACCATGTAGTTGCTGGGAATTGAACTCAGGACCTCTGGAAGAGCAGCCAGTGCTCTTAACCTCTGAGCCACTTCTCCAGCCTCAAGCTTAGCTCTTTTCTTGATAGCTCTTATAACTCAACTTGTTTCTTCTGTGTACCTTTTGCCTCAAGGCTTTTTACCTTTTCTTACTTTCTTGTTGTCTCTGTCTGGTTGGCTGATGGGTGTCTGCCTTCTTTCCCCAGGCATCTCCTCTTTTCTTTCCTCTTTCTCCTTCTCTTGTACCTTTTTTCTTTTCTTGAGCCTAGATTTCTTCTCCTATTTATTCTCTCTGCCTGCCAGCCCTGCCTATTCCTCTTCTGCCTAGCTATTGGTTGTTCATCTTTTTATTAGGCAGGCCAGGTGAAACAAATGCAGCACATGTTTACACAGTTCAAGTAATACTCTGTAGCATAAACAAATGTAACAACATCTTTGTCTAGTTAAAATAATATTCCATAATATTCTATCTGTCTAGTAGGTTTTTTTTGGGTACTCTTTCAATACTTGGTACATATAAAAATTATTGTATTTCATTCCGGTTTTCTTCACATAGCTTTAAACATATTTTTCTCATTTCTCCCTCTATATCCTATAAATTTGTTAGTTTACCATGTTGGTGATATTTCTTGTTTATCATTGAATTATCTATTTTTTCTATTATTTATGTTCTTAATGATGGTGTTTATTAACTTCTCTTCTCAATGTAGGATTCCCTTAAGCTTTGTCCAAGTGCAGTAATCTTGGTTTGTAGTTACTTTCTTTGGTTACTGAAAGGCATCGTTCCATGCTTTCCGGGCATGTAGAGTTTCTTCTATGAAGTATTCCACTGGTCCAAGGTATTTGTCTTGGTGTCTAAATATTAGTTGGCATTTTTCTATTTCAGAGTATATTATTCTTTCTTAGTCTTGCACTTTAAAAAAACTTGATTTTAATAATTTTTAGTCAATAACTTATAATAATAATTTGACTAAAAAAGAGACATAAGGGGGCTGGAGAGATGGCTCAGAGGTTAAGAGCACTGACTGTTCTTCCAGAGGACCTGAGTTCAATTCCCAGCAAAACCACATGGTGGCTTACAACCATCTATGATGAGGTCTGGTGCCCTCTTCTGTAAAACTGTATGCATAATAAATAAATAAAAAAAATCTTAAAAAAAAAGAGACATAAGAAAACATGAAGTACAAATATCAAGACCAGATATTTGGCTCAATGGGAGAAGAGCTATCAGCTGGAGCACAGAAAGCCTCTTTAATAAAAATAGTAGCAAAGACTTCTCCAAAATCTTGGAAAATGTTACAACTAAGTACAAGAAGCATTTAGAGCCTCAATCATACATAGCATAAAAGTACTTTGCCATAACATATTATAGCCTTTGACTTAATTTCCACGTTTTGAAATAATTTTTTTGTTATGATAGAGTCTCATGTAGCCATGACTGGCCTTGGACACATTTTGTGTCCCAGCATGACCGGGAGCTCTTGCTTCTCCTGCCTCTTTTTCTCAGTATGCTGAGATCATAGGCATGCACCTTGTGCTTGGTTTGTGGTAATCCTTAGTTCCCATAATCTTTTACCTAAGCAAATAGAATCTCAGAATTATTTACCAAGTCTTTATGGAAGTTGCTTTAAATTTCACTTTCACAGCCATGAAACTAACCTAACTAAAGTTGACAGGCTATTTCCAGGGTTGAGAACTTCTAATTCATCCTATTTCTCTGAAGTTCAGTTTACTCCTTAGGAGGCTGGTAGGTCCATCTGTTGCTAAGCTTCAGCTTTGTAATGGACACCTTTTCTCTCTTCTCATGTCATACAATAGAAATGGGCCTCTTCATTTTTTTAGTATGTCAGTTTCTGGTATGTTATAGGGAAATTGTTAATTGTCTAGTGATTTACAACTCTGAATGATCTTATAATGATCTTAAAAGCCAAACAGGGCCAGGCTGGTTAGTACTTGGGTAGGAGACATCAATAATTCTTTTGAATAAATTAATGCATTTAAGTGTTTGTGAAGAAATGAATAACCACAGTGAGAAGTTTCATTGAAAACAATTGCTGTTTAGATAAAAGGTGATTTACAAATCTACACACTAACATTCAGAATCAGTTGTCTCTTTACACAGCACTCTCGTCCTTCAACGTGTTGCACAGCAGACTCTCCTGGCTTGTGTACACAGTGGGACTTAGAATGAACCCAGTTTCGTGTGGACCCAGTCCCGTCCCTCTCAGCACTACTGTCTTCACACTGGCACTGTTCACCTCACAAGACACCTTTGTCTTCTTTTGTTAGGGATTTGTCTATTTGTATGTCTGTCTATAGGTTATTTTTCTCTGTGATGGTGCAAAATTCTGGCTGTAGTAAGGGTTTAGCATATAATTTTGAAACAAAGTTTAAATGATTTCCACAGAGAATACATCCACACTATAATTTGTTTGTGCTTTAAATAATTGTTATTGCGCCTACTTCTACCTTTTAAAATGACTTTTTCTTTAAATGTATATGTATGTTCAGATTGAAAATCTTCAGGAACAGCTGAGAGATAAAGAAAAGCAAATGAGCAGCTTGAAAGAGCGAGTGAAGTCTCTCCAGGCAGATACAACCAACACGGACACAGCTCTAACGACCCTGGAGGAGGCTCTTGCAGAGAAAGTGAGTGATTGTCCTGACTCTTCCCAGACCTTTGAGTTCTGCTTTCTCATTATTCTAAAATTGGTTATAAATACAGAAGAAGACCTTTCATGGAAACAGTTTTTTGCTGCTTATGTGCATAGTATAAAGTGGAAAGACAGTCTAGTTGCTATTAGATATTAGCACCAACTACTAGGCAATGTTGGTTACACACCAAAAGACCATAGCCACATTTCCTAAAGAATCAGCATGTGTTTCCCATTTTGCTGCTTTCTGAAGGAAAAAAAAAATATTATTTAACAAGATGTGCAGGATACTGGACGTTGATTATCAGGGTGCTTTCTCAGACTAGCTCTCCTCTGCTACCTTCCCATTCCATAACATATTTATGAATTTTATTCATGAATATCACATCTTTACTACTTTTCTAGTCTTGGCTTGCTCCTAAAATAAAATTTTAAGTTTATTCATTTTTATGTATATAGATATTTTGTTGACATCAATGCCTATGCATCACATGTGCCTTTTTTCTTCAGCAGCCACAAGAGGGCATTGAATTTTCTGGTACTATAGTTACATACAGTTATAGCGGCCATGTAGGTGCTGTGAATTGAACCTGAGTCCTCTGCAAGAACAGTCAGTGCTCTTAATTATGGAGTCAATCTCTCTAGTCCCTTAGCTTTTATTACTTTGTTTTACCTTTATGAGAACACTTGACTTTTTAAGAAATGGTTGAATCTAAGATGGTCTAAACCATCTTAGAAAGTATTTTAGAGAATCTCCTTATGGTGTTTTGCTTCTTGTTCTTTTTATTTTTATTTTTGAAAGGGGGCTTGTTTTATAGTGGAGGTCTCGTGGCTTAGGTCTCAAGCTCACAGTTTAGCTCATTGTATTAGGGTTCTTTTTAGAGGAACAGAACTTACAGGATGAACCATCCCTCCATCCACCCATTCATCTCTCTAATAGGGATTTATTAGAATGGTTTACATGCTGTGGTCCAGCTCATTCAACAATGGCTGTTAACCAATGGAAGGTTCAAGAATCCAGTAGTTGTTAGTTCACAATTCTGGATGTCTCAGCTGGTCCTCAGTACATACCAGAATCCTGAAGCAGAAATGGACTTGCTCATGAGAGTGAGAGCAAACAGGCAAGAGAGAGAACTAGCTTCCTTCCATGTCCTTTACATAGGCTACCACTAGAATGTATGGCCTAGATTAATCCACCCCAAAAGGTGTGGATTAGTGGTGTTTATTCCCACCTCAAAGATCTGGATTAGAAGTGGGTCTTTCCACTTAAAATGATTTAATTAAGGAAAAAAAAAAAGTCCTTCACTGGTGTACCCAGACATTTGGGTTTTAGTTAATTCTAGATGTAGTCCAGTTGGCAACCAAGAACAGCCCTTACACTCATGGTGGCCTTTAATTTTGGATCTTTCTATCTCTAATTCCCAAGTGTTGGGATTAAAGGGCTATCCCATCATGCTATACTTTCCTTGAGATGTTTAACTAGATTCTTTTTAGCGGCATAAGGCAACCTTCCTTAGGTCTTTTGGACTCAGACTTCTTTGATCTGTTGCCAGGATGAACACATGTTCTGAGTATGTTTAGAAATAGTACCCAGAAATATAATAAATTGCTTTAGTCTTTGCTTCCTGAGTATCCGGTAGCAGAATTTTAAATTTTTCTACTCGTTTTTGCCCTCTTTTATGTCAGATTATTGTATTTTAGTTTCTCATCCTCCTTTTCATAAATGAGTTTTGAATAATTTCTGTTGCTTTGTAGGTAGTGTGTGTCAGTATCATTATAATGAAGACATGTGTTACTTCATGTCTAAGGGCATACACATAAGTTTTTTGTTACTTGAAAATTGAATTTAAATGGCAATATTTCAAGAGATTGCTTTAGTGATAGCTAATAATGCTTGCAATGATAGGACATCACTCTTGGTACTTAAAAAATAAACAGTTGTTATTCATTACAGTAGGAAAAATTAGTTTTTTGAAAAGTGAATTCTTCAAGAGTTTACTATTGTCTTTTTAATAGATGATAGAAGTGTTGAATTTGGTCAGAGAAAGCAGAGTATGTTACATGATGTAAGTACAAGTGAGACTTTCCTTATGACTTGGTGTGCTTTCTTTTTAGGAACGGACAATTGAACGCTTAAAGGAGCAACGGGACAGAGACGAGCGAGAGAAGCAAGAGGAAATTGATACGTACAAAAAAGATCTTAAAGACTTGAAAGAAAAAGTCAGCCTGTTGCAAGGAGACCTCTCAGAGAAGGAGGTTAGGATTACCAAATGGAGTTAACTGTTTGCTTAGTCATTGCATTGTATGTACCAAGAAAGATTGGCTTAATAGTCTATGGCAGGCTTTCTAGATGCTCAGGAAGCTGTGAGGGTTACAGGAGATGCTTGCCACTTCCTAATTCTTTACCACCTCCTTCTCTGTTCTGAGAGTTGGTTTCCCACGTGATAACAATACTTTTGTCCATCCTAGAGTACCGTAGCCTAGTTATATATGGAAAAACACTGTTAGCAGTATGTGAAGTGACACACAAAAGGAAGAAATCTAATTATAATCACTATTAGAAACAATCACCTGTAACTTTATTTTAAATCATCTTATAAATATAACATTTTAAATGGCTAAAAAGTTGAATGTTGTGTGATGAGTAATCCAGTAAGTTTGTCTAATAACTTTAGGAAAATTTATAGAAATATGTTCCTACAGGAATTTCCTGCTAAAAGAGGAGGCAAATCCACATTCAAGTTAGTGTAGTTATAAGTTTGGCTACTAATGTTCTCAAGGCTCAATCTCTTTTTACTTTGTGAGAATAAGCACATTAGGTGTAAAAGATTGTTGTTTTGTTGGAGGCAGGGCCTCCCTCCTCTGTCTCGGCTGGCCTTTATCCTTCTGGTCTCCTGTTTTTATTGCCCGAGTGCTGGAATCACACGCGTGTTCTGTGCCTGTTTATGTGGTTCTGGAAATTGAACTTAGGACTTGGTGCATGTCAGGCAAGCTTTTTACCTGAGCTGTATCCCCAGTCATTTTTTAGGACTCTTTACATCACTGTTCATTTAGTCCTGAGGATAGACCTTATTTTGATTAACATCTGGAAGGTAAAACTAATACTGTTTTATAGTTCATAGATGTTCTTGAAAAGATAGCTTCTAGATAGTATGAATAAAAATTTTAAAAATTAAATTTGCAATTTTCATTTTATTTCACAGTAATTATCTAAACATGTCTTGCTTTTAGGCTTCTCTCTTGGATCTCAAAGAGCATGCTTCCTCTCTGGCTTCCTCAGGACTGAAAAAGGACTCACGGCTCAAGACCCTAGAAATTGCCCTTGAGCAGAAGAAGGAGGAGTGCCTGAAAATGGAATCACAGCTTAAGAAGGTTCTTACTTTTCTTTACATAAGTAGATAACCCTGAGTTCATCCTGGCTCTCTCCCCTCCCCGCTCCTCCCCCAAGGATCTCAGTGACAATACAGATTTTACAGTTACTTTGATTTTTATTTTTAAACGGTTAGAGGTTTGATTGGTCTTTAGCTGTGACCAAACACCTAAGATTCACAACCTTAAAGTAGGAAAGGTTTATTTGCATTTACAGTGTGAGAGGTTACAGTCTATGGTTAGATGATCTTTTTACCTGCCCTTCAGTCCCTTTCTCACATATATTATTACTGTTTTTTTAAACACACTGAGTTTAAAGCCAGTGTCTTAGTTTACTTTCCTTTTCTGGGTTAAACACTTTGACTACAAGCAACATCAGGAGGAAGCTTGTGTAGCTTACAGTCTATTGTGAAGGGAAATGAGGGTAGGGATTGAGGAAGAGGCCAAGGAAGGATGGGTGATCTCCCTGGCTTACTATACAACCAAGGACCATCTGCCCAGGGCTCACATTTCCCACATGGGCTGAGTCCTACCACATCAACAATTAAGAAAACACCCCACAGACTACAGGCAGTCTTTCGCAATTGAGATTCCTTTTTCCCAGATGATTATAATTTGTGTCAAATTGATAAAAATACAAACCAGTGCACCTGGCTGTATGAACATGGTTTGGTATTGTATATTGGAACATGTTGAGCTCATTGGTGTTGATTGCAATGTTTGTTACTCACCTGGAATTCATCAGTAGATCATAGTTAAGCAGGATGGAGCAGAGCCACATAGGCCCCTCCACAATCCCTGATTGACTTGACAGCAAGCCAGTCTCATGGAGGCCCACTGCTGGCAGCCACTGCTACATGAGATCATAGTTGCATTGACTATATCATGCTCATAAGATAGCATTTTATAGTTTTTCTCCATATGTCCCAGCCCTCTATTCTTCACACTTTTGTTCCCTATGCCTGAGAGGGGGGTAGTATGAGTTGAGTGCTAAGCACTCACCCATCACTTCTTAATATCTTGAGCAACCATGAGTCTTTTGTATTTTGCCACCTTTTGTTTCAAAGTGAAGTTTCTCATATTAAGACAAAGAGTTTAAATCCATCCTAATCTACAAAAGGAGTTCTAGGACATCCAGAACAGTTACAGGGAAATCCTGTCTAAAAGAAAGATAGTATTTTTTATGTGGGTATAGTTAAAGGTCTTTAGAAGGCAGCTTAACACTATATCAGCTTAATCTAAACAACAGTTTTAAGTTATACCTTGGGTCTAAGACCTTGTTAGCCCTGGATTCTTTAACTGTGTTCATAGTATCAGGCATGAATTACTTTTTGTGGAGTAGGCCTCAAAACTAGTGCTTAGTGTCCTCTATAACTATAGTGCCACTATTGCACCAGGGGGTAGATGCTGCCTGACAAGTTGGTATTGTAGTTCATAGGGTCCTCAGCGTGATAAGACCATTGATGTCTTTTATCTCTTAGCCTGCAGTGCATTCTTTGTACTATGTAAGCTGGCTACCAGAGAGGACACTTCAGCTCAGTTCCAGGTTGACTTCTTAGTATCTGTTTTATCTCTTTCTTTTGTCTTATTGCTGTGTCTAGGACTAAGTACTATGTTGAATTATAATACAGAGTGGATACCCTTATCTTATTCTTGATTTTAGTGAGAAAGCTTTGAGTTTTTCTCCATGTAGGAGAAAGCTTTGAGTTTTTCTCCATGTTGTTTACATTTGTCGTATGTAGGTACTTCTTGTGCCTAGTCTATCAAGAGCTTTTTATCATGAAGGAATGTTGGCTCAGAAGACTATTCTGCATCTATCTTCTGGTCACATTTTTTGTGTGTTTATTTATTTATTTGTTGATTTGTACGTTGTTTTATTTATTGAGACAGAGACGGTTGCTATACCCTTTGCTGGCCAATAACTTGTTTCTGTAACTGTACCTCTGCCTTTACAGTAGTGGGATTATAGATGTGTGCTTCCATGCCTGAGATGTACATCTTGAACTAAATATTCTACTTTATTTGCAAAGTTAATTAATTAATTCATTTATTTTGAGACATATTCCCACTAGTTATCCCTCATTGTCCTGTAATTTGCTATGTAGGCTGGTTTGGAACTCACAAAGTTCCACCTGCCTCTCAAGTACTGGGATATATACTACCATGCTCAACTGTAAAATTACTTTAAATAGATGTTCATAATTGGTAAATCTCCCTCTTTTTGAGTTTATATAATTTTTATAAAGTTGCAAAGGTCTTTAATATTCTTGAAATTCCACTTTAAAGTATAAATGAACCAAGTAGAGTTTGTCTCTGTTATAAAATTTGTTATATTAAGAGAGCGTTCATAGTTTTTTGTTTTTCACTTTTACACCCTTGTAGCAGATTTGATCTTAATGGTTATTTATTCTGAATTATTGGCTTCTGCCTTATGTTTAACCTTGAACTTTTATTTAGCTACTGGTCATTCTCCTCTTCCCAGTCATTCTTCTTTTTCTTCTATTCACTCCTATGGACTGACTTGTTTTATTTTACTTTAAAAATATATTTTAAAGGTTTATTATTAGAGTAAGAGAGATAGCTTGGTGATTAAAAGCATGTATTGCTCTTTTAGCAGACCCAGGCTTGAATCACAGTACCCACATCAAGCATCTCCCAGCTACCTGTAACTCCAGTTCCAGGTGATCCAATGCCTCTGGCCTCCATGGGCATCTACATTCACAGGCACTAACAGACACACATGTACATGTCTTTAAAAACTTTTAAAACGATTTATTACTATTGTTTTAATGTGTATATTTATGTGGTATGGCATGTGGATGTGGGTACTTACAGAGGTCAAAGGATGGGTATTGGGTTCCCTGAAAGAGCAGCAAGAGCTCTTAATTACTTACTGAGTTATCTTACACGCCTCTTGCCTGTTTTAAATCAAATAGAAATTATCTTGAGTACATTATATAGATTAATTTGTTAAGTGATTTTTTTTGTTCTGTCAGTTAACAGAGTGGACACTGAGGATGTGGTGGAAGATAATATAGAACCGTTCATTGTCTTCAGAGAATTGATAATCTCTGTTAGGGAAAATAGACATATCACAGAGTCTAGGGTGTAGAGAACCCCTCCATGGAAGTGACATTTGACTAACTGGTAACCCCAAAGTTAGGATATATGAATCCTAGACCACTTTTGTATTTATAGCATAAACAATAGCTATAATTAAATGTAATCAGTTTTATTGATTAGGAGCTATTGTTGATACTTGTTTGTTTTTTGTTGCCTCTACCCCAAACCTTTCTGTTTCTTACTTTCTGTTTTCTCTCTATCTCTGTGTCTGAATGGGGGATGTCTTTATTCATTCCTGCTCTTGTTTGCATTTTGAGTTTTTCCTTTTCTTCCTCCTGACTTATACATATGGTGAGCGTTCTGTGAGATAGCCTTTTCCCTCCTCCTTGCTTAGATACACTGTATTAAAAGAGTCCCTGTAGCTCTCTCTATCCATGAGAGAAGGATGAACACAGCACTCCTTCAGCTAGAAAACTGACAAAACAGTGTGAAACAAACTAATTTTAGACAGTCGAGGAACAATGGGCTCTTTATTTTCTGAATTTTCATAGTTGTTTCTCAAGTAACTTAAAGGTTAAGGATAATAAGTTTTGAAGAGAATAAATTCTCCTCCTCCCCCAGTGGAACTCGAACTGTAAACAAATGAACTTGGTGTCATATTCACTCTCAAAAATGTAGATGATACTTTCATGAGAGAGTCAACCTAATTTATGCAATCTTTTCTCATATATCTAGAGTACTTTGGGTGACATTTTCCTAAAATATTGTCTGAAGATTTTATTTTCTTCTGTAATATTTTGAAATACATTTTTCTGCTTATCAAATAAGGAAAAAATGCAGTGGCTTAATCTTTATCTTCTCAAGTACATTTATTATCTACACATGGCTTTAGAAATTTGGGAGAAGGAATATTTTGGTTTGCTGTGAGCCATTTGAAACTTGGTCCTCAGCTGGTGGTACTGTTTTGGAAATGAAGTCTAGATGACAGAAGTAGGTCACTAAAGCTCTTATGGTTTTAAGTTTTAGCTAGGTTATACTTGTTACTGAGCTCTCTGCTTTCTATCTGTTCCTAACCCATCACAGGTCATGCTGTATACTTCCAGCCCCCACCACCATGGATGGAGCCCCAACAGCTATTTCTTCTCCTTGATAGCCTTTACCCATAAAGCACGAACCAAAACAATCCCCCTTTCTGTTAAATTTTCTTTTTTAAAATATTCTGTTAAAATAACAAGAAAATTAATATAACGAGTAAATTGAAAGTTAGTTTTTAAATATGGAATTTGCATTATACTCTAAAATGTATTGACTTTATTAGGTTCCCTTTATGACAGGAATCTGAATAATATGCCTTTTCTTAGTTCTTAGGATGAGTTGATGAGTTGTGTTTTTTAACTTCATTTCCAGTCCCAGGTTATCTTGTAAAATTCTGAACTTTACTTAAAAGTAGCTATTCTCTCTCTCTCTCTCTCTCTCTCTCTCTCTCTCTCTCTTTCTCTCTCTCTCTCTCTCTGTGTGTGTGTGTGTGTATGTGTGTTTCTGTCTGGTTGTTTTCAAGACAGGGCCTCACTATGTAATTCTGGCTGTCCTAGAACTTACTCTGTAAACCAGTCTAACTTTGAATTCACAGAAATCCACCTGCCTCTGCCTCTGCCTCTGCCTCTGCCTCTGCCTCTCAAGTGTTGGGATTATGCCCAGCTGAGAGTTGCTGCTTTTGTAACCCAGCTCCATTTGCCCAGCATTTAGTTCTATCTGTAGGATTCTAAATGCTGTAAGCCATATGACTGATACATTTGGTAAAGCCACAAATAGGAGAAGGAATTCGGCTAGACCTAAGGAACTAAGTCTTAGCACTGATGTAAGACAGGAGTATGATCAGAATTTATACCCCTCCACTGCCTTCTTTATTAATCTTACTCAACTGTGAAGCATCACGTTATGATGACTTTTGGCTTCATAATTAACATTCTAGGATAAAATATTGTTTAAAAGAAATCCATTTGTAAACTAAGATCATTTCTCTTCATTTATTAGTATTTTTCCTTATGTAATCCTTAAACAGAGTAGGGCCATTAGAAATTGAAGATCAGCCTTTTAAATAGCTGATGCATTCTGTTTACGTTGAAATATACATAGTTGTTTGGGTGTGGGTTGCTCACTGCCACTGTGTCTGTACTGGCTAGACTTAGAAAAATTTTTTGGTAGGCACATGAAGCAACGATGGAAGCCAGAGCCAGTCCAGAGATGAGTGACCGAATACAGCAATTGGAGAGAGAAATTGCTAGGTACAAAGATGAGTCCAGCAAGGCCCAGACAGAAGTTGACCGCCTCTTGGAAATCTTAAAAGAAGTGGAAAATGAGAAGAATGACAAAGACAAGAAGATAGCTGAGCTGGAAAGGTAAGAGGAGGGGGTCTATGTGGGAGCCATGGGGCAAACAAGCATGTTTTTATAACCTTCAGTATTACCTACCTCTGCATTACCTTCTCCAGTTCCTTTTGGTACTTTATTATCTACTTATAATTCTAAGTCAGTGTAAATTTTTTGTTATGGCCCCTAAAAGATGACAAAAAATGGGGATACAGTGAGAAACAATTACTTGAATATCACTGACAAGAGAAAATATTTATTAAAGACTATTCAAGAGAGTACTAAGATATCCTTGATTTTATAATTGCTTTGTATAGCAAGTGACTGATTCCTAAGTATAAGAAGTTGAAATCTTACCCTAAACTTAGAGCTCTATTGCTGAGTTGATACTCTTTTGGGCTGTGGATTTTTAGAATGCATAATTTAGAGTGCTGGAAAGCAAATGATTATATCAGTTTACTTATCAAAATTAGGAGGACATTATATCTATGTGATAATGTAAGAGACTCACAGGTGTTTCCTATCAGGTTCAAATTTTGAAATCTTCACAGTGGGTTTTATTTGAAGAGATCCTTCCAGATAGATAGCTGTCTTGGAATATGTTTTGTCTTTTATACTTAAGACTAAGTATATGATATGTTATTACCATCTCCATTTATATGGTCTGTTTAACATAATTTTACAAGTACACATAAACACTTTTCCAGTAGAACTTCATAGTCACCATATGCTGTATACCCACAAAGATTGACAATGACTGGATCAAGTCACTAATTCACATAGATCTTTAGAATCTTGTTTTAGGAATAATTTAGTTTCATTTTTTTCAAAACTAGGAAGTATCAGATATCATCTTTAAATTGTTGACTGAGATTTAAATTTTGGGAGTTAGTACTAGGCTTGATAGTTTCCTTTCAACTTACTATTTCTCCTATTCTAGATTCATAGACTTTGATTCCTTCAGTGAGCAAAAAATGCAGATAATATGGTCTCATTCTTGCCTATACATCTCTTTAGTTTGATATTAACTCTCTGCGTAGTCTGTAGTTATTATTTACTTTTATATGTATGAGTGTTTTGTCTACATGTATGTGTGTGCACCACATGCATGCCTGGTACCCTTGGAGGTTAGAAGAGATCATTGAGTCCCCTGAAACTAGAGTTTTAAATTATTTTGAGCCAACACGTGGGTGCCAGGATTCTAACCCAGGTTTTCTGGAAGACCAGCCATTGTTTTTATCTACTAAGTTATCACTTCAGCCCCTTTGATAAAATTTTTTAAATCTAGATTTCAAAATTACTAGAGCTTCCAAGAATATAGACTGTGTGCATTTTCGTTCATCTTGATGTTAGAACATCCCCCTTTTCACAGCATGTTTGTATGCACACACTTTCTTTTATACTTACATGGACCAGTTCATCACTGAGGAAGCCAGGGCAGACACTCAGGTGGGAACCTTGAGGATGAAACCAAAGCAGAGATCATAGAGGATCAACACTGCTTATTGACTTGTTCTTAGTTACTGGCTGGCTCACCCAGTTTCCATTTCTATACAGTCCAGGACCACCTGCCTGGGAGCGGCACTGGCAAACAGTGTGCTGCTCTCATATCAATCATTAATCAAGAAAGTGCCCCACAAACAGGTCTACATGCTAGTCTGATGGAGTATTTCTATAGATGAGGTTCCTTCTTTCCAGATAACTTTAGTTTGTGTCAGTTTTGGAAAATAATCAGCATACCTCAAGAAACTGAATACTGTAACTTTAAATTTATCTTCTACACTTGGCATTAATTTCCATATAGATTCATAATGAATACACTTTTACTAGTGTTTAGATAGAAAAGAAATAATAGAAACCAGATGGAATTTTTTAAGATTTCAGAAGAACTGATTTTGCTTAGTCACTAAATACTCTTGTGTTAGTAGTACCTTAGGGCATTGTTTTCTGTGCCTTATGTCATATTTTGCTTTATAGCTCTGTCTTAGTTGAAGTAATTTTTTCTTGTAATATCTCCCCAGTTTATGTATGTCTGAGTGTTGCTGCTCCTGGAGTTGATCCTGATTTGTTTAGTAAATGGTGTATTTGTTTCTAGTAACTAAGTATACATTCAGTCTGTAATGCATCAGTGATTTGAAAGAAAGCACAGAAGGCTTTGGAAATGCTTTTCCAACGGAGAAAGACTAGCAAGAAGAAAGGTGACTTCCTCTTTTTCTTGGATAGTCTTATGTCTGGTTGTGATGCATAGAACTGCAATGGCTACCTTGTCTCAGAACAAGGGGAAACCAACATGCTGAGGGTGACAGAGTCACGAAAATCACAAAGCTCCATACCTGCTATCGCTGGCAAGAACAAGAGTTAGGACTAGGACTGAAGGCACACTGCTTTTGCTCAGTGTTGTCTTGAATCTTTATCATTCACTTTTTTTGTGCTTTTCATCATAAGAATGGGAAAGGCTGGGTGAGAAGAAAAGACCTTGGCTGCACCTCTGTAGTATCTTCCAGATAGTGTAAACCTACATGTAGGGAAACAAGCCAGGTAAAATTGGCAGGATCAGAGTTACTTCCAGCCTCTTGTCTCATCAAGATACAATTCCAGATTTAATACTTATGCATTTATTGGTGTTGTCTTCTCTAGAGAGACAGTACTGTCCCCAAGGGAGCACATTATTCTGAACCTTTCAGAAGAACCTGTAGAGATACTCTGAAATCCACATGAAATGAATTGAAAGTACTATTTAATTTTTTTTTATTGCTTTCAAAAGGAGGAATTATGAAAGCTTGGTAGGCCACCAGCTAGCTGTCTTTTTTCTAGGAAACTGCTGAGACTTCTCTTAAATGACATGGAATCTGGAGCACACACTATATTCTCGATTCAGTTTCTAGAGCCTGTTCCTTATATGGGAAGATGAGAGAAGGACTTATGACTGTATGAAGATGCAGACTCTTACTTTTTCTCAACTGATTGCTGTAGATATTACAAAATACCTTATGAAACACAATGAAAGAAAACTATAGAGAGACAAAACTTGAAACCCAAAGAGACTATTTCTGAAACTTCCATCTCTAGACAATATATTTTACTATTATTTAAGCCAGTTCAGATTGCAGTTTATGTTGTAGTATTGAAGCCAGATCTTTTCTAATAGCAGAAAAAGCAATGTGGGCAAATGTAAAGTGTGTGTGTTTGTTGTTGTTGGTTTTGTCCTGTTTAGGCATGGAAGTAGGTCACAGTGATGGGTGCTTGTAAACCTAGAACTGGCTGAGGCAATTGGAATAAGAGTTCTGGGCCAGTCTGGGTTACATAGCGAACACAGTCTCACAAGACCTCCTGCCCCCAAAACCACAACTACAACCATCCAACCAACAGAACAGCAAACCAAACAAAAACAAAAATTAGAATTGGAATGCCTAGAAGTAGAAGCAATATGGGGCCATCCTGTAATTATAGTTTGTCTTTACTGAATCACTTTTGAATAATAAGTAATATCAGTACTGTTTTAATTACTTCTGTTGGAGCAAAGGAGATGATTCAGTGGCTAAGAGTAGGTAAGTATGAGGACCTGAGTTTAATCCCCAGTGGGGGAAAATAAATCAGGTATAGCCATATGTGCACCTATAACTCTAGTACTGTGGAGATGGAGACAGGAAGGTCACTGGGAGCAGGGCTTGCTGTCCATCTAGTACAGCTAAAACAGTAACCCCAGGTCCAACAAGAAGCCCTGTACAGAGGAATAAGACAGAGTGATAGATCAGGATACCTGATGTCTTTCTCTGGTTTCCGAATAGCTTTGAGTACTAGCACACACAGAGCCAATAGCAGTGACTTTATTTTTAGTGTGTGTGTGTAAATTTTAAATTTAATGTGTTTTACTTGCATGGGCATCTGGGCACTGTGTGTATAGTGCCCACAGTAACCAGAAGGCTCCCTAGAACTGGATTTACAATTGCTGCGATCCACCATATGGGTGCTGGGAATCAAGCCCAATTCTTCTGGAAGAACAGTCAGTGCTCTTAACTTCTGAGCCACATCTCCAGCTGCAAATCTGTTGTAAAAGGTTTTTTAAAAAAGTGACCATCGGCAGTTTGTGTCTCTGGCCCATATGGGGTCCAAAACCTTCAAACAACACAAATCCACATATTTAATTTCTACATGTTTGTTTGTTTAAGTCTGGCTATTGTTTGAATGAGACCCTTCCCTGAAGAAGATGCCTCTGACCTGATTATGGGGCTAAGCAACTTGTGAATTTTGAGATACATTTTAGCCTCTTTTTCTATTGATATTTACTGCCTTCATCCCCTAGTTCAGTGGTTCTTGACTCCTTTGGGCATCATATATCAGATATTCTATATATCAGATATTTATACTACAATTCATATCACTAGCAAAATTACAGTAATGAAGTACCAGTGAAATAATTTTATGTTTGGGGGTCATTACATCATGAGGAACTGTATTTTTTTAAAAGTTTTTTTTTTTTGGGGGGGGGTGCTGGAGAGATGGCTCAGCGGTTAAGAGCACCGTCTGCTCTTCCAGAGGACCCGGGCTCGATTCCCAGCACCCACATGGCAGCTAACAACTGTCTGTAGTTCCAGTTCCAGGCAAACACCAAGGCAAATAAATAATAAATAAATAAAGTTTAAAAAAAAAGGTTTTTTTTTTAATATTTATTTTTATTTTATATGAACTGGTGTTTTGCCTGCATGTATAACTGTGTAAGGGTGTCAGATCTTGGAATTACAGACACTTGTGAGCTGCCATGTGGATGCTGGGAATCAAACTCAGGTCCTCCAGAAGAGCAGACGGTGCTCTTAACCGCTGAGCCATCTCTGCAGCCTGAGGAACTCTATTAAAGGGTCATAGCATTAAGAAGGTTGAGAATCACTACTCTAGTGTTTGCTTTTTTCAGCTCATCAGCATTATCTATGCTCCACTACTTGGCCCACATTAAGAGCCCAGTATACTGAATGGATGTGTTTATCATTGTGAGAAAAATGAGCACAAGGCAACTTTGTAGATATTATAGAGGATTATGTTATGAGCATAATAACATACCTTCCCTCAAACCTATGCATGAAGTTGGCAAGGGGGCATGTCTCTGGCTTTTCACACCAGCTCACACCTGATGTCTCTTCTGGCCATTCTCTTACTTCTTCTCCCTACTCCTTCCATTCTGTGGTTTTCTGAAGTTCTAGCACCGAGTCCGCTCTCCAGGTCTGCCCCTTTAAGGACTATGAAAGCGGTTGTCACCCTGGAGAGCCAGCCTTGTCATGTTTTGGAACATGACTGTAAAGTTGATGATAAGTCTTGTCCAACATGCTCAGTTCACCCTGCACCTCAGTGTTTTTCCCAGATGGTCATTTTCAGGTGTGTACAGCTTATTAGGATGTAGTTTCCTGGAGCTTTTGTCTGTGACTAGAGAGCAAGAATATACAGCTATGACCTTAGAGGGGTGACCTCACAGCCTGGCACAGTGTTCTCACTTTTTTCCTTGCTCCTTTCCTCAGTAGAATTCACAGTGAAAACAAGCCACACAGCAAATGGCTCCAGGGGAGGGTACATTAGGATGCTGAGAGACCTAAGTTACACTGACTTCTCTTGTTGACTGTAGGGGACTTTACTAGCTGCCTATCTTTCCAGGCTCAGGTAAAGGGGGATGGCAGTGTGAAGGAAATGAGTTATTGTGTACTAATGCCTGATAGTAAATTGTTAGGCATGGTTTGGTTTTGTTTTTAGAATTAGATTATTACAGCCCGGCCTGAGAACAGAAAGGGAGAACAGCAAACTTTTATTGTTTTCAAATCAAAATCCAGAGAGAAGGTTAACAAGAGGAGGCCCTGTCCCAGACATAAATAGGAGCAACTAAACTACTTGGTATAAGGAAAAGTATGTTTCTCATAAATGTCAAGAATTCCAAAGCTTGGAAACTGAACGTACCATCAGCAAGTGATGGTAGATACTGTATACAAAGGAACCTGTTCCAAGGACGATGATTATGATATAGAAGATGCCCAGGGTGTAGATGGACAGCAGCTTCTCAGAGACTTCCCAGATGAGGCAGTGATAGGGACCAGGGCAGCCATCTGTGCTACAATCAAAGTTAATTTGCTTTAGTATGGGCAAGTGTTTGAATGTGAGCAGGCAAAAAGACACAGTCTGGATGCTGATTTGCAGGAGAAAGTGGAACAAATTCAAATACAACAGTTCCTTCTCCTGGTGGATGTTCAGGAAGGATATCTTCTGGGAGAGGCTCTGCTTCCTGATTGTTTCGAGGGAACCCTTTTCCATTTCCCCTGTGGTCTCTATTTCCTGCATGGATTTCTCCTTTTCCTTAATGTGCTTATGCCGAATCTGAGCCATTAAGAATTCCATGAGGAAGAACAAGATTATGAAGATGAAGTAGAAGTAGCACCACATTTCTGAAACAGGAATGCTAAACATTTGTTCAAAGCACTCCATGAGACAAGGGTAGGTGATAATTTCACGGCATTTGAAATCTTCATAGATGCTATACCAGGGCATCCGCACCACATACACCACCATGCTGTATACTGAGATTAGTCCTAACCATAGTGTTCGCCCAGAATAGTAGCCAGATTTGTCACTTGCTGCCGAGTACAGCACAGGGATTATTCCGGTCATGAGTGCAGCCTCCATATCTTCTGATTCTAGGACACTGATGGCACTAGAGACCAGAGCTCTGGACAGCACCCTAGGAAGGAAAGCAAAGCAAAGAGAAGTTGGGGTCAAAAAGTGAGACCAGGTTCTCAACAGTCTAACTACATCCCTGAAGTCCAGCAGCTGCTCAACTGTAAACCAGTCAGCATTTCTCAGATGCCAGTTCAGCTCCTTTCCATAAGCAGTCACTGTCTTCCCATGATGTGGTTCCTGTCTCTCCAGTTTAGCCACCTAGAGCCTCTCTGGTCATTAAGTAGTCCTGCTGTATAAAAATTACAAATGTAATATCTCATTTTCTTGCTAGATTACGGAGTGCTTAAGCCTCTAAACCCAACATTTACAAGTCTATATTATTCAGGATGGCGATTCAGGATAATGTGGACCTAATTACATAAAAATTCTCAGTGTGTCTGTCTAGGTTTATTATGGAAATCTTTATACCTTGTCTCTTTGCCAGGATATTTCCCAAGACTAAGAAGAAAATAACACATTGTTTTTCTGGTGACTAAGCACACAGAACACATCTTGACTTATGTTCCCTTTGTTCTGTGTGCAGCTCTTAAGGTCCAGCTGCCGCCATAATTTTATAGTAATGTTATCAGTGGCAATTCATAGACGGTAGGTACAGTGTGAGTTTTGTGCTACTAGGTTAGATGTACCATCTGTGCATTTGCTTTTTGGAAGGTAATGTGGGTGTTTGTGTCTATTTTTTTTCTGTCTCCCCTCCCCTCTTGTGGGGTGTGTTTATGTGTGTATGCTTGTCTGTCCTGTTGGTCTGTCTGTGCACATGACATGCACGCATGTGCACTTGTGCTTTACTAGGGATCTAACCCAGGACCTCACATATGCTTGCTAGTAATCTCCCTTAGCTCTTTATTTCTATTTTGTAATAAAACAAGGGCTCACAGTGTAGCCCAGGTTAACCTTGAATTTGTTGCTTTGCCTCAGCTTCTGGAGTACTAGAATTACAGGAATATGCTTTGTCCTGTTTTATCTTACACATATTCTTTTATGTGATGGTGACCAATCATTTAAGCTTACAGTAGTTAATAGATACATTGAGGTTTTCATTATGGTAAAATATCTCAGTAGAAATTCTATTGTTGAACCAAGCGGTGGTGATGCATACCTTTAATACCAGTTCTTAGGAGGAAGAGGCACATAGGTCTCTGTGAGTTCGAGGCCAGACTGGTATACATAAGCCAATTCCAGGACAGCCATGGTAGTTACATACAGAAATCCTGTCTTGAGAAACTAAAAAAATACATAACCATCAACCCTACTCATCTACCAAATGATTTTATACTCTCACACTTTGTGAAATTATATTCACTCCTAGAGACATGTTTCCTCTTTGAAAACTACCACTTTGCTTCGCAGTATTCAAATCTGTAGTTTTCCTTTCATTTAAGAGTCTGTATATGTGCATTGTGTGAGCAGTTCGTGTACAAGCAGTAGGAGAGGTGGCCTCCAGAATGAGCTAATGGCTGTGAAAAAGGGGGTGGATGATCAAGGGCCATAGGAATAGATGAGGACAAAGGAGTATAAATACATTGGGTAAGCACCTGTGTGCTAGGCTCTTTACTATAAAGTGACAGTTACGGACTGAGCATAATGATGGTGTTTTGGTTAAGAAAACTCAAGTCCAGTTTTCCTTAAGGGGCTGATCATTGGGAGTTTGACCATCCTCCAGTGAGTAATGGACCACACAAATTAGCATATATATTTTCTTCTTCCTTTTCTTCTGGGGGAGGGGCCAGGATGCAGTGGTGGACCTGGGAGGGCTAGGAAGTGAGTGTAATTAGGGTGCATTTTATGAAATTCTTAAATAATCAATTCAAATATTATGTTGGGAAAAATAAAACCTGAGACCAACTTCTGCTCCAAAGACTTACTTCTAAAGTGATCTATTGGCAGTGAGGCTGCTTTGCTGCTGGATCACAGCTCAGAGTCTCTTGTTTTTCTGCAGCAGTGTAGCTGTACTGGAAACCTTTGACCCCACCCACTAACTGCCACTCTGCCAACTGCTTTGGAATTTCTCAAGGAACCACCCCTTTGGCTGTGCCACCTGGCAGTCTCTACCAATCAGCAGAATGCAGGGAAATTTACAGATTAGCCTCCTTGATTCAGAAGGTGCCTGCTGTCAAGATTTAGCCCAGGCTCTGATGGCATTTCTGTCCGGATCTGCTCGTTTTCTTCAGTCTGTGCCTGTATTTCAATAATGTGAACTTGGGAGTGATGATCAGTGGTTCACCAAACATGTCTATTTTCCCTTTACTGTTTAATTCATCAGTCTCTAAATTGTGCATTTATGTGTGGGCTTGTTCACAAAATGTACTTTTGAATACAAATTCACATTTCCATGTTTGAGAACCAGAGGTCAACTTTAGCCATCATCCACCTTACTTTTTGTCAAGAAGGTCACTTACTTGGCTTCATTAGGGTAGGTTGGCCAGTGAGTTCCAGGGGCCTGTCACTGCTATCATAATGCTGGGTTTTCAAGTTGTCAAATATGCCTGGCTCTTTGCTTTTTTAATGTGAGTTTTGAGGATTGAATTCAGATTTTCATGCTGCACAAGTACGTTTCTACATTTTCCTATCCCAACATCTGTTTCTACATTCTCTTAATCACTAGCTCTAAAACTGAAAGCGTAGAAATCATTAGCCAAGACCTTTGTTTACTTTGCAAATCTGTAAGTTTATGTTTACCGATTATTGCCCCTTCTTTTTGGCCAGTCACTCTTATCCAGTGAGCTTCAGATTGTCTTAGAGATTTGTCTATTACTCAGCATTCCCATGAACTCCTAGCTTTAGCCTGTCTGCTAGAACCCTCCTCTAATTAGCATGGAAGTCATCTCTTGCATACCGTGGCCCCAAATCTCCACTGTGCTTCACAGTGAAGTTCTTGAATTTGTTTTAGTCAGTGCTTAATTGTTGTGAGGAAACAGTATGACCATGGCAATTCTTATTAAACAACAACAACATTTAGCCAGGGCTGTCTTCCAGTTCAGAGGTTTAGTCCATTGTCATCATGGTGGGAAGCATGGAGTCATGCAGGCTGACATGGTGCTGGAGGAGTAGCTGAGAGTTCCAACATCTGGATCTGCAGGCAGCAGCAGGCAGGGAGAGTAGGAGACTAAGCCTGGCCTGAGCTCTATATCTTCAGAGCCTACCTACCCCCAGTGACACACTTTCTCTAACAAGGGTACACCCACTTCAGCAATACCACACCTCCAATAATGCCACTCTGATGAGACTATGTAGGCCATTTTTGTTCAAACTATCAAACTGTTTGTGAAATTGATCTCCACCTCTCTGCCTCTAATTCACTTTTAGTCTTTTCACCCTTTCAAGCAGAATCCTCATCTCTATTACAAGAAAAATATACTTGCTTCAGTTATACAATGTGTTGTCTAATTCCCTAGTCAAGTTTTTATTTGTTTGTATTTTAAATTTTTGTCTTGCCTGAAATCTTGGCCTTTATGCCCACTTAAATTTAAATTTTAAATAACTCCACTAGATGAGATGTACAACATATATATTTTCCTTTTCCAGTACTTTAAAACTTTCTCTTTGATACCATAGATCATACTGTAGGCTATGCAACCTCCTTGGATCTATAGTTCTAAGTAGACAAGAATAGAAACACTTGAATCAGTTATGATTTAATTCAAAAAGCAGTTTCAAAAGAATGATTATGTACATCATATTCCAAAAATGTGAAAATATTGTTTATTTTGAATCCTAAGTGAATGACATAAGTAGAGCTTATTGTGTGTTTCCTGAGAATGTGAATGGAGGTTCAAAGTCAAGTTGAGAAACTAAGAAATGCTGTGGAGTTGGTAAACACAGTATCTATTAGCTATATCTCTATGGCATCAAAGAGTAGAGGAGGATGGATGTGACCATGAATGCTTGCGATCTCAGGACACGGAAAGATGCCAGGAGGAGAGTGGTCCTACTAAAGAAGTGAAATGGCCAAAAGGAAAGGAAAGATAGATGTGCATGTAGTTCACTTGCATGTGGTTGGTTTTGTCCCTGATTCTATTTCCTTCAACTTCTGAGTAAGCTGCTTGCTTTTGATTTTTTGATCTGTTTCATGCTCTCATTTAATAGGAGAGCAAATTACATGGATTTACAAACTTAATGCCTTCCATCACCTTCTGTTGTCATTTAATTATCTTCCCAAAGTTCTTAGTGGGTTTAGCACCTTAAAATATGTTATAGTTCTTTGTTTTTGTTATTTTTTTAAAATTTTTTCCCTTAAAACTGTGAAGATTCAATATAATTAATATTAATTAAAGTAGAATTCAGTGTGCAGATGTTTAACCCTGAAATGTACTCACCAAGAGATATGTGTATGCAAAATTTTAAAAATTTATGCTTATTAATTAAAAAATTATTGATTTATGTGTGCCTGCATGCAAATGTCCCTGGAAAGGGGGCTTTAGATTCATTTAGATCCCTTGGAAATGAAGCTATAGAAAGTTATGAGCCGGGGCTGGAGAGATGGCTCAGCGGTTAAGAGCACCCTCTGCTCTTCCAGAGGACCCGGGTTCGATTCCCAGCACCCACATGGCAGCTAACAACTGTCTATAGTTCCAGTTCCAGGCAAACACCAAGGCAAATAAATAAATAAAGTTTAAAAAAAAAAAAAACTTTAAAAAAAAAAAAAAAGAAAGTTATGAGCCACCTGATTTTGGTATTGGGAACCAAACCCTGTATTTCTCCAAGAGCAACAAATGCTTTTAACTACTTAGCTGTCTATCCAACCCCATGAAGAGGTTTATTTTGATGTTCAAGTGAAATAATGATTTATGATAAATATGATAGGTAAAAACAGAATTTTATTTGTTTATTATTAGTGCGAATATGTTCAGAGTTTCCCCCATGTCCCTTAGAAAGGCTGGCATCTTCAGATGTTAATGTTATTTCTGCTCATAATTATTTGGCTTTTCATATCATGAACAATAATAGTAAAAGATCATTAGGAACTGTTATCTGTAGATTGACCATTTTTTGTCTTTAATTTTATTTGACACTATGTAAAAGGTCTATAGATTCCTACAGATTTCTAAAATATATCTTAAGCTTAAATGAGGTAGACATTTTAATTCTTAGACATCAGACATCTTCCCTCTTGCTCTCTGATTGCTTTTTGTCTGTTTTTGTTTCAAGACAGGCTTTCTCTGTGTAGATTTGGCTACAATTCCATTTATTTATTACCTGTACTCTGTACACCAGGTTGGCCTCAAACTCAAAGAGATCTGCCTGTCCTGCCTCCCAAATGCTGGGATCAAAGGTGTACATTACTATTACTTGGCTGGTGACTTTATCTTTTTAGGGATCAGGAAAGTTTCTCATTAAATCTTAGGCTCCGGATTTGAGCAAAGCCTGCTAGCAAGTGATCTGCCTGCAGTTCTGAGGCAGAAAAATCAAGAGTTCAAAGCCTACAGAGAGACTCCAACTCAAATAATGAAGGTGGGGTTGTAGTCAGAATTTTCTGGCCTGTCCTAACCCCAAAGTCTTGACCTGCAGTCCCTTAGTCTACATGACTAAACATAGATAAGAACCATGGGTCAATTTAAGTGTAAGAGCTAAATAGTAATATGCTTGAGCTACTTGCCCAATATTTACTGTAATATTAAACCTCCAAGTCAATTATTCGGGAAGTGGTTGCTGGATATTTGAGAGTTTCTAGCAGGACAGAAAACTTCTGACTGTCATTCTTGGCTCTATGTTTGGATACATTTTTGTAAGCTCTAGGGCCTTAGATAGTGAGGCCTGGTCCTTTAGGAATCTTTCCTAGTGTTCAAGTGTGAGGTTTTCCCTTTGTTGCATTAATTACTTTAATAGCCACACCTGCTTCCTTCACTCTCACCTTGTCTTTAAAACTCACTCATGTTCCTTTCCTTGCTGCTCTGTTTCACTCTAACTCTGAGGAAGACCAGTCAGTCCATATATTATGTGATCTTGAAATTTCTTCTGCCAAACAGCTTAGTCCGTTACTTTTGGATTCACCCTAACTTTAGTTTGTAGGACACAGGAAGAACACAAAAAAAGTTTTTGCCAGAACAAGTCTGATAGTTTTCTGGTTGTCTTCATTTTCCTCAGAAACATTTTGAACTAGGCCTTTACTGTCTGCATTTCTGTTGGCATCTTGGTCTTCCAAATTCTTACCAGAATGGCCATTAATCTTGGCTTACATATTAGGGCTTCTCTAGCATCCTGCTTCAACATCCTCCACATTACTTTTACAAATCAGTTCCAAATGCCAAAGAACCACATGATCAAGTTTCTTACATCAACAGTACCACTCCTTGGTAGCAATTTACTGTATTAGTTACTTAGTTGTGGTAACCAAATTTCTAACAAGAAACAATTTAAAGGAAGAATGATTTATTCGGTTCATGGTTTGTCAGTGTAGTTGATCATGGTGGGAAGGCATTGTGGTGGGAATGTGAAGCAGTTGGTTCCATCGTGTCTACAGTTAGCAAGCAGAAAGAGATGATTGCTCTGTTTTTGATTCTTAAAGTAAAAATTAGGTCATAAAAGCAATCATGATGACATTGCACGTTATAAATCTTAACTGCTAAGGAGATAATACTTATTTCAGTTATACTGACTAATTTTCAGAAAGAGAAGCCTGCTGATCACAAAAGGCAACAATGACTCATAGAGCTTTGTGCTATGGAGGGCTATTAAACATGGCTACTTTGTAGGTCTTAATACTAAACAGTGTTTGAAATGAATATTTTAAATAGAGCCATTCTTGTTCATTATTGCTGTTAGATTGTACTATTCACAGATTTTAGTAGATGTAGATTGAGGAATGCTAAGATTAAGGAAAAACTGACTTTGAGAAAATTATTTCAAAATTTTCTAGAGTATTTGTAATCTAATTGGTACTGAAGCTGTCCGTGCTTTTTCTTTTGAATGACTTGTGTCCTCTGCATGAGATAGTGTGCTGAGTGAGTAGCCAGTCATAAAGTGGAATATTAGAACTCAGGGGGGGGGGAGCTGGAATGATGGCTCAGGGGTTACAAGCATTTACTACACTGACTGCTCTTCCAAAGGATCAGGCTCAATTGCAGCTCACAACTGTCTGTGACCCTAGGATCCAGCACTCTTAAACACACACACTCAGGCAAAACACCAGTGCACACAAAATAAAAATAGATTAATTATTTTTTTTAAAAAGGCCTCAGCTGCCTGACACTGTAAATCCTCTAATGCTGGTGCCGGCTGGCTGGCTCGCTCAGCTGGTAAAGGTGTTTGCCACCAAGCCTGATGAGCTGAGTTTGATTCCTGGGAACACACATGGTGAAGTGAGAATATAAATTTCTATAGTTTGTCTTCTGATTTCCACACACATGCCAAATTGTGTGTGTTTGGGTGTGTATGTGTATGTGTGTGTGTTGTCCCCACATACATTCAAAATAAGTACATAAAGAAATGTTAAGAAAAAAAACCAAACCACCCACTAATGATAGTTCTAGCTATTTTAGTGAGAGAATTAACACCCTCCCCTTTGTCTTTAAGAAATTTGCTTTCCATTGCAGGAAATGGTCAATTTTGAAGAACATTTTTAAAGAATTTTCATCAAATAAAGCATTAAACTCTAATAGGAAATGTATCTGTTCAGATTTGAAATTCTGATTTTTAGCATCTGTGAAGAGTATGTACCCTCCTGCCTTCTTCTTTCCTGTGTTTAATGCCTTACCCCATTCATGAATGTTAGTATATTTTAATATTGTCCTTATTAATTCTTTCTAACTTTCTCTTTCACGTTTTCTACCTGGATTTGCTGTTTCCTTCAGTCTCACTTCAAGGTCAGTATGCTTGCTCTAAAACTGAGGCTCATTACTAATATTATTTCTCATTCTAACAGGAACTAAAATGATAGAATGCGTTCCAGGAAAGTGGTGCCTAGAAATCTAGTGTCAAGAATATAAATTTTTCATGACAGTAGACACAGATGTTTGTGCTTTAAAATATTCAGAATACAAAACTTATAGACTGAGCATGTTTTCACTGAAAGAACTGAAGATATAAAGAGCCAGCAGGGGGATAGGGTGGGAAAAATTGTTTTTGTGTTGTTGGCACTTTATTAGAGATGTCTTGGTTAAGATCTTAGGCAGGGTAAAATGAACAATAACATTGTAAATTAAAGTGTAAAAGTTATGGTAGAATTAAAATTATAAGCTTTGCTTATACCATATACATCTTACCCATCAATTTTCTTATTATAATAGTGAAATGATATTAGTTCCTGTTTATGAAAGCACCCATCTCTTGTTACTTATGCCTGGCGCTAGATTGGGCAAATTATTATTCTCATGGGGATCTAGGCATAGGGAACACAATTGTCCCGGGTTCAGGCAGGCAGACAATGCTACTTTGTTGTGATGTTTGTTTTAGGTGGGTTTTTCCTAGACAGGGTTTAAGTAAGTAACTCGTTGGTCTTAAATTCCTGATCTTCCTATCTCTTTATATTATATGAATTCCAGACTGAAAAGTAGCCCTAGATTGGCTTTTCCTAGGTCTCTTGTGTATAGGTTTAATTGGGATGATTATCAAATATAGTGATTAAAAGCATTAATCCAAGTAGTACAGGGACACATAAAAATAATCATCAGATGACACTATTATTGTCCCCTTTTGTCTTTTTAATGGAATTATATTTGGTCCATTATATTACACCATTGCCATATATTTCAGATTCTTTACAACACTGTGCTATTTATTGAGTCATACTGTCACTAATAAAGTACAAATTCTCAGTGTCAAGGGACTGTTTGGAAAAATGTGTCAATAGGTGATTTTGTTATTGTACAAATACAGAGTTTACTTAATTGATTAGTATATACTTAATACCCAGAGCTTTGTGATGGATCAGGACACTGTAATTTGTACAAACACAGAATGTGCTGCATTGTTGGCTGGAGAGCCCTACAGCTCATGACCGTAGGTGTAGAAGGTGGCATTTCATCTGCAGCGATTAATACATGATGGTTTCACCTTTCCTTTGGAGTGTAAAAAATGTATATCATGGACTGTGTGATTAAGAAGAGTGTTTATTAGAAAGACATTTTCTCCTGTTTCTTCTCATTGAACATTTAATTTTAAGTTGACCACCTAAACTATTGTATTTGAAAAGATCTTATTTTGATGAATTACCTTTCCAAGCCTTACTCATAAAAGAAAAGGGGCCTTCAACTGGATCTACAACATCTTGTTGTCTTTGGTGGAATTACCCCCCCAAAAAAAAATGAAGTTTAGATTCTAAGCAGAATATGATAGAGTAAGGACAAGAGTCCAGTGTCTTCAAGAATATGAAAGAAAATACTGGACCCCTTACTTCAGAGCAAGATGAGAGCAGGCTACATTAAATACTAGATACTAAGAAACTCACAAAAAAGCTAGAAATCTTATAGATTTGCAAAGGAAGATATAGATACCAGCTTTTAAACAAAGTGGTAAGGAAGGGAGAGAATCCTCTCCTTCTGTGCTGTTTCTGCAAACAAAAGCAGAAAAGAAACTTCAGGATATACCACTGCAAAGCTAGTATGTTACATGAGTCTGCTACTGTGTGAAAAGAAGACACAAGATAGAAGAATCTATGTGGACAAAGGATGCATCACAACTCACTACTTATGGCTGGAGCTTAGAAGTGAGACAGTGCTAAGGGGAGCTCTTCCATGAATGTACTCTGCAGAAAAACTAGAGCATTCACCACTATTACTAAATCCCAGAGCTGCCCCTTCTCCTTCCTCTCACCAAGCACACAATGAGGCATGTGATCAAGGAATAGTTGCTGACTTGGACATAAAAATGCAGGTGCAGATGTACTGAGGGTGGAGGCTTCTGGTCACTGTTTACAAGCTCTGGTAAGCAGAGAATATTCTGCTGTAATGATAATATAAGCTTGCACAGGTCCATCAGAGCCTACACATTGAACTCTGCAGGTGCAAAGCTTGACCACTCAGCATACTGAAGTTTGTAGCTGGTAGGTGGGCATTGGGCTAAGATGGCACCCATAGTGAGACTCCAACTCAACAGGTGTCAGTAACTTGAGAGGCATTCCCCTGAGAGTCAGGATTTCAATTTATCTAGAAATACAACCTGAAAGCCAGCCCATCTGATCTAAACTGTTTGATATTTGAAAAATAAGCACCTGTTTTCTCTTCTGCAGAGTTAACTGCAGAAGGCAGTTTAGCAGGTTGTAGAAACTACAGTCAGTACAGCTTGGAAGAAATAGTGACTGACAGTCTTAGTTAGGGTTTCTTTTGCTGCTTGAAGCACCAGGACCAAAAATCAAGTTGGGGAGGACAGGGTTTATTTGGCTTTCACTTCCATAGCACTGTTTATCACTGAAGGAAGTTAAGACTCAGACAGGGCAGGAGCTAGGATAGAGGTCGTGGAGAGAGGTGCTGCTTAGTGGCTTGGTCCTCTTGGTTTTCTCATCTTGCTTTTTTACAGAACCTAGGACCACCAGCCCAGGGGTGGCACCACTCACAATGGGCTGGCCCCTCCCTCATCAGTCACTAATTAAGAAAATGCCCTACAAGCAGAATCTTATGGCGGCATTTTCACAGTTAAGGCTCACTTATTTCAGATAACTCTACTTTAGGTCAAGTTGACTAGCCAGCACAGTAATATTATTTTTATTTTTACTCTTGCATTTTTAAGTTTTAGAGTTTTGTTTTTTTTTTTGTTTTTTTTTTTTTTTTTCCTTTTTAAAGACAGGATCTCACTGTACAGCCCTGGTATTAGTATTTTGCGTGTGGAAGAATTCGCTAGCACGCTGACAAGGAGCCATATTACATTTATTAAAGGAACGAGTGGGGGAGGGGAAGAGAAAGAAAGAGGGGGGAGTAGGGAGCAGAGAAGGACAAAAGAGAGTGTCTGTCACGTGGTTGGGGCTCTTTAAAGGGAAATCATGCAAACAGGCCCTAGACCTGGTGTGGTGTGCCTCATCAGAGCCTCTGCAGGTGGGGACATGGCTGCAACAACTAACACCTGGATGACCTAGAACTCACTGTGTAGACCAGTTTGATTTCCAACTCACAAAGATATTGCTGCCCTGGCCTCTTGGATGCCAAGATTAAAGGCATGCACTGCCATGCCAGACTGTGCTAGTTATTTTTCTTTAGCTATTGTTTCCTTTCCTGTTTCTCATAATTGCAACTTAACACATTTTCCCTCTCATTCTTAATGTACTTTTTCTTTGCTCATTTTCTCTCCCCTTATTTTTTAATTAATAGACTCAGCTTTAATAATTCTAGTTTGTTCAAATAGTATTCTAGCTTGTTAATTTACTAATTTTACTGGGAATGTACCTGGGACATTAGAGCTGATAAATGAGGCAGACCAAAGTCTCATGCAATAGCCAACTTTATTCAGAGCATCAGACAATTTATACTCTCAGGGTAGAATCATGTGAGTAAAGTGTACCATCACAAAGACAAGGCCACACGTGGCAAAAATATGTTTTTCCATAGAGGTACACAAACAAATAGTTGTAATGAATAATCTGAAATATACTCATTCCTATCTGATACATCTGGGAGGAACACAAAAACACATTCTAAGAATAGTTCCACGATTTGAAAATCTGGTCACAATAATCTTGTTTGTTTTCTTGGAGTTTTTTCACAAGTACTCAGAATTTTCACAACTGCATTCTTGGATCACTGTAACATTTGATTTGTTGTGTTCAGAATCACTATTGTATCTGTATGCTTCTGGCCTCTGTGATTGTTAACTGAAGAGAAGACTACCCATTAGTTGGGAGAAATAATTTTTAAAAACTTTCCCATGTCTTCACATGCATATCATAAATAGAAATGCATAAACAGTATGAAAAAGCAAGGTTGTGGACACCTCCAAAAGCCTACAATTCTTTAGTAACTGACACTAAAGTTAATGAAATAAAATAAAATCCCAAAGAATTCAAAACACTACAATTAGAAGTGGTCATTTATTTCAAAGAGGTTTCAAACAAATGACTTCAGTAAGGAGATATATTTGGGATCAATGAAAAACCAGCAGTATGGATGAAAAATTGAAAATCATAGAAGAAAAATTAAGCAAGAAAATTAAGATTTTTGAAAAAGAGAACAGTTAAATTTTTTTTTTTAATGTAGTGAAACGTTTTGCCAGCATACAATATCATGCTGAGGAGAAATATAATTGCTAGAACACAAAATTGAGACAAGGTACATTTAGGCAACTGTTATATGAAATCCATGAGAGTCTGGATTTGTTAAGATATGAAAAGGGGAAAAATATACTCTTGGATACAGAGCCAAATAAATTGCAACTGTTGTCCTCAGTTCTGCATGGAAGACAATGGAACCAGCCTTCCAGTCTCTGACTAGCAGCGAGAGGGAGAGGGAGGAGAGAGAGAGAGAGAGATCCAGAATATGCCTGCCCTCTTCAGTTTTAAACAGTCATGTAACTAGCAAAGAGGCCATGCTAAGAAGGCTGGTACTCAAAGCTATTGGCAGAACCAATACCCACCATAGACAACAGTGGCCAAGAACTGCAGGACTAGAATAAGAAAGCAGCTCAGTGAACCCGTTGGGTAGATAAGGGAACTGAGACCAAATCAAAATAGACATTCAGTTAAGTCAAATATTTCATTTCCACATTTGGGATAGATATGAGCATCCATGAGATGTTTAGATCCCAGGTAGACATGATCAGAAAAGAACTGCCCCTGGTTAAAATGTGAGAACTGCAATCCAAAGAATGTTTTGAAAACTTCTAGAGAAAAGCATAGATTCATTTTCAAAAGCAGATTCATTGCAATAATTTCAGAACTCTCAGCAGAAGCTCTAAAACCTAAGCATAGAATTTTATACTTTAAATCCTGAAAATAACTGTAAAGCAAGATTATTATTATCTACTAAATGCATAGTTTTAATTGATAGAGAAATAGAGACTTTTCAGAATCAGCACAAATGAAAGCAATTAATGATCACAAAACCAGCTTAAAGGAATTATATATACAGGAGGGAGAAAGGAGGGAAAGCCAGTCATAGACGTAGAATATAGCAACATAAAAACCTGATGAGAGGAATAGAGTAGCAAACATGAACTAGAAAAGAATCAAATATATCCACCTAAGTAAATCAGAATCACCTACAATAAACCAAGGAAAAAGAAACAGTAAACATTACTTGAACCACCTTGTGGGTCAGTTTTACATCAGCTCGATGTAAGTTAGAGTCATTTGGAAAGAAGGACTCTTAGCTGAGGACAAGCCAACACCAAATTGGCCTGTGCGCCAAGGTTAGTGTGGATCATATTCCCCATTGACTAGTGGTCCTGGATGCTGTTAGAAATCAGGCTGAGCAAGTGAGGAAGAGCAAGCCATTAAGCAGCACTTCTCTATGGTCTCTGCTTCAGTTCCTGCCTCCAGGTTCCTACCTGGCTTGAGTTTCTACCCTGACTTCCTTCAGTAATAGATGTGTGAGATGAAATAAGCCATTTTCTCCCCAAGTTGCTATTGGCCATGGCTTTTATCACAGAAATAGAAACCCTAACTAAAATAACAACCAAGGAAATAATCATCAAAATTATAGAAATTAGCAAATATTGTTTAGTAGTAATCCTGAATGTTAATGATCCTAGTTCCTCGAGGAAAGACTATAAACCAGCCAAGTGAATCAGAATTCAAGAGCCAGGGACCAGAGAGATGGCTGCAGTTAAGAGCAAGCACTCACTCTTCTTGCAGAGGACTCAGGTTTTATTTCCAGCACCTCTGTGGTGATTTATAATCTCACATAATTTCACTTCCAGAGCATTTGGTAATCTCTCCTGGTCTTATATGGTCTCTTGGCACATATGTGGTGTACATACATAAATGAATGTAAAAACCCATACATACTTTGCTCCTCCCCTCCCCCCACATACCAAAAATAAAAAAAAATTCAAGATTCAACTGTTCATTGTTTATAGAAGACCAGCCTTCTTGGTAAAATTACAGAGTGAAAGTCAAAGAATGGAAAACTCTATGTTTACCAAGTAATTAGAAGGTGGAAACTGGCAGAAGTAGTTATTCTTATACCTGACGAAGTAAACTTCAAGCTCAAGTTAGAAGAGATGGAGAAGGGCACTGCTTATTTACAAGAGGAAAATTCACAGATGATGGATGATATAAGAACTATAAATACTTTGTATAAATGTTGATATCTGAGTTTCATAAAACAAATACTGTTGGACATACAGGTAAGTTGGTTCCAGATTAGAATAATACTCCATGCTCTACTAGAGAGAAGTCTTCTAGACAAACAAAAAGAAAAACATGAAAAGAAACTCCAGACTTAGACTGTGTCATAGATCAAATGTAATTAGCAGATATCTATATACATTCTATCTATCTGCTGCTGGGGAATATATATTCTTTACAACATTGTTCAAGATATACAATATGTGGGGCCTTAACCCAAGTATTAAGAAATATAAAAAAATAATTTCACATATTTTACAAGATTATAATGGAATGAAACTAGAAATCAACAAGAAAATAAACTATACAAATGTGGAGATTTCTCTCTCTCTCTCCTCCCGTGTGTGTGTGTGTGTGTGTGTGTGTGTGTATGTGTGTGTGTCTGTGAGCATGCAAACATACTTAGATACACACACAGTTAGTATGTGTAGATGTGACTAGAGGCCAGGAGCCAACAGACTCCTCAGACTCTGTGCAACTTTTTCTTGTCTTTAAAATAACAATCACTGGGACCGAGTCTCTGACTGGTTTGTCTCTGCTGCTTCATCTCTGTCACAGGTGTTTGCACCATCCCTAGTCTTTTATCTTTTGTTTGTTTGCAGCATGTTTTAACTTGGGTCCTTGTTCTTGCTGAGCAAGAACTTTACCGAATGAATCACTTCTCCAGCCCCAAGTAATAACTTTTGAATGACTGCTGGGTCATTGAAGAAATCAGAGAGGAGATTTAAAACATTTTTAGACCCAAATGAGAATAAAAACACAATTTACCAAAACCTTTGGGATAGAGTAAGGGCAAATAAGAAGAGCAGTCGGAGCTATGAGAACCTGAGTAAAAAAACCAAACCCAAGAAATCTCAAATAACCTGATGATTCACCTTAATGTCTTCAATTACACACACAAAATCCCTGTATACTGAATAGCTAAGATAATAAGAATTGGGGGTAGAAATAAATTAAGACTAAAAAGAACAATATAAACAATAAGTGAAACAGCAGACAAGAGCAGATGCAGGGGGAGGAAATGCTGAGGGGGCAAAGAACTCAAATTTTTGTAAAGTTAAAAAGTACACGGGATATAATCATCATAGTCTCTCAGGAAACTTGGAGAATGGTACAGAGTACTTTGAAAACCTATATTATAGTAAATTGGAAAATCTATATACATAATGCCTACCAAAGTTAAACTAATAGTATACAAAACTGAAACATCTATAATTTGCATTGAGTTTGGAGTAATGATAGAGTTCTTCTCTTTCTCTCTCAAAAAAGAAAAACATAGGATTCAGTGTGTTCTCAATGTTAAACAATATTCTACAATATATTTAATAAGATTTTCTATTCATGTCTCCCCTCCCCCCATGGTTGCCTCTTGGCTGCATTATACTTACTCTGAGCTTTTTAAAAGCCAATACCTCCACTCTTTCCCTCCAGTTGCCATAATGATCATCTATTAGGATCTTATCTGCCATGACTGTGGCCAGATATTTGTATGATCCATACCTGGGAGAGGACATTGTAGTTAGTAGAATGATTGATAGCTTGGTGGAAATACCTTTGCTGAAGTTCTGAGGACAGCATTTCAGAAAATACAGCCATCACTGGTTGAATAGTGTCAAGAACCATCCATCACCTGTTGGAAAAGAAGCCTGCAAAAGAAAGTGATAAGTACCTCAAAGATTATATAACTACATAATTATATTTTTATTGTATCAGTAGGTACAAAAAAGAAATCTTTATAAACATTTAGCATCTTTCATGATAATGGATCCCTTCCCTGAGAAAGTAGGAATAGAAGGAAATGTCCCAAAATGTCAAACCTATAGCAGTATTTTAGTAAATGTTGAGAGTCTGAAAACAGGAGCAAGATAATAGGTCCTACTTCCCCATTCTTATTCAGTAAAGTACTTCAAGTCTTGCCTAGAGCAAGAGAAGGAAGACTCTTTCTTTAGAAAGAAACTATCTTTCTTTGCAGGTGACATGACCTGTACTTAACAGAGTCAAAATAGGCATCTCCAAACTCTGAGTCTCTATAAACACTTCGAGCAAGGTAGCAGGATTCATAATCACTAGGAGGCAAGCAAGCTTATCTCTGTGCCAGTAATGAAGACTTCTAATCAGGAAAACAATCATACTCATGATAGCTTCAAAACAAACCAAAAAACTTATGTTACCTAGGAATATATCTAAGAAATACCTGAACAATAAAGACTGAACAGTGAGCCAGCTGGTGGTGGCACACACCTTTAATCCTAGCACTTGGGAGCCAGAGGCAGGCAGATCTCTTGAGATCAAGGCTAACCTTGTCTCAGAGTCAGTTCCAGGACAGCCAGGGTTACATAGAGAAACCCAGTCTTGAAAAATAAAACAGAACAAAATACCTAAAACAGTAAAAGAAATTAAAGAGGACAGTAGATTAAAAGACTGGCATAATTAATATTGTAATATTAATAGCTATTGTTAATATTAATAGTTATTAATAGTTACTGACTGCCAAAACAACCCTGGAGATTTCATGTAGTTTTTATCAAAATTCTAGTGACATTCTTCATGTAATCAGAACAAACTATCTTCAGATTCTTATGGGACCACAAAAGACCTAATAGTCAAAATAATTCTGAGATAAAAGAGCAGTGCTAGAAGTATCCTAACACTCGATGTAAAGTTACACTGTAGAGCTATGGTGAGAAAACAGGGCAGTGCTGCACAAAGTATACCTATGGACCAGTGGACTAGAAGAGAGGACCCCACACAGAACCACTGACAGCACCTGGATTTTGACCAAGGTGATAACAGCAAAGGAAAGACAGTTTCTTTACAAATTATGCTGTAAAATAGGATATCCACAAGTAAAAGATTGAAAATAGATCTATAGCTTTCACTGTACACAAAAATGAACTGTCAATAGATCAAAGACTTAGATTTAAGAATGTAAACTGTTAGGGAGAGTGTAAAGGAAATAGTTCTATTTAAAAGCATGGGCAGGGGTTTTCTGTAATGAAAAAGGGAACTCACAAAATAACGGCAAGAATTGAGAAGTGGGGCTGGACAAAATTCCAAAGCTCACAAGAAAGGAAACAATCTATAGGATGAAGAAAAGACCGCTACCAATAGAAAGAAACCTCTGCCACAGATGCAGCTGGAAGAGGTTAATTCTTAGCATCTGTAAAAAACTAAAAGTCTGTGCACCCTAAACTAGTCTAGTTAAGAAATGGGTAAGTGAATTAAACAGTTCTGAAAGAATTACTACGACTGGCCAGAAAACATAAAGGGATGTTGATGTTCCATAATATTTGTTCCTACAAATACATCCAAGAAATACCTTCTGTTTTACTAACAGATATTTTGATCATATTTCTTTTTATGCACTTACTATAGAAAATAATTGAAAAGGGTGTTTAGTGAGGCAAGAACCTCACTGTGCTTTCCTCTGTTGAAGTTACTTTGTCTATATACTCTGCATATATCCATGCTCACATTCACCATACATATAAAACAAGGCAGGAAAATTATTGGAGAGAAAAGACACATAATGATTGGTCTTATTCTTTACAGTGTAATAGTAGTAGCCACAAACTAAAATAAGAAAGTATACTGAGAATAAAAATAGGGAAGCGCATGGAGAATATGGACCATGTTCTACATTTAGGATGGCAGCCAGCTCATCTTTAATACGAAGTTAAAAGTAACTTGTTTAGAAAATCAAGAAAAAGAAACTCAAAAAGGCAAAAACAAAGACACCTTGATGTTTTAAAAATTTTCCTTGTGTGAGCATGCAGTTATGTTTGGATGTGTGCTCTGTGTTGACAAAATTTTATTAAAATTTTTGGAATTAATGAAGACCAGTCATTTGACTGTTATGTTCAGCATTTTGAAAATTAGAATGTGAATTTTAAAAACACATGCAAATGGAGTATAGGGTAGCTTAGATTATGAGCAATGGATTTCTTAAATTCTTTTCTGAAATAAAATTTAAAACTGTGACCTAGTTCTGTGCTATAAGGAGTAAATTTAAGGTTTTTTACTTTAAGATATAATTATGAATTTAAAAAAATGCTGAAAAGTGAAATTGGCTTTGATTGGATCAGATGTTTAGCCTTTAATATATGCTTTTAACCAAAAACTGATCTAGTGGTTTTCAGTGGGTTCCTGACTTAGTGTGTCACAGTGCCTTCAATGGCCAGGCCTTGCTGCAGATGTCATCAGCTGCCAGCACCATCTGGAATAACTCTCATGTTGAAAGGATAAGAAAAGTATCAAAAAATTTGAAATGTGTGAAAAGTATAAGAACAGTTTTGAAAATAAGCAGTTTGATTTATGAAAACAGATATTTCTTCTTCTTTTTTTTTTTACTTTTCTAATGCTAAGTCCCTAATCTGTCCTCTTTTGTTTTCTTCTTCTGTTAATTTCTAGAGTGCTGCATTTTGGAAATATTAAAACAAAATTAAGAAGTTGGAAAATTAAATGTAAATGTTATTTTTATTTCCTCTGATGGTAATATGTTTATTATATTGTCTATAGCAGCCCCTGTGAATACTTCGTATGACAAAGTGAAGTTCTGTTACTACCTTCTCAGTGGCGTGAACTCTGTCCCAGGACCAGTTTTTATTTTGTCATCACTGTCATGAGTTCTCCATTTCTACCTGACTCCTTTTTCCTCCAGCAAACACTAACTACTCACAGTTCCACGGAGGGGTGGTCCTTGTGAGCTTCTCTCTTACCCATGATGGCTTGTTGATGGGCTTTGCTGCCCTTGGAAACTCTCTAATTAGGCAGGCTTTGAACTGTGATCTCCCAGATCAGTCTGGGACTTTGGACATGCACAGTTCTTCTTTAAAGGATATATTCGTTTGTTGTTTTTTCATTTGTTCTCATTTGTTCTTTTTTTTTTTCTTTTCTTTTTCTTTTTTTTACAGCTTCTGGAGTGCTGGAATGTCAGAAGTGTGCCACCACATGTGGCCTTCATTTCAGGTTTTTGAGGAACTGGTATACAGTTTCAGTGTACCAGAAATCATTTTGTCCACATTCTCACCACATTTGCCATTTGTTTCTTTTTATTATATCATTTAAGAGCTGAAATATTGCTGGGCAGTGGTGGTGCATGCCTTTAATGCTGGTCCTGGGGAGGCAGAGGCAGGCAGATCTTTGTGAATTTGAGACCCAGCCTGGTTTACAGAGCAACTTCAGGACAGCCAGGGTTATACAGAGAAACCCTGTCTCAAAAAACCAAAATATATTCTCTTGGGTTTTTTGTTTTTGTTTTTGTTAGAGAGAGGGGGGGGGAGGATATATTATGAGTTGTTATTTTGCATTTCCTTGGAATGTTGAATGTTTCCTATATAGACATAGTTATTCTCTTCTCTATTGAGCATTTTTCCCATAAAAAAGTTGGCATTTGGGGGCTGAAGGGGTGGCTCAGAGGTTAAGAGCATTGACTGTTCTTCCAGAGGTCCTGAGTTCAGTTCCCAGCATCCACATGGTGGCTCACAACCATCTATGATGACATCTGGTACCCTTTTCTGTATACTGTATACATAATAAACAAATAAATCTTTTAAAAAGTTGACATTTTATTGTGTAAAATGTCATCTTTTGCTCATTTACCACCACCAAACCCCACCTTCCTTGAAATGGATCTTGTAGTTTTGGGCTCACATGATCCTTTGACTTTAGGCTCCATGGGACTGGGACTATGTGTGTCGTTATCCAACATGTTTTCCTTAATTTTTTTCTTCTTAGTGAAGTGATTTTTTTTCTTAACTAGTTTATTAACTCTTTATTAGGTTTATTTTCTGGTTTTCAAATATTCTCTGCCATTTTGTCTGTAGAATTCTCTTTACTATGTTGTTTCACATATAAATTTATTTTTTAGTTTGATAAAAATCTCTGTTTTGAAGTGAGTACTTTTAGCACAGAAAAAATTGCTTATTATTCAGGAATTCTTTTCCTTATGTTATCTTCTGTTAGTATGAATGTTTTCAGTTCATTTAAGTCTTTAATATGTTTTGTTTATTCTTTTGTATATTATATAAAAATATGGGTCCAAGTCCATTGTTTTATGTAGATTCCGTTTTCTAGCATTGTTCATTAAGAAACTAACCTTTCCTTTGTGTGTTCGTAAGGACTGTGTCAAGATTAATTGACTCTAAATTCAAGGACTCTTTTGTATGCTCTCTATTTTATTCTAATGATGTCTTTCTGCTTATATACTATGAACACCATAATATTTTGGTTACTGTAGATTTGTAATACAGTTTGAAATCAGAATGCCTGAATTTTAAATTCTATAAATACAAATGTAACATAAAGAAATTAGAAATAGCTCATAGGTTGGGAGAAAATATTTAGACCATATATAAGAGATCTGTCATTAAGGAAAAGATGTCCTAAATGATGATAGTGTTAGAAACAGGAACGGCCAGAGACCATATTAAGAGTTTCAACCCTGATAATCAAGAAGCTGCATTTTGGAATTTTAATGGATTGGGCTGAGATTGTAGGGCAGTGAAGCTTACCTTAGCATGTGTACAGGGCTCTAGGTTTCATGTCCAAATTTCACCCAACCTTTCAGAAAAGCCTCCATACGTGAGATACTGAATCTAGATAGTGCCAAGCATTAGCTGATGTGGTGATGTGTGTTAGATAGGCATTCCCTATGAGAGAAAATAAGTAGAAATATACTATATGACTTAGTAGTTTGGGTTCTGAACCTGTCCTTTGGACAACAATCTTTTATATAGGAATGTCATTTTGAACCTACTAGCATAATTTGTCATAGTAAGAAAGGTGGAAAAATTTTAATTGTTCCATCACATTGAGAATGGGTTATAAGTTTTATCTATTATCTGATATTATAGTAAAAATTGAACAGATAAAAAAATCCATCTCATTTTCACTGCTGACTATGAGTTTTAGATAGCATATTGAATAATAAGTGGTAGTTTCTTGGGAAATCCTACGAAATTAGGAAATGTGCAAACTAAGGGAGCATCTTTGTATGTGTAACATACCTGTAAGAAAAGGATTTTCATTTTATTTGTTTGGAAATAGATTTCACTTTGTATCTGAATCTGGCCCAGAGCTTACTGTGTAGCTTAGGCTGGCCTTAAACCCACAGCTGTCCTTCTTCACCCTTGCAGGTACTGAGATTGGGGGCATGAGTCATCATACCTGACAAAAGGACGGGCATTTTAGACATAAAGCTGAATTTAGTACATTTTAGACTACTCCTAGTTAGGGAGAGGGTGATAGTATGCTCAGATAGAGTGTGGTACAGAGGAAGCTGCAGGAATAGGTAAGAGTTTTCTTCTGTTCTTCATGCTATATGGTCCTAGCCATTTATTTCATTATTTTCATTCACATATACATTAGATACCATGTTTTAAGTATTTGAAGCATTTAATAAGGATAAGAGTCTAGTGATATTTCAAGAACATATATTAATGAGTCAACTAATATTTTGGTACATTGATGTCAAGAGAATGCTTCTGTGTTTCAGTTGTGAGGCTTAACTCAATTATCATTTCATACCCTCCCGTACCTTTCTTTTATTCTGTAATTTTATTGTATATGCTAAAATACATTTCCATTAGAAAGCTGCAGTATTATTTTGTATAGTTTGTTACCTATGTTGGTATATAGAGAAAAATTGGAATTGTTGAAAAGAATTTGCATTAGGAGCATTTTGTTGCTATCTGGATACTCCTTGTTGGGCAAGGCATGTCAATAAATATCTTTTTCCTGTGCAAACAAGAAAGCTTTGTCTTCCTTTCTCCATCCACAGGCAGGTGAAAGACCAGAATAAGAAGGTAGCAAATCTGAAGCACAAGGAGCAGGTGGAGAAGAAGAAGAGCGCACAGATGCTGGAGGAGGCCCGCAGGAGGGAGGACAGTCTCAGTGACAGCTCTCAACAACTGCAGGTCAGAGCCCTGAGGCTGGAGGAGTGCATGCCAAGATCTGAGCCTCCTTTGTCTGTCTGCTCTGCCTCTGTTCTCCTCTTCCTTCTCCTTCTAACCTGGCTTGCTGTCTTCTTCTTAGACTACCTATTTAGCAAAAAAGGAATATGGCTTTTAAATAGAAAAGGCAAGCTATTTATTCTGCAGCTATGTGAGGATACCTCAGCTTAAGAGGAGCCATATTGATTCAAGTTGGTCGCCCTCAATTGGTAAGTTCAACGTCAGTTTAATGAGTGTGTTTCAACAAAGCTTCAGGGTTATCAGTACAACTGTCTGCCAGTTCCTTTCATTAATGTGTATTGGAAATTTTGGTGGGTTGGGTTTGTCATTTTTCTCCCTTTTCCTTTGTATTTTTCTTATTTTTTTTTCTTTTAAAGTGTTTTTTCTTTCTTTTCTTTTTATGTGGATAGGTCTTTTTCTGTGCTTATGTGCACCACTTCTGTGTGTCTGGTGCCCTCAGAGGGTGTCAAATTCCCTGACACTGTTGTTACATATGGCTGTGAGCCACCATATGCATGCTGGGAATTGAACACAGTACTTAGGAAGAATTTCACATTCTAATAGGTCCTGTAAAAGGGAGTAGATAATAGAAGGCCAGTATTGGAAAGAGAACACAGTGTGCATTGGAGGGATGTGCACTAAGAGGGAGAGTCATCCCAGGTTCCTGGCTTAGGAGTTGAATAAAAAAGTGGTATAAACAAGATGAGAGAGCCTCATGATGATGGCTATTGGAATTGCCTGGGAAAAAGAACAACTCCATTTTCAACAGTTACAGTGTCCACATAGCCCAGTGGAGATGACAATTAAAGAATTAGATGTGGCTGGTTGATTTTAAAAATCACATTCAAATCTATAAGAAGCAATGTTTCCATCTGTAAGTATATGCAGAAGTATATGAAGTTAGAGCTGAACATTGAGGGTTCTCCAGATTAATGGTGAGATAGAGTAGATGAGCATGATGCTGGGAAGCTGAATGACCTGAGGAGGCTAGTTTTGGTAGGGGAGGGAAAGGAGTTCCCTGCATAGTGGAAGCAGGAGACAGAAGATTCCCACCTCATACACCACAACCAATTGGACTTTTGTGAGTTATCCCAGATATGACTCTATGAGTGCTGATGAACATTACATATACATTATTTAATGCTGCCAAGATAGTGACATCAGGGCAGCCTGGCTGATTGTTCTGATACAGTGGGGGTAATCTCAGAGGTCAGAAGAGGATGAGGGTTCTCTTGAAGCTTGAATTACAGTTGACAGTGGACTGTCCATTGTGAATGCCGGGATCTGAACTCAGGTCCTGTGGAAGACCAGTATGTACTCTTAACCACTGAGCCATCTCTATAGTCCCTGTTTGCCCCGAGCCGTGGGACTTCAACACGGGAGACCACCTACGAGAGAGAATGCAAAGGAAGGCAGCAAGACAAATGGGAGCCTGATCATGCTGCAATTTATTACAATTCTATACATGCCTATATAGCAGAATATGGGGAGGGGGCAATCTTCAAACACCTGCAGGAAGCTGGCCAGGGGAGCAGGATATTGGCAGGGTAAAAAGGTGACTGGTCTTGCTTCAGGGGAGAGTTGCTAGGTAACCTAACCATAGAATATTCTTGCTATTCTATTCTTTAGAGCTACCTTTAAGGGAGGACTGCTAAGTAACCTAGCCACAGAACGTTCCTGTTATTCTGTTCTTTAGAGTTACTTCTCTGTTACTGTGAAGCAAACCAGAACATCTATTTTACTTTTGGAGAATATTCTACCTGGAAGAACATCTATTTTACTTGGGAGAATGTCTATTCTACTTGGGAGAACATTGTGCTGGGTCAGTGGTTGGTTTCTCAGCAAGTTCCTACGGGAGCCTTTAGAGGTCTTGGTCCCTGACACTTGTTATGATTACTTTACCAAGGAGGTAATAGTGTGGTTTCTTAGATCTAGGCTCTTGCTTGTGCAGTTTTTCTGTCATATATTCACTGAAATTCATTGTCCTCAGAAGAACTTTAGAATATCTTAAAAATATATTTCTATATAAAGACTTTACATTATGCTATGAATATTTAAAGTTTTCTTAAAAACATTGTTCATAGTATCATTGTTTTTTTGTTTCTTTTTCTTTTTTCTTTTTTTTTTTTTTAATTCCAGTTACTCTTCAGTAATGTAGGACTTCAGTAATAAAGAAAAGTGAGTTCATGTTGCTATTAATTGTTCCCATTAAGTTTTTTCAACTCTCTCTCTCCATTTTTTATTGTACAAGAATTTTGTTTCATTTCAATTCACTTCTGAAGCAGTTTCACTAACTTATAGTTTAGCTTAATTTTCATGATTCACATTTCATGCAGGCCGTTAGGTATCTTTAGTAAACAATTACTGAGTACCTTTTATGCAACAATTAATCTTAATGTTGGGAGGACATAGTGATAATGAGAAATGGTATTTCTTTTCCATGAATACTAGATATGCTTATTACAATGTTTTGTTGCAGAATATGTCAAAAGATGTGGTTTAGTACAATTACAATTAAAATATGTGCAATTACCATATTTTAGTGAAACTATATTTCAAATGTAGATGACATGGATATTTCATTTTAAATATGGACACTAATACAGAGAGAAAATGAGAAGTTCTGGAAGCATTTCTGTTCTAAGATTTTTGTAAGTCTTATGAATTATTTTTTATTATTTAATGTGTATGGGTATTTGAACTGCCTGTATATCTGTGCACCAGAAGAGGGTGCTGGATTTCCCACAACTAGAGTTGTACATGGTTGTGATCTACCATGTGGGTGCTTAGAATCAAACCCTGGTCTTAACTTCTGGGCCATGCCTTCATCCTCATCTCATGAATTAGAAGGAAATTGGGTTAAGTTTACATGAGTACTTACTTGTAGCCTGTTGAATCAAACCATTTAAGGGGTTAGATAGAAATGGAAAACAGTAACAAGCAAAAAGTCATAAATTGAATATGCCTTCAGCAAAAGTATGAAATCACAGAGTTACAGATCAGCAAATAAAATTACATACACAACTACAGAAAAATAATTATGAAGAGATCGAATACAGTTAACATTAGAGTGCATGAGCAGAACAGTTAGAGTAAGCACATGGACAGATACAGCAGTTACATTAGAGTGCATTCTTAGTAGAAAGAACAGAGAAGACTGTCATGGAAGATGCAAAGAGACCAGCAGGAAAGCTTGTGCAAACTTAGACTCACATTTTTTCCTTATTTTAATAGCTGATCAACAGAGAAGGAGACTCTTACAAATAGAAATCTTTAAATAGCTAAAGTCAGAAAAACTGTGGTTTGTAGGTTAATGGGGGTGATCTCAAATTTAGCAAAATCAAAAGAATCCTGAGGTGACTTAGGACACCCCAGAATTGTATTTTAATTCAGGTTGTGTAAAGTATAGATCATATTAGGATCAGTTTTTCCTCAAAGCTTTATCTTAAGGAAAAACAAAAAAAAGGTATAACATTACTTCATTTTGCTTGAGAAATTGTTCCACTTTGTAATTTCTAGAGATGAGTAAATGGGGAAAGTGTGGCTCAAAATAAAGAAATGCAGGAAAAACTGAAGTTGTTTTTTTTTTTTTTTTTTTTTTTTTTTTGTCGAGGGAGCAAAGATGGAGATGGATTGATGGGATTAGAGGGTGGCGAGAAGTTCAGTTCTCTGGGATTGTCTTCAGTTTTAATACAATCTGCAAGTGTTTCTTTCTGATTTCCTGTTTCTCTGTATCTTTCTTCAGCTCTGACAATAGTTTATGAAACTATCTTATTAATCTCTTGTAAGTTAGCAATATTATCAGTTCTTTTCTTAGCTGCTTTTAAATTTTATTTAAATAGGCCGCTCATTTACTTTCTCTAAGTCCATTGTATGGCGTTTCTGCTTTAGTATGCAAAAATATCCAGCTTGGAAATACCCAGTGTTTCCCATTTTCTTTTAAAATATTTACAAATTAAATTACCATAATTATCAGGCATAAAAACAGCTGGAGTGCCAAATAATGGTTTCTTTCCCCCTCCAGATAGTTTCCTTTTCTTGGATTTCTGTTCCCTATTTTAATATTTTTTTCCTGAAAATGTCAGCCTCCTCTTCTAGCTGTATGGTGTGCTTTATGGGAGTAGCACTCTCATAGTCTCCCCTTCCCTACAGTGTCTGGATTTTACCCTGTCGGTTTATAAAAACATGAGGAAACTTAAAGACCTTGAATGCTCACCCTTTATTTCTACTTACCTGGCCATGATAGACAGTAGATTTTTCTCCAGCCCAGAAGGCTATATTGTCCTGCTTCCCTAAGAGGTAGTTTGGGTGTCCTGGGAAAGTCATGATAACACTTGGCTCTGTTGTTTTGAAAGGGCAGGTAGGTTTATTGTCTCATATCTACTTGTGGTCAAGTATTCTTAGAATTTCTGAACTAAAAGAGGAAGGATACATAAGTAAAAGAGATGAGACAGAAAATACATAGTTAGATAGGGAAGAAGTGTTACATTGTGCTGGAGAAGGAGCTAAGAGTTCTACATCTTGATCCTCAGGCAGCAGAAGCAATGGTGTGTCACACTGACTGTACCTTAAGCAAAGGAGACCTCAAAGCCCACTTCCATAGTGATACACCTCCTCAAATAAGACCACGCCTGCTTCAGCAAAGCCACACCTCCTAATGATGCCTCTTCCTATGAGAGCCGTTTTCTTTCACACCATCACATTTGCTGTCTTGCAGTTTGTAGAAGTCAAGGAGACAAAGGTAGAACAAATCACATTTATTTGTGAGACAGTCTTGGTGGCAGGGGTATAGGGTAAGTGGGGCTTGAGGAATGTGGTTAGATAATAACTTGCCTTTTTCTTGGTTGTAGAAACATGTTTTTTTTCAAAGTCCAATGTAGGAAAATGACATCTAAGATTCTCCCACTATTGAAGGAAAGAAATTTGGGATTTTCTGTGGAATGTAAAACTCTGACTCATTTGAGTCTGACAGTTTGTTGCTTCTTGGTTTCTTCTTTTGATAAGTCTAGAATGGGAAACATATTTTTTTGTTGGTCACCTTCGGCTGATGTTTCCACATGCCTGTCAAACAGGTTAATATTGCAACTGTAAACAAAGGTAACAGTTATTAGTTTGGAAGGAGGCACAGGTACTCCTTTAGAATATCTCCTTTTGTGCCTCTTGCCAGGACCTCAGCACAGCACCAGGAAGTAAAGTCTAGATTTTAGAGGGACCAATATTAGTGAGTTGTACAAGGGAATTGCTAAGGGACCTAACACTCCCATTAACTTGTCCAAGTGAGCTTTCAGTTAAGCTACCACAGGCTTTCACCTAATTGCCTTTGAATATGGAGACCTTTTGTTGTTAGGAGATGAGGAAGTCATAGATAGCTTCCAATTTTCCTCTCCCATCTCTCATCAAATAGCCACACATTTATGTCTTTTACTCTGTAAGTGCTCTTTTTTGCCTTTGCTAACCTAAGGTAGTTAGCAGAGTGGGCTAATTCAGTGGTCGGAACCAGTGCTGTGTGTTAGTGCTGATGACTAAGTAATAGCAATGGAAGTTAAACTGCAGATACTGCTCTTGTTTTAAGTGTCTGGAAATATTAAAAGATGGTAAAGGTTGTTCTTTGACTGTTCTCAAATAGCTGTTAAATGTTTGTGTGTGTTACACAGTCCTCTTTTCACCTACCTTTTTTCAGAAGGTCACCAATGTAATAGTTATTGGTGATAGCTATTAATAATAGCTATTCAGTTGACTAACTCCATGCTTGGAATGTAGCTCAGCTCAGTGGTAGAATACTTGAGTAACACTTGTAAGAACCTAGTTACAACCCAGCCTCAGCAATGAGTAAACAACAGTAATAAATTCACTAACTCCACATATCAGCCCATATATTTTCTTTGTTATTGTTTCTGTTTAGATGGCATAATCTGATATTTATTATATGCATATACTATAGGATAATGCATATCTTTATATCCTTACTTGCAATAAGAACATTTAAAATTACCCATTTGTAATTTTAGATTTGGCTATTATTGCTGTTACTAAAATCTTAGCATCCTACACATGGGAAGCTGAGGTGGTAGGGTTGAGAGTTTGAGGCTAGCCTGCAGTTATACCAGAACTACATTCTCGTACTGTGGTAACCAATCTTGCAGTTGGACTCCAAATAACCTCCAATTTCTGGTATTCTGGCCTTTATGTAGTTCTTGTCAGTGTTGGTACCAGGTTGGGCTGTGAATTGTAGAGGAACACAGAGATGTTGTATGATTTCTGACATAGGTCATAATAGGACGTTGTTGTTAATGCATGTGAGAATGGGTCACAGACTACCAGTAATGACAGGTTGTGATTTGGGCCTGTGGAAGACATTCAGGCAGGAAGTAAAACTGAACAAGGCGGGATTTTGCTATAAGGGCACATGCTGCCTGTGGAGTTTACTGCCTGCATGTATGTCTGGCTGCCTCGTGAATGTTCTGTTCAAGTGAATGCTCTGTTCAAGTCGCGTCAGGAATCCTAACAGATTTATTAGAGGGCTTATAGGCAAGTTGTGGTCTAGACAGTCCATTAGTGCTGTCTCTTGAGTCCAGAGTTGTTCAGTCCATGAAGCTAGATGTCTCAGCTGTTTTTCAGTCTACAATAGAATCCTAAAGAAATAGGTTCTGATACCAGCAAAGGAATGCCTTAGCAATAGGATAGATAAATTTACCAGTGGGTATAGTGGGATTATGTTGGTACTTTGTAAATATTTGTCTGTCTTACTAGTTTAATAAAAAGCTGATTGGCCAGCGGCAGACAGGAAGTGTGGGCAAGGCTACCAGATTAAGAAAATTCTGGGAACAAGCAGATCAGAGCAGAGATGCCAGAGAGAGAGCCGGATGGATGAGTCGCCAGCAGAAGCAGAGGAAAGGAACTGAAATGCTGCTCTAAGAAAAGGTACTGAGCTACATGTCTGAACAAGATAAGAAAGATTAGTTAATTTAAGAGTAATGAGTTGGAAAGTTATATGCCTGGGCCCTAGGTTGATAGGCATAAAATTAATGTAAGTGTCTGTGTGATTCTGTGGGATAGTGGGTCAGAACCTCAAGGCTAGACCAGAAAGGCCAGCCGGAAACCTAATACAAGGCAAACACAAAGAGCAAATGTTTCCTTCCTTATAGAGGTGTAGCCCAGTCTCAAGGTGGGTCTTCCCACCTCAGATGATCATGTCTTACAGGCCTGTGTTTTAGGATTCCAGCTCTAGTCAAGTTGACAACCAAGATTAGAGATCTTAAATCTTATAGGATCATGTATGAGTGACATTTAGCATCAATGATGAAGTTCAAACTGACAGGAGTATCCGCCCCTACCATTGTCTAAGCTGAAATCCTCCCTGGCTAGATTTGGTATGATCAACTCTTGGAAGCCTTAGTTTGGGTGGGCCTGCAAATGGAGACAATAGCCCAAAAAACTTAGTAAGGATTCTCCCTCCCCAACAAGAGATGAAGTTTTAGGGAAATAAAATGATTGTACGGTCATTTATTTATGATTCAAAGCTCTAATATTTCCTTTAAATGACCTTTTTTACCTCCTTTCTTAAACTTTTAACCTATAAGTCCATATTACATTTCCCAGTTTAAATAGAGGACAAGCATCATAGTGTTCAGGGTGAGGTTCTCTTTGTAAGGAGGGCTGTCTGCCAGGCGTCCTTGTTAGAAAAGCCACATTACAATTTACCAAACATAATTTTGTAATCTAAAGAATACAGAAAATAGAAAACAATAAAACCTAAAAGGACCTGGAAAGGAATGAGACTTGTTGATTTCCTTAGTCTGTCTTTGTTATTCTAAGGGAAAAGTAGAAACAAAAGCAAGGGTACCCAGAGCTTGGTGGGGCAGAAATAAAAGCAGACAAGCCTAAAACAGAAGTCTTGAGAAGGAAAAGAATATACTATGTTAGTTACAGAAAAGCAGACTTGTAGATATCATGCAGAAAAAGCAGACATTAACACTCAGCCTATCCTGCACCTTAAGTGTCCTGCCCAAGCAGGGCAATTCTTTGCTGCCAGCTATTGTAGCTGCCAGTTGGTAGCAGCTTGCCTAGCACATGACAGTTTATTCTTTTTGTTTTCCCCTTGGATTTGTGCTTTCCAAAGACTCAGCTCTAGGCTAATGCAAATTCATACATGAGCATTTCTTAGTCTGGCCATTTAAAAGTATCAGCTCCCATTGATACCTGGTGGTGTTGGGAGCACATGCCTGAGAAAACATTGAAGTTCCCTGTAGAAATCTGTAATATATCATAAAGACAATGTGTCAAAATTAAAACAAAACAACAACAACAGAATCACCATGGAGACCTGATGTTCTCTCTTTTAATTTCACATAAAAAGACGGGTCCAGTGGCACTGAGAAATTTTATAACTAACTACCACCATTGTGATTTATCACATGTGGTCATACTAACCAAGATAACAATTCATGTGACCTTTGCCATCATGTTCATGATATAGCTGTTGAGCATGTGCTTGAGCAGGTCATTTGACTTTCTATATCTTGATAACATCATTAAGGTGGTAACAGCATCACATGGTTGTATCTATCTTGATGAGGTCATTATCCAAGATGATAACAAACAACCTGGTTGCTTTTTGTTCATGGGGAATTTCATTCCATGATAAAATTAGCCCACTTTCATCAAGGACCAAGTCCCTTTGGAATTCATTCATCCTACAGGAAGTCAACTTTTTCCCCTTAAAAAGTCATCTCACTTAGGTTAGCTTGTAAGCCCAAAATAACAAAGCAACAAGATACTTATCATAAGAATTATTTACTAACAAGTGATTATGTAAAAGGATTAATATTTATTAAAGAGTGTATATGAAACACTCACTGATATAAAGATTGAACCTTAGGGCAATTCTGGACAGTTGAACTGTTCCATGCATTGGCAGCTATGGGTCAGATCCTTCCTCCAAGAGCACAGGGAACAAACAGGAAGGAAATAAGACATGTACCTTGTTTTACATTGGCCTGGCCACACTCCATATATTGGTCCTTAGGACCTAAAAGTCACACCTCTAGGTCAAGGTAAATATCGCTTGAACCCACTACAGGTACTTGTTGGTTTCAGTGTAAGAAAGATGAGCCCATATGCCCTATCACACAATCATAACTATGGATGTCAAGCAATCTTATCTGGATCTTGTTTTGACTTCTCAGTTCTGATGCCCAAGTTGTGCCACAAAAAGTTTCCATCGGTCACTTCATCTGTCCCATGGAAGCATGACATGTGTTGAGATCAGATGGGGATGTGAACCTCTGTGGCTAGAATTTAGGACCCTAAACAACTTGTTCCTAATTTAAATTTTTAGTGGCCTTTTATAGCATTTTGACCCAGTTAGAAGAGTAGCTGCCTGGAGAGAGGAGGGGTTAAAACTACATTTAGTAGTGTTCTTGCATTGTTCATGCTCTCTTTAGTCAGAGCAATGGGAGTGTATTGATCACAATTAGAGAGTTGCTTGCTAGCCACAGAGAATCTGTTTTCTCTTTGGTGGATTAGAGTCTCTCTCTCTCTCTCTCTCTCTCTCTCTCTCTCTCTCTCTCTCTCCCCTCCCCCTCCCCCTCTCCCTCTCCCTCCTTCTCCTTCCCTCTCCCTTTCTCTCCCTCTCCACATCCCACCCCTACTTTTCCTATTTTATGGAGTTTTCTTGCATTCCAAATTTCACCTTGCAGAATGACTTGCATGACTTCTAAAGGAATACTTTACTGTTCTCTATAGCATTTCTTACCTCTGACCTGTGCACACACTGCCTGGTTAATAGTAGTTTTTACTTATTTGGGTCCTTTGCTGCAATGTGGGAAAACTTTTCATACTGAAATAATTGCTGATCCACAAAGTGTTTTACCAGGAATCCTGGGAGCCATTGCATTGGGGATGGAGTTGGGAGAGATGACCCTCCTAAGGGAGGGGAATCTGAACACTTTCTAGTTGGATTTGAAATCCCAGAGAAGCTATAAAATTCTTAGCAATAATCAATGAGTAATTTTGTTGTCCCTCATAGAAATACAAAATGCAAATATATTCTAGAAAAAATACATTTTTGCAAAAGGGGTACCCAATGACCCAAACTAGTCTAGCAACACAGACTACCTTATATCTTTTATCCCTGATTTAAGTGGTGACTGAGTCTCATTCCATTGGTAGGTGCATGACTTCACAATCTGACACACTTATCTAACCACTCAAAGAGGAAGGACCAAGTTTAGGAAATAAGAATACTTGCTGAGTTAACCATCTTAGATTAAAACAAACCAAGGCAAAATGTTTCTCATATAACTGCCATCATACACTCTAGTTCTCTGAAGTCAGTTTTTTAGATACTATATATATTCAGTTTACCTTTATGTGCTTTGCCCATTTCAGTTAACCCAATGTTCTTTGGGGTCATCGTCATTATGAAAAATAATTTTTCTCTGTGGTTTGATACTATCACTACTGTATATATACAGCACATTTTCCTTTTTTATATAAGAAAAAAATTTAGCTTAAAGACAATCTTATTAGAGTTTTAAAATGATATTGACAGTTACCTGGACTAAGGAGACAGAAAGGAAGAATATAAAAACCACGTAACATCAAGTTTCTGGCTTGGACTTTCTAGCCTTGCCCTGAGGTTTGGATTCTCTTACACCCCCACTTCCACTTAGCTCCAAATAATCACAGAAAGGCTTATACTAATTTTATGTTGATTGACCTATGGCTCAGACATATTTCTCTCTAGCTCTTTCATCTTATCTCAATCCATTAATCTGTTTACCATGTGGCTTGGTGCCTTTTCTCAGAGCAGTATTATTGTCTTCTTTCCTCTGTGTCTGCTGGTGTCTCTGCTCTGCTCTTCCTGTTCCCAGAGTTTTCTTAGTCTGATAGCCCCACCCATACTTTCTATCTGCCTTCTGGCCAATCAGCTTTTTATTAAACCAGTAGGAGGGACAAATATTTACAATGTAACAACATAATTCCACTATAGAGCCATGCCATTTGAGTTAGGCTGGCATGGAGAACTTTTTTAAATTATTGTTGTTGTACATGTCTGTATGATGAGGTGAGGCATTTGTGACTTACAGTGTTCTTGTTTCGAAGTCTGAGGACAACTTTGTGGATTTACTTCTTTCTTTCTACCTTTATGTGAGTTGAATTGAACTCATGTAGACTGGCTTTACTGGATGAGTCATTTAACTGGCGTGAAGACAGGGTATTTCTCTATTCTTTCCTCTGTTGATGGACACTTAGGTTGATTTTGTGTCCTGGCTGTCTTTTAGCCATGTGCCATTATGTGGTACCATAGGAAAGCTGGCCAAGTAGATGTTGCGTCAGTCTACCAGTTTCCTCTCATTTAAATACAGAGTAGAGTTTCTGAGCCATTTAGTACTTCAGATTTTAATATTATGTAGAACCTCCGTCTGTTTGCTATATGTTTATGAGACAGTGTTCCTGTGGACATCCTCATGAAAACTTGCTTCTTATCTTTTCTCTAGTTATCTAAAAGGAAGGAAATACTTCTCTATAGTTTCTAATTATATCTCTCCAATGATTAGTGATGTTGAGGATTTTGTTTTCAAAATTGTGTGCCATTTTTATGTTTTCTTTAAAGATCCTTATGCATCTCTTTTGCTCTTTTAGTCAACTGGATTGTTTTCTTGCTGTTCAGTTCTTAATGTATTTTTGGATATTAGCCCTGGTCAGATTATAGTTAAAAAATTTCCTCATTTGTAAGAATTACTTTGTTCTTTTGATTATTTGCTATAATGCAGGGATTGTTATTGTCTGAGGTAGTTCTATCTGTCTAATTTTGCTTCTGTTACCAGAGCTTTTGATGTTTTAGTTGAAAAAAGGCATATATATATTATATATATATATTATATATATAATATATATATATTATATATATATATAAAAGAAAAGAAAAGAAAAAAAAATCTTTCCCCAACCCAATATCATGAAGCTGCCTTCAGTAGTTTTTAACCCCCTCTCAGAAGTGGTTTCTTCATTTTGTTTTTTCTCATCTCTCATCTTTTTGTGAGAGCATCTTACACTGTAGTTCAAGATGGCCTTGAACTTATAGAGATCCACCTGCCTCAGCCTTGTGAGTGCTGTTTAGGTGGGCATTACCACACCTGATATTAGCTTCAGTTTTTTTAGTTCATTTTGAGTTGACATATACCAAGATATAAAGGTTTACTTTTATTCTTCTGTGTATCAATATCCAGGCAAACCTTGCTACTGATTTTCATATTTTAATACAAGGCCATATGGTGTCCCAGATCCACTGTTTTTTATATTTTTTTTATTTTTAGAGTTTGAGAATAGTCTGAGAATCCATGGTTCCCTCCTTCTTAGCCTTTTCTTTTATCTCTCCTACTCCTGTTCTGTCTTCGAGATCCTAAAGATTCGTGTATGGATGCAAAGTTACATTTTAAACCCCTCGAGCTTATTACTTGCTTAACTAAATTGCCCATTCATATTCAAATCAGACACACACACACACACACACACACACACACACACACACACTCACATTCACTCTCTCTCTCTCTCACTCTCTTTTCCAATTTTTTTTTTTATGGAAAAAAAAGATTACACTTTCTTGTAATGTTAGGAAGCATCTTCATTTTTTTTAAAAAAAAGTTTTTTGGAAAATGTCTATATAATTGAGTCTATCTTGCAGTTGTGACTTGCTAAAGTGAGAGAGAGAGTGTTGTAGAGCTGACTCTCAGTAGTTGCTCCATCAGAGCTGGATTTCAGCTCAGTTTAAGCAGTAGTTTTACAGAACAGTTTTCTATTTTTAAATAGTTAACTTGTTAGTACTTATGTCTTCTAACACCAGTAGCTTCTTTCTCTCTGTAGCGGAGGGCAAATCTCTCATGCCTGTCTTGCTTCACTAACTTTATCTTGTGTTCTTAATGATAAACTTCCACATCCCTTACTTGTCTTCTTCCCTTGTTCGATTCTTTACTCTATGGAGCTATCTTTCTGGCCTCAATTTGCTTCTAAAGAGAAGGATGCTTATTAATTAAATAGCTCCTCTTCGATGAATAGGCACTTCCTGAGTTCTGGTTAACCTCCTTCACTGAGTCTTCATCGTTTTCCAGGACAGTCTTCGTAAGAAGGATGACAGGATTGAAGAGCTGGAAGAAGCACTGAGAGAAAGTGTACAGATAACTGCAGAGCGTGAGATGGTGCTGGCACAAGAGGAATCAGCCAGGACCAGTGCTGAGAAACAGGTCTGCGCTTTTATGTAGCTACTAGCGATGCTGCTGGGTAAACACAGGTAAAAGCAGTGCAGTCTAAGGTGAGCTGTACATGCTGAGTGTTCACAGGGTTTCAAGACCACTCCATCAGGTATTCGTTCTTAGACTTATATAGTGACTGAACTATAACTGTGCAAGGGCTGGCTCATCTAGACCTTGAGATCTCTGAAGTAATAATTTAGGAATGATCAATTGATGTTTATGTAGTAAACACTAATAAAACATGTGACTGACATAGCATGAAACATGTCTGTTTGCTACATGACTGTGCAAAACCCCTGTTTTAGAGGTGAATGAGAGAATACAGACATGCCTCAGTTAGAAAATAGTTTATTTTGTATCTTTCATTCAAAGAGCATTTAAGGTCATAAGAAGTTAATAGTATATTTGATCAGCATAGATATGGTAACATTCCACTGCCCTGTTTCAGCCGCGTAGTAACTTGAAAGGTTCTGCCATTGCTATTCATTATGTTTGTTTTCTATGCTTCTGCTTCTCGGTTAGGTTTATATGTGCTTACTTTTGACTCTATTAGAAATAATAAGCAAAGGTGGGAGCTGTAAATGGAAGAAACAGTTTTAGCAAATAAAAACTAATTTTGGTTTCCATTTTAAAAATATGGGGGAAGGGGGAAGGGAGGGAGAGCAAGGGAGAAAAAGAAGACTTTATTTTAGAAATAAATAAAGAAAAGAAAATTAAAAGAAACATGTGAACTAAAAGGATAAAAATAATAAGTGACTTTTAAGTTTTAGATCTGCCTAGCACAGATACCTTAACATTTAATTTTTGAAGCAGCCTGCCCCTTGAGTATGTGAGAGAATAATAGATACTATCTAGTCTTAGTGAGGTTTCTATTTCTGTGATAAAACACAACAAAGACAACTTGGATAAGAACAGATTTATTTCAGTCCACGTCACAGACCATCAATTGAAAGAACTCGTACAAGGAACCCAAACAGGAAAAGGACCTGGTGGCAGAACCAGATGCAAAGGCTATAGAGGAGTGTTGGATACTGGCTTGCTTCCCCATGGCTTGCTCAGCCTGCTTTATTATAGAACCCCACCTGCTTAGGGGTGGTACCACCCATAGTGGGCTGGCCTCTTCCATACCAATCAGTAATTAAGAAAATACACTACAGGCTTGCCGCAAGCAAATCAGGCCTGTTTTTCTACTAAGGGTCCCTCTTTCCAGAAGACTCCAGGTTGTGTCAGGATACCAGGTTCAGTGACTTAGCAGTAGGAATCTGATGGGATAACCCCCTACTGAGATGCTGCTGTTCTTAGGAATTAAAGAAATTAGATGGTAAAGAAGTGCCCTCTTCAAGGCAGATACACTGTAGTTGGTACTTCAAATCCCTGTATAGCTCTGGTAGCTTTAGTAATAGCCTTTAGTACTTTAGTGTTCTTCAATGTCTGTCAGTATTTATGAGATTGGGTATATCAACATTTGGAATATTTATTGTTCAGTTTTCTCAATTGACCACTTTATTCATAACTAATGATGTTCTTTGTTTATTAATTTTGATTTGTTGTAATTTCTTCTTAGGAGCACTTGATTCGTTAGGGTTACTTTCTAGTGATCCTCAGCAGTCACACTGTCTGACTTCCTAGCAAGGGTTTCAGGCATGTCACTCCCTACTCCGACCTTTGTTTTTAACATGAGTTCTTGGTATGGAGTATGAATTTTTGTTCTCACACTGCAGCCGCCAGACTGGCAGAGTATTCCTCCCAGCCCTGCCCTTCTCTCTGACTTTGTTAGTACCTTCCACCTACAGCTTCTCTCCAGCTAACTTGAAATGCACATGACTAAGGACATATTTCACCTCAATGAGCTGAAACTATTTACTCCTTAAATAAGTGACCCATTACTTGAAATGTGGCTTACAAAATGTACATTTTACTCTTATAACAAAATAACCACACTTACCAATTCCTAAGATAAGTGTTTTCTTCGTTTTATTGTTTAATTACCTAAAAAACACATCTGGTCAAAAACTGAGAATTTGTGCTCATTTGTCCTCTCCCAGAACAGTGCAGAGTGGTTTCATTTCTTAGAAGATGGCATCTCTCTGCTTGAAGTAGTTTCTCTATTCTTAGCACTAGTTTGGAGATAATCTACTTCTGTAGAATTTTTGTGGTCTTTCAGGTCTGACTTCTGTGTCTTTGTATACTGCACAAATTCTATTTGGTATTACAGTAAAGACCCGGAGCTAGATATTGGGGAAAAAGCTGGAATATCAGAGAGAGAAAGAAACAAACTGTAACTACATCTCACCCACCAACTTCTGTTTCCACAAAATCCTCCGATCTCTCTCCTTAGCCCACCAAGGAAGTGTCTGAAAAACACCTCTTGTCTTTCTCTGCTCAACTCTCTTCCTCTTTTCATTTTCCTAAAGCTAGGATTATAGGTGTGGGTCACCATTTCCTTATTTTCATGGTTTGACTCTGTGGTTGACTCTTATATTCCAGGATAATTTAGTTAAAATTATATTCTGTTTGTGTCAAAAATAAAAAAGGTTATAACTAATATAAGAAAAACTATATACAATAGGTAAAATAGCTACATATAATATATGCAAGCAATAATTATATCAGTAATGTCCAATCCAGGAACAATTGGCAAAAGTTGGTATCCCATTATTTATCTTATTTTGGTGAGTCCAAAGGATTGTACCTAATTTACTTTCTATCTAACTTGTACTACTAACTGAAAACTATCTTTTAATGTCTCTCAAACATACACTTTTCTGTGTGAGTTTCTTTTCTAATCCTGTCACTTGAACACTATAACTATTTCATCTTCAGTTCTCTCAGAAACCCAAAAAGGAACTAATATTAACTAAGTAAACAGGACATGCAAGCAAGCGACTTCAAAAAATGTGAAAAACGCAACAGTTGCCTGCCTGGATAGTCACCCAAGGTTCCTCTGCTGCTTTAGAGCATCCATCTTCACACTACAAGACTAGCATATCTGTCAGACTTCTCTGTAAAGCAAGATGTTCTTAAAAACCTTCCTACCTTGTCCTAGCAAGATTTGGCAGTTTCTTTTTATATATATCACTTGTTTATTTCAGACATTGTACTGTCAGCAGTTGAGGCAAGGACACTTTCTTGCCTAGTCCCTAACTTTTGCCACAAAGAAAGTCAACTTGATATGGAGTTTCTTCAATTCCCATTATCTTCTTTGATGTAGATTGGTGCTACCAGAAGCAGACATGTCTCATTGTCATAAAAATAAAAAGACCTATGTTATTAAAGTATCTTAAAACTCATATGCTTTAGATCTCAGAAGTATTTGAAGAAGACCTGTCTATCTAAAATATATCTCTGTTTGACCTTGAAAATATATCTAATATGACAATAAGTTTGATTGTAATGTCTAACTACAAATTTGCATTCATTTATTTTCTAATTAGTTTGTAATAATAGCTTTCGAGGACTAGCAATTTGTATTACATTGTTAGATGAACTGTATAGGTACAAGACCTTGAACAAACATAGAAATATATGTGCAATAACAAAATTAATCTCAACTTTATGCAACAAATTCAATTCAATGTAAATTATTTATAACTAGTAATAGATTTTTAAAAGTAGATTCAGTAATCTACCCTTTTATCCTATCATATCTGTATCCCCTTTTTTCTTTTCTTTATTTTTCAAACAAGAACCCTGAATCTAATCTCCCTTGTTCAGCTTTTGCCTAACCATAACAAATAACAATTTGGTTTTTTTTCTTTTTTTATTATGAATAAAGTCATATTTTTTATCCATGTATATTCTTGTTCAAGCTCCCTTCCCTCTCCCACCCATTCCAATCACTCTCTCTTCTCCACATCTTTTTATCTCCTCTCTAGCAAGGGCAGGAGGTCCCAAGGTCCCAATATGGCTTAGTTCCGCATCCACTCCTGGCAGATCCACTTTCCTCATCCCAAAATCAAGTCTGGGTCAGGTATTCCTCTGGAGGGAGTGGGATCCAAGGTGCCAGTCCAAAGTCTTTCAGATGCCAAGCTGTTCAGTGTTTGTGGTTTGCAGCTTGGACATGCTTTGCTTTTTGCTTTTTTGTTTAGAGTCCACTAATGAGTGAGTACATCCCTTGCTTATCTTTCTGGGTTTGTGATACCTCGCTCAGTAGGATATTCTCCAAATCCATCTATTTGCCTGCAAATTTTAGGATATCCTTTTTTTTTTTTTTTTTTTTACTGCTGAGTCGTACTCCATTGTGTAGATATACCACAGTTTGTTAATCTATTCTATTCTTCATTTGAGGGGCATCTAGGTTGTTTCCAGGTTCTTGCTATTAAGAAAAATGCCGCTATGAACATAGTTGAGCTAATGCCTTTGGAGTATGAATATGCATCTTTAGGGTATACGCCCAGTAGTGGTATTGCTGGATCCTTGGGGAGACTGATTCCCAATTTTCTGACAGATCACCATACTGCATTCCAGAGTGGCTGAAAAAGCTTACACTCTCACCAACAATGGAGGAGTGTTTCCTTCACTCCACATCCTCTCCAGCATACGCTGTCATCTGTGTCTTTTATCTTAGCCAATCTGACAGGTGTAAGGTGATATTTCAAAGTTATTTTGATTTGCATTTCTCTGATGGCTAAAGATGCTGAGCACTTTTTCAAGAGCCTTTCAGCCATTTGTAATTCTTCTGCTGAGAATTCCCTTTTTAGTTCTGATCCCCATTTTTTGATTGGGTTATTCAAGGTTTTAGGCTCTAGTTTCTTGAGTTCTCTATATATTTTAGAGATCAGTCCTCTGTCACTTGTAGGGTTGGTGAACATCTTTTCCCATTCTGTAAACTGTTTCCTATTGACTGTGTCCTTGGCCTTACAGAAGCTTCTCAGTTTCAGGAGGTCCCACTTACTGATTGTTGTTCTTAGTGTCTATGCTACTGGTGTTATATTTAGGAAGTGGTCACACCTGTGCCAGTTTGTTGGAGGGTATTTCCCACTTTCTTTTCTGTCAAGTTCAGTGTGGCTGGGTTTATGTTGTGGTCTTTGATCCACTTGGATTTGAGTTTTGTGCAGAGTGATAGGCTTGGATCCATTTGCATTTTTCTACACACTACCATCCAGCTATGCCAACACCATTTGTTAAAGAAACTATCTTTTTTCTATTCAATATTTTGGGCCTCTTTGTCAAAGATTAGATGTTTATAGGTTTTTGGGTTAATGTCTGGGTCCTCAATTCAATTCCATTGATCCAGAAGTCTGTTTTTATGCCAGTAGCAGGCTGTTTTTATTACTGTAGTTGTATAGTATAACTTAAAGTCAGGGATGGTGATGCCTCCAGAGGTTCTTTTGTTGAGCAAAATTGTTTTGGCAATCCTGGCTTTCCTGTTATTTCAAATGAAGTTGAGGATTGTTCTTTCAAGGTCCGTAAAATATTGTGTTGGGATTTTGATGGGTAGTGCATTGAATCTGTAGATTGCTTTTGGTAGAATTGCCATTTTTACTATGTTGATGCTACCTATCCAGGAACATGGGAGATATTTCCATTTTCTGATATCCTCTTCAATTTCTTTCTTCAGTGATTTAAAGTTCTTGTCAAATAGATCTGTTACTTCTTTGGTTATAGTTACTCCAAGGTATTTAATTCTATTTGCAGCTATTATAAAGGGTGATGATTCTCTTATTTGTAACCAATCACCCTAAGCAATGACAATCATCTATAACCCTTTGAAAGACCCAAATCTACCCACTTCCACTTCTTGGGAATGTGGGCATTAGGTTCTTAAATTTACTTCCCGCTATATGGGGGCAACAACATCCATTTGCCTGCAATCCTGAAAAGAAAATTTTTTACTTTTCAGGTTCTGAGATATGTAGCTTATCATTTGCTATCCAGTCTCTACATAAAGGGAAAGTTCGGGGCTTCTTAAGTCCTGGCTAAAATAGTCCTATGAGACTGGTTCATCTCAGCTGGCCACCTCAAAATTGTGCTGAGGAGTTTGTAGTTCAAAGCTGATCTCTGGTTGTGTTTGTCAGCCTAGTGATGTTGTCATAGTCCATGTGAAATCACCGTTGTGGGGCCCATCTTCCTTTTGGAGACTTCAAAGGTGACAGGAATCATGGTTCACTGCAGAAAACTGATTAAGAGACTCAAACCTAAAACAATGCACAGAAAGCTAGATAAAGTCTTTTTCTGCAGTTAATTGGTGCTCTATGTGATCATTAATATCATAACAAATTATTTAAAATATTTATATAACCTTATAAATTTTATATAAAATTCATAGTAAAAGATGATCAGATTAGTAACAATACAATAGTCTTAATTTTGGTTATTCTGTTCCATATCAGGTGGCTCTTTTGATATGATACAGAGATTTTGCATTTTCCTTTAACAAGCATGCTTGGATATACGGAAGGAGAGGGCCAGACTCCAACTTCAAAGCCAGCTTTAATTTATAATTGTACTAGGACTTCAACTTTTCTTATAAATAAGGAGATATAGATGTTAGGCAGTGAGATTTTACCCTGTAGAGTGTATTGTACCAATAGGTCCAATATTTCTTTGCTTGTAAATTTTTTCTGGGTAGCCTTCTCTTCTGCTTTAGCTCATGTAGATCTCCAAGGACTTCTTGAAGATGAATATTTCTAATTTTTTTGTAAAGACAAAAAACCAAAACCTGTACTGACACTTGTTTGTGGAGCTTTTCTTACAACTCAAAGAATTACACATCAGTGGATGAGCCATCATTTCTCCTTATCAAGAAGTTTATTCTGTTTAAATCAAGTTTTTAGTAATTTTTATAGTATTCATAGCATTTTTCACCTGCAGAAACAAAAGTGAAACCCCTTTTCCAACATAGGACATATCCTGGCTTCCATTCTGAGGTCAACACATCTTTGAAGCAGATGGACAGATTTAGCTCAGTACTTTTCTCTCCAATTTAATGCCTTTTAGCAGCTGTTGTTTCTTTCTCATTAGAATTGAGAAAATTCAAAGTTAAGAAAGCATTATGTAGTCTATTTCTGGGGGTCTTTCTTTTTTTCTGTTTATATAGCATATGCTTTAGAGTTTGGTTTGATCTTTATATTACTGCTTGCCCTGTAGGATTTTGCATTATACTTGTAATATGCTTTATCTTATAATAAGCAAAAAACCATTTTATTTTACTAAAGACATATGCTGTAGCACTGTCAGTCTTAATTTATACAGGTATCCCCATGATGGCCATAACTTCTAGCAAATGTATGATTATAGAATCAGCTTTTTCTGAACACAAAGCAATTGCCCTTTGAAATATTGAAAATGTATTTATTGTATGATGTACATATTTTAATTTTCCAAATTCTGTAAGATAAAACACAACAATCTGCCAAATTTCATTTTTTTTTATATACCTTTAGGATTATTTCCTGCCAGTAATGGAGTTTGGTTGTAGAAGGAACAGGTAGGACATCTATTTATAATTTCTTTGGCTTGTTGCCAAGTGATAGAGAAATCCTCTTTTAAACTTTTGCTATTGACATGATTTTTTTTTTAATGGAACTCTATCACATTTCCCATTAATAATTTCATTATTACCTTGTGCTAGAGGGCCTGGCAGACCCATATGGGATTGGACATGTCTTATATAGAAGGGATGATTCCTGTTCCTGATTGTTTTTGAAACAGAATCAATGATGAATTTACTTTTGATTCATCAAGAATAAAGTCAACCATTTCAGTGTGTAAAACAACTCTTGTTACATACTGAGAGTGACTATGTTAAGAGATTTTGTAAAATTCATTAATACCATCATAATAGCATATAATCCTGAATTTTAGACAAAATAATAAGGGCTTCAGTCACCTTACTTACATTTTCTGTTTTGTACCTTTCCTTTCCTGATTTATTTTCATCAGTATAAAATGCAGGGCCTCCAGGAATTGATGTTCCCTGTACAATATGAGGAGGAATTCAGTTCATTCCCTTTATAAATTGATTTTTTTTTTTTTTTTTTTTTTTTTTGCTTTGAGGGTATCTGTTGTTAATCTCTCCCAAAAATTACCGCAAACTTGGTCCATTTCTTCATTTCATGATTTCTGCTGGGTCCATTTCTACCAACCAATGAAGTCTTAATTTTTTTTAAAAAAATCAAGCTACGTCTTTTCCACATGTCTTACATTTTTTAATCCGTTTATGTGGTAGAAATATTCATTACAATATGATATTTTCCCTTTACATTAAAATTCCTGTAGGAGAATGCTTAGAGGGTAAAATAACCAGAATTTAATTAAGGTCTGCATCCACATGATCCACATATGCATTTCTTTTCTATCAAAGCCAGTTCTCTCTAAGCTTTGACTGACAGTTCTCTTGGACTATTTAAGCCCTTGTCACCATCTATTGGTTTGAACAAACTGTCTAGTTCATGATTTTTTTTATCCCAATAGTAGCTTCTATATTTGAAATGTCTCCAAGCAATCTTTGGAAATCATTAAGAGCCAGTCTGTCTCTCCTGATTTGCACCTTTTGGAATCTAACTTTTTATTGACATATTTGGTATCCTAATAATTAGTAGAATCTCCACTTTGTATTTTTTTCAGGATCAATTTGCAATCCCAAAGCAGGCAATTTTTTATTCACTTCAATCATTCTTTCTAATGTGTGTATATTTGAGTTAGCCAACAAGATTACATTTATGTAGTGGTAAATGATAGATTGTGGGAATTGGTTACATGTCACTTCTCATGGCTGTTGCACAAAATATTGGCATAGAGTGGGGCTAATCAATATTCCCTGAGGGAAAACCCTCCAGTGATATACAGGCTGAGAATTATTATAAGTGGGCATTGTAAAACTTTTCTTTGTCCTGTTTTTGTAGAGGTATTGTAAAGACACAGTCTTTTAAGTCAATAACTACAATTGATCATTTTTTAGGTAACAGAGAAGGCAAAGGAATTCCAGATTGTAGAGAGCCCATTGGCTGAATCACCTTAATTACCACTCTTAGATCTGCTACCATTCTCCATTTCCAGATTTCTTTTTGATAACCAATACAGGAGAATTCCAAAGGCTGATTGATTCTTTAATATGCCGAGCACTTAACTGTTCCTGTATCCACTGTTTTATGGCCTGCAATTTCTCTTTTGTTAAAGACCATTGCAGAACCTATATGGGCTTTTTTATTAACTATTTTAAGGTAGCACTGTGGGTGACTTTGAAAGATTAGCAGCTGTTATGCCTTGTTTTTTTTTTTTGTTTTTTTTGATCAGAATGGCTGGTGACTGTTTCTTCTAGTATTTCTCCTAGAAACATGTTAATTTATAGTTCTTATCTGAGATTGAAGGAATGTTAATCTGAATATTCCATTGTTGTAATAAGTCTGGTCCTGAAAAATTAATTCCAATGTTAGCCACATATGATTTTAATTTTTCTCTCTGTCCTTCTGGCCCTGTCCATTTGAGCTATTTTAGACTCTGTTTTGCCTGGGATAATTTTCCAATTCCCAAAAGCTGAACCTTCACCTCCTGAAAGGGCCAATTTGGACACCAAGATTCTGATGATTTATTGTTTATATCTGCCCCTGTGTTCACCAAGCTAACAATGACAGCATCATTTATTTGTATTTTTAATTTTGCCTTTGTTTATTTATAGAAGTTTCTCAATATTTGCTTTGTGGTTTTCCTGAATTTTGTATTCTCATTTCTATAGCTGTTCTATTGCTCATAGCGCTACGGATTTGAAGAATAGGCTACAGGTTCTTTAAAAGCTCTGTTAAGGTGTTTCTTCCATGATGATAGGATAAGACTGGATTGGATTTCATGGGGGGAGGGGCTGTGAAAGCCCCTGCAGAGCGTTTCCCAAAGGCAAACATTACCTTGTCTGTCCCTTGTTGACCTGCACTTACTGGTTCTGACTGCCTTTGCCAGACTTTCTGTATACTCCCAAAGTGGTGACATGTTGTTGGGATTATTCTTAGCAAAGACATTGTTTCTGGGAATGAATGCCTTGTTTACGGGTTTTATTTAACATGATCTTGCTTTCCATAGTTCTAACATTTGATATTTTGATTTTTTTAAGCCTCTAGAAATAACCTCTCCTACCCAATTATTCTCATAGTTATAAGATTCCATATTAATTGTATCACTAATCTAATCCTCCCAGGGTGCTGATCTTGCCTTTAATGGCCTAATTATCCTTTTGCATTTGTGAGTTAACATTTTCAAAGGTCAGAAATACAATTATTATTTGTCTAGCTTTTGAATATAGCACCATTCTATTTACTGCTGCAGTCATTCTTTGTTTAAAAAAAAAAAAATCAGGTTTCTTTTGGCCCTTGGATTACTTTTGTAAAGGATTCAATTTTTTTTCTTTTGATTCTTTTTTTTTTTTTTTTTTTTTTTTTTTTTTTTTTTTTTTTTTTTTTTTTTTTTTTTTTTTTTTTTTTTTGCTGTTTCTTTAGTTCTATCCCAAGCATTCGAGACTGCCATTTGCCATAAATCCAGAGTGTAGTTATCATGTAAGAACTACCTTCTACATTATCAGAATCTTCCTTCCCAAGACATTGGTCTTGTGATATTTCTGTACCTCTATCTCTGCTTCTTTGTTCTATTGTTTTAGATTCATCCTTCCACGATCTTTTCCACTGTAACTGTTAGCCTCCAAGACACCTGTAACCATATCTGACCAATCTTTAGGGATAATTTGATTAGAGGTTGACCAAGAATTTACTATATTTGTTTTACAAATAGTGTATGCCTACCATAAGTGACTATTGTTTTCTTGAATCTCCTTAAATCTAACATTAGTACCAATGTACCAGAGTTCATTCAGCTTCTGCACAGTTACTATCATTTGGCAATTTCTGTAAGGTTATTGGATATACTAAGGTTGGCTGTTTCTCTTTAATCTCATAAGCCAGTGTTGAGATTGGTTCTTTACATTCCTCTGTCTGGATCTGAGTATCTCTGTGTTCTTTTTTAACAAGCTTTTCTAAGACTTTCATCTTGGCACTCCTATTAACTGACTTTTTAAATTATAAAACAAATAAACAAATAATATTTATCATAAACATTATAACAGTCCTAGCTGCAATATTTATCTAATTTTCTTTTCTGGTTCCAGTTTTAAACTGTCTAGAGTAATATCAAATAGAGACCAACCACCTTTTATCATACTATTCTTTTTCATTTTTAATATTGGAAAAAATTCTCTCTCTGCCTTAAACAGATTTCTCTTTTTAAGAAATGCCAATTTACTCCCCAAACTTGTTGTCAATGATGAATTAGACTGTGAAGTGGTACAGCTTTCTCATGTGGTAGCTGCCCACGGATAGGGCCCAGAAAGAGAAAAACCACAATTCACCAGGAGAGGGAAGCTGCTGTCAGGAAAACTCACTCAGATGAAGATGGAGAAGAAACAAGTGTGGCAAGCTCTCCCTGCAGCTGGAGCTTAATTTTGAACAGAAATCCTAGTCACCGAGTAGTGACCCCAGCCCCTTGTTTTTCCAGCTAACAAGCAACTTTTTTTTTGTGTGTGTGTGTATGTATGTGTGTCCCAAAAGTTGAGTACCAGATATTGAATGAATTCTGTTTGGTATTATAATAAAAGCCTGATGCCAGATATTAGGGAAAGGCTAGAATATCAAAGTTCTATGGGATTATGCTTTTCTACAGTGGAAATATTTGCCATTGTAAATATTGGTTTAGTAAAATGTTAGTCAAGTAGCTAGACAGAAAGTAGATGCAGGGCAGCCAGATGAAGAGATTCTGGGAAACCAAAAAGCAGGGAAGAGATGAAAACGAGACACAGAGGAAGTGGGATGACAATGCTGCACTGAGCAAAAAGGTACCAAGATAAATAAAAATATGTGTTAACTTAAAGTGTAAGAATTATCAAGTAGCAAGCCTGAGCCATACACCAAACAGCATGTAATTAATATGACTTTGTGTGATATTTGGGACTGCTGGTTTAGACCTTAGAGCTAGGCCAGGCAAGACATTTTTGAGTACATTAGAGAGATAGAGAAACAAACCACACCATGTCTTATCTGCTGACTCCTCAGGCTCATCTCTATGAAATTCTCCAATTTCAACTTTTCTCTGCTTAGCCACCCAAGGAAATGTCTGTAGAAGCTGAAAAACCCCTTTCTTCCTCTTCCCAACTATCTTAACTTCCTCTGTCCACATTCCTAAAGTTACCATTCCATGACATTCCTGGCCTGGCTCTGATATTCCAGGCTAACTTTATTAAATATATATCATCATTTGTGAGATTTTGAATAGTTCTTTTTACTTATCTGTTTTGCAACTTACTATTAACTATTTATATAATATATAATAGGTATGTAACTTGAAAATATGTCTACTATTTTCTGTAGTAGAATATGAGCTTCTTGAGTGCAGGAGATGTGTTTTTATACTATTGTGGCTTTGATAGCAACAACCTGCTGGGTAAACAGTGGCAATTAATGAACATCTAAGTGACTTAATTCTGTTTCATTGGTGAGTGAAGGAATGGAATTTTATTCTGACATCTGTGCCTACAAACTCGAGGATTGCAGTCTTCTACTAACTAGGCATCCTGGAGGAAGTACTAATTTTATGATTTTTATGCAATAGTTATCAAAGCAGTATTTTAGAATATTTTCTGTTTTAGCTGGTTTTCTAATGCATTTATTAAGCACTTTGTCATTAAAACAGAAAAACAGTAATTCAGTTATATATTTAAATACTTATAATAGTTATTCTCTAGTAATTTATATTTTTTTAGTTCTTGAATAAACGATCATAGCTGTAAAGCAGAAGTAGAACATAGAAATTATTATTATCTTTGTCCTGCTTTCAAGGGTGGAAAGACATATGTTTCAGCCACTGGTTGATGATGCATGCATATGTGCAAGTTCTTGTGTTTGTGTGTTTGTGTGTGTGTACATGCATTCACCCACATGAGTATAAATGTCAGAAGATCACCTCAGATACTGTCCACTTTTGTGTATTTGTGAATTGCTGTGGGATAGTCTTTCAGTATTCTGTGAATATGTGTTGCTAACATTAGTTAATAAAGAAACTGTCTGGCCTGTGGCAAGACAGGAGACATCTAGGTATGTATCCAAGAGAGAGAGAGGGAGGAGACAGGCTGGCTCGGAGCAGACAGTTTGAGCTGCTGGAGGAGCAAGATGTAATGGAACACAGGTAAGTAGAGAAACACATGACAATACATAGACTAATGGAAATGGAATAATTTAAGATGAAAAAGGTAGTTATTAATAAGCCACAGCCAGAGACCAAAAGTTTGTAATTAATATAAGCCTCTGAGTATAAGCAGCTGTGGGACTATGGATGGAAGTGATTCATCCACACCATGATGCTAGGCATGTCTAAGAAAAATTCCATCTACAATCCTTGTTTGTTGAGATTAGAGATCAGCTTTAGGTATCTTCTTCAGTTACTCTTTACCTCATTTAAAAATGTTTATTTTTATGTGTGTGGGGTATTTTGCCTACATGTATGTCTGTGTACTGTATGTCTATAGAGGCCAGAAGAAGGTATTAGATCCTCTGGCACTAAAGTTACAAATGGTTGTGAGCTTTTGTGTGGTTCTGGGAACTGAACCCAACTCCTCTGAAAGAACAGCATGAACTCTTTAGCTTCTGAGCCCTCTCACCAGGCTTTCCATTTTAGTATTTTGAGAAAAGGTCTCTTGCCTGAAACTCAGCCATTTATTAATACTGTCTGGCCAAAAAGCCCCAGGAATCCTTCTGCCCCAGATCAGGGATTATAGACATACACTGCTATGCCTTGCTTTTTATGTGGTGCTGGAGGTGAACCTCAGGTTCTCATTTTTGCATGGCAAACACTAAAGCATCTCTGTAGCCGCACTGGAAACTAGGTTTGTCCCTACAAGCAGCAGCTGTATATCTAGGCTAGACTGGTTAGCCAGTGAGCCCAGCTAACATCTGTCTCTGTCTTTCTAGCCATAGGATTGAAAGAGTGTGGCATGGTGCCCAGCTGCCTTTTCATGGTTCTGAGGATTGTACTGAGCTCTTCATGCTTGTCAGGCTCTTATTTCCTTACCTGCACTGTTTCCCCAGCATTCAGTGTGATTTTTTTTTTTTTAAGAAACTTAAGAGTTCTTTTTGTAATTTTTATGTGCTAATGTGTGGGATTCTACATACTTAAAGTAAGCATGTCAGACAACTTCAGTGTTACCTTAGGACTAATTAAAACTACTATTTCTCTATATTTAATAACTATTCTAAAATTTGTGAAAAAAGAAAGGAGTCATCTCATTTTAAACAAAAAGTCTCCCTTCAAATGTTGAGCCTTATTATGACCTGTATGTGTGTGTGTGTGGAGGTCTGCATGCAAACCTGTATGTGCATGCATGTACATACTCACGTGATACTTGGGAGTTCTCTTTCTGCACTGCAAGACATTGAGTTCTATTATTTTTTTAACAAAATTTCTGATAAGGTAAAATGACTCATTTTGAAACTATCTTGTATTTTGTTTAAAATTATTTATAAATTTATCTTGTGAACAGTTTTGAAATAATTACTGTCATCCTTATATTAAATAACAAAATTTATCTCAGTGTTTCAACAAAATTATTAATGAAAGGTAAAAATACTACCAACCACTCGTACGTCTTAACAAGTAAAAGGGCAACAGCATGATTTTTAAAAATATTACAGTATTAATAATGCTGAAAGGTATAACTCCTTGGTAGGAATACTGAAGAAATTGTCAAATGAAAACAGAAAGTGTTATGAGAATACAGAAATTGAATATATACTAGGTAGTGAGAATGGGGTTATGTAGCATTTAAATATCTTTAAGCTTGTGGCATAACCTCTTTTTGTGGTGGACTTTCCTCACTATATGTATTATAGGAGGATAAATCTGTGAATCTTTAGATTTCTTCTCCAAACTTCTGTTTTCTTACTGCTCTTAAAGTTATCTTCACATACTAGTCACATTTTAGCCATTATAACTCCCTCTGTAACTTAGCCAGTTGGGGTCAGTAGTTAGCTACTACAACAGTTCTGTAGCTCCAGGAAGTTACCATACAAGAGAGTGGAACCAACTGTCCAAAAATCTCTTTGTGTCCAATAGTCTTTCTTAAAGTATGCATTTAGAATGGTCTCTTGCTTTCTTTTAAAAGTGTTTTTAAAAATAATGGCTTATGTAGTTCTTGACATTCAGGAATTATGCCTCCAAATTTAGGCTTGAGTTTTACTTTTTCATTGATACTTTCTAAAATTGTAATCCAATGAAACGTTGCTTGCAGTGGACCTAAAGTAAAAGGTTGGCACACCTAAGAATTGTCCTTTAGAGATAAGTGCTAGAATCTATTGATGTTCTCATGATAGATATGCTGTACTTTTATCTATACTGTGTGAGACCTACTATACTAGAGAGCATCTGTGGACACTCCAGCATTGGACATATGTTCTGCTTATAATCCAAGGTACATTGAGAGGTGAGCACTAGAGATTGGACAGCAACTCATTGGTTTCTGTGTATCGTTGTGTTTAGGTACATTATCCTGAATATTTTCAGTGGACGGTATTTTCTTAGAGAAATGTGCACAGTATAATTTGTGTTACCCAGTAGGTAGTTCTTATATATGTTATGTTACATCCTAAATTCTATTTTGGTAATTATTTCTTTCTTTTTAATAAACTGTTAAAAATTCACTAGAAGTTAGGGCAAAGTGTATTGAATCAAAAATTAAGTAGTATGAATTTTATTCCTTATTCTGTTAACGAGCTGTGATGTGGTCAGTTCCCTAACTCCTCCAAGCCCTTCTTTTAGAGGGAAGAAATTATTCCCTTCATAAGCATTCTCTCATGTTTCACATTGAAATAACCTATAAAGGCTCCCTTCAAATGGTAAGGTTTATTATTATGGCTTGTGTGTGTCTGTGTGTGTGGGGAGTCTCCATGCAAGCCTGTGTGTTTATGTATGTACATACTCGATTCTTGGGAGTCCTCCTTCGTGAGTTGTCAGACATTAAATTCCTTTTTTTTTTTTTTTTTTTTTTGGTCTGGAAAAGTAAAACTTTTGAAATGACATGACTTTAATTTCTTTCCACAAATTGTTTACTTGAGTTCACTCTCTAGATCCCACATGGTAGAAGAAGAGAATTAACTCTCACAGGTATCCCTCTGCCTTCCATATGTATACCTTGAATGCCACTCACTAAAGGGGGGCTATTTTAAATTAAAACATAATAGTTACTATGCCTTTGCTAGTGCTATCTGAGAAAGAATCTTTGGTCTGGTATTTGCATATTTATAACCTTTCTACCCCAAGTACAGGAAATTACAACCTTTTTACTTTGCTTGAGCCTTGTGAACTTGTTGTTGCTGAAGCATCCAGATTATTGGAGCTACTAATCATATAAACATGTAAGCTAAGAAAAGCAAATTTGCTGAAACAATAGTTTGCAGTGTATTCAATAAAGCATGGTATATCAAGTTGCAGTAAAATTAAGCACCTTTCCATGTATTAAGGCTGGATAAAGCGACCCAGTATGAGGAGTAGTAGGGTCCCCAAAACTAGGAAGAGTCAGAGTCAGCCTCTGTTCTTACTGTCAGGAATCTCACACAACTGTCACATATATGCAGAGTGCCTAGGTCAGTCCCATGCAGACTCCCTGTAGATCCACTCACTGTGCAAACCTGTATGAGCCCACCTTAGTTGATTCTGTGAGTCTTCCCATGGTGTTCTTGACCCCTCTGGCTCCTACACTTCTCTTCCTCTGCAGGATTTCTGAACTCTGCCTAACTTTCGGCTATGAGTCTCTGCATCTGCCTTCAACAGTTGCGAGATGATACCTCTCTGATGACAGTTGGGTCCGCCACCCTGAAAGGGGTCCAGGTTTTTCATTTTCAACAGTTGCTCATTGACCTTCTGACCAGGCCCAGGCATACATCCTAACTTTCTTCTTGAGCCTGTATTTTTTTTTAAACCCTCTCTTCCTGAATATAATCTACTTTTCTGATGTGTAGTGTTTGTTTTCACCTTTCCTGTTCATAGTAGTATTCTTTTTTTTTTTTTAATTAAACTTATTTATTTATTTAATTATTTGCCTTGTTGTTTGTCTGGAACTGGAACTTCAGACAGTTGTTAGCTGCCATGTGGGTGCTGGGAATCGAACCCTGGTTCTCCGGAAGAGCAGACGGTGCTCTTAACCGCTGAGCCATCTCTCCAGCCCTCATAGTAGTATTCTTAAGTGTTTTGTTTCTATTGACCTTCAACCACTTATATTGTCACATTCTTAAAGATAAGCCTGGCTTTTTCAAGGTTCATGACGTTCAGCTGTAGCTTGAAGGTTTTCATTGAAGATTTAGTGTCCATCTCATCACCATCTTTAACTTGGTTTTCTTGTTATTGTTTGGCCACTGGTTTTTGCTCCTCGTATATTTATTTATTCATTCCAGCTTCAACAGGGTAAACCTTGTTTTATTCTAGTCTGTCTCCACCATCATCCACTAAAGCATCCTGCTATCTCATCATGTGTTCCTGGTATACCATCTTCTCACATCCTTCTGACTGTAGTTCACTGTCAATTTTTGCTTCATGTCAGTCCATTAGTCTTTTCACCACTTCTCTTTCTATTCTGCTTCAATTTCCTGTCCGTCGTCTAATAAGTAGAGTTTCTAGATCCTTGTTCCTCATTTTAGATTCCTTTGTTACCCTTCTGTTAACATTTCAGATAAAGGTGAAATCTCTAACACTGGCCCGGATCCTTTTTTGTCTTCTTCTCTGTCTTGTCACACTGGCCTCCTTGTGCCCTTTGCTCTGCAGCTTCTCATATGCTAGTAGTTTGATTTCATCAGAGGTGCTTTCTTGTGGCACTGCTGCTGTGCATAGGAGACAGCAATAATGCTTTGTCTTTCCCATCTGGTCTGTCTTGGAGAAACTTTTATCCAGGGTTTGTGATAAGACCAGGGCCTTGTGCTATGTCTTCTTATGACATCTTGCACTTTATTGCAGAACATTAAATTGTATAGTTAGTGACTGTAGCACACAGTATAGAAATGCATGGCATTCATTGTATTTGGCACTTGGTAGGAATTAAATATTTTGATGAGCAGGAGGATAATGGAAGAAAGATGCCATGTTGGGCATGGAAATATACTCACAATTAAGTCAGTAGATAAAATTGCAGAAGACTGTTAGAGAGTGCTTCTCATGAGTGCTCATGCACTGTAGTAGAACGAGCTAACTGGGGAGAAGATGGACCAGGTGGGAATCAACTTTGCTTCCTCTGGCAAAGAACTCTAGCATCTAAACCTTTTTCTTCCTTACAAGTCATAATATGATAATAATAATAACAATAATAATACATGCTTTATAGGATTATAATGAAGGTTTAGTAAGACAATACCTAGAAATAATTGATGCAAGGTCTTCCAGAGCAGTACAATAATACTGTCCTGTTGGTCAGAGAAGCAAGAAGGAACACCAGGAAAATACTTTGTGGTGTAAACAGGAGCATAAAGCTCTGTTAAGACTGTAAAGGAGAATCTTCATTAATAGTGATTATAGGAAACCTAAACTGCTTTGTTAGGAGAAGCTGCTAAAGAGTGTTTGTGTATGTGCATGTGGGAGAGGGAGAGAGAGATACAGATACAGTGTGTATGTGTGAGAGACAGAGAGACATTGTGTTTATGTGGGTGTGTATCTGTATGTGTGTTTGTGTGTGTGCACGTGTGTACATTTGTATGTATCTATCTGTGTTTTTTTCTAAATATATCAATATATCAGAAATGTTTCTCAGCCTTGAAATATGTATATCCTTTCCCCCGCCCCTGCTGGGCACACACACACACAAAAAAAAGGTTGTTGAATTTTTTTAAGACCAGAGACTTTATATGACCTGGAACTTTCTGTGTAGACCAGGCTCGCCTCAAAATCACAATAGATTCTTCTGCCTCTATCTCTTGGTGTTGGGGCTAAAGGTCTGCATCTGGTTGCAGGTTGAGTCTTAATCTAGACTTCTGTATTTGTCAGGAAAACTAATAGGCTTTTCATGTGCCTATTTTAAGTTATGACTGCTTACCATTTAGATAATCTCGAGGGTTGTCTTTGCTTTGGTTTTGTTTCTCACTACTCCTTTTTTCTTCCAATCATTTTCTTTTTTTTTAAGCAGACATACGTGTTCAAGGAGGTCTTACCAAGATTCTGCATAAACATCATGCAAACAAAAAAGTCTGTTTTGTTTTGTTTCGTTTTGTTTTTTGCTGTTTGTTGCGGAGCAGAGGGTAATGGGAAACAAGACACAGACTTTGCTAGCACTGGAAGGTCCCCGTTGCTTTGTTTTCTTAAGGAAAATAGTCTGTGATTGAGTCATAATTTTCTCCCTTTAGTTTTATGTAAAAGTTTATTAGCTTGTGATTTAAGTAAAACATCTGGTACTGTTGGCATCACACAGTGTCAGACCTGAGCATTCTTCCTAATGTCACTGTATACAGTTAGGTTATATGCTTGAGTCTCAATTCTGGCAGGGCTTTTTGAATGTTTATCTAAAAATGTCTGCCTTTAAAAAAGTTGTGCTGTCACATGAAGCACATTTAAAATGATAGAGAATATAATTGTTTAGCATAAGATTTGTTTCTTTTTATCCTCAGTTGTCATACTGTCATTTCTCAATGACAATGACTTAGTATTGTCCAACAACTATTGTGTGATAGGTCCTAGATAGCCAGGTTTGCTAGCTGAATATGATATCTTGGGTTGCAGAAAGGAAACAGAAAACAAGATAATTCAAATTGACTTTCAAATTGTTTTCCTGATTTGTAGACTGAGACCAAATCAAGCGATTAGCTTTAAATCCTGGTTTATGGCTATTATTCTTGCTTTGTGTACAAAAATGCACTGCAGCTTATTTGGAGGTGCTAGAGTGATGGTTTATAATTTAAGGGCATTTGCTGCTGTTGTAGAGGATCCAGATTTGGTTATTAGCACCCACAAGATGGATCGAGCAGTGATTCTCACCTTTCTTGGCACCAGACACAAACATGGTACACATGCAGGTTTTTACGCTAATAAATACATCTAAGAAAAGACTCTAAGGTAGAAATACTTTATATACTTAGCACTAAGATGAGTGAGAAATTAGACCTTCCTTAAGAAAATTGTACTTTACTTAGGCAGGAGAGAAAATTGTACTTTACTTAGGCAGGAAATTCAAGAAGTGAAAGTTCTGAATTCAAGTAGCACTTGTCATTCAATGTGCTAGGAAAACAACATCCACAAACCAATTGAACATGGTAGATGGAATATACATTTTTGTGAGTCAGCACAAAGTACAGATAGGCAGGGGATTCAGAGGTATTCTTGGTAAACTATTAGGCTTTAATCTTGACAATAAAAAAAGAAAGAATGTAGAGCAGCTCAAGGAGAATAGTAAATAGGCACCAAACCTTGTAACCCTGCTTTTTCAAAAGATCAGCCCACAAAATCCAGAAGTATTTCTGTGAGCTGGAAAGGAAGGACGGGAGGAAGGAAGGGAGGAGGGAGGGTACCCAGTGGATGGTATTAGAATGCTTGCACTACTAGTCCTGCAGTTACGTTAAAACAGTCGGTGTCTTTGCCAGTAATTTGAACATTTAGAGTAAACTATCAATGCCAAGCAAAATACCACTTGGCAAACCTTGTTCAATAGGAGAAAGAAATCCTAAAAAAAAAAAAAAAAAAGAAAATAAAAAGAAAATTAAAACTTTTCCACAAATTTCAAGTCCAGAGATTTATATTGGTGTCTTAGAAAACTTTATGGGAACATGGCTCATTTGAGGACATAACTGCAACTGAGATCAACACTTACTTTGAAGACTGTTCATATGGCAGTGCCAGAATTAGTCAGCCTGTGTCACATCAGCTAACAATCCATTGCTCAAGGCAACTTGCATAGCCTAGCCAAAGTCAATGTCTTCTGTGTGTCAGTTAGGAATGTGGGTATAATGTACACCATTTCTACAGAGGACTAGATAATTGAGACCATTAATTCAATGTACCAATGATGCCAAGTAGAAGTTATCATGTGACTTTGTGCAAAGAAAAGATTTCTTAAACAGATTACAGTCATAAATCTTAGAATAAATGCTTGGTAAATTATGCTCACATACTTCATCAAAAAATGCCAAGACAAAAGTAACAGATAGTCTCCAAACTGGGAAAAGAGATTTGTATATGTGTAGCTTCATGAAATTAAGAACATGACAGAAGCATGCAGTTAAGGATAAATTGAATTGGAATTTAAAAAAGAAAGAAAGAAACTACATAGGTGGTCCTCAGATAACTAATTTTTTTTTAAGTTCCTATCTTTTTATTTATCCATACACAACTACTTGTCTTCTGGTTTGTTGAAGCAGTAACTCAGACAGCACTTGCCACAGTAATGTCTGTCAAAGTGGCTAGCCATGAAAACTCCAGCACCACCCACATTCATTGGAAGGACACTCAACGAAGGCGACTAATTTTGCCATTTTCATCCACCTTATAGTCTTCAGTACAGCCAACTTAACCTTCTTTCTCTTGTGCTTATTCTTCTTGGGATGGTGTAGGACTTCTTCCTTTCCTTAGCACCACCTCGAAGCCTCAACACAAAATGAAGGACAGATTCCTTTTGAATGTTGTAGTCAGACAAAGTATGGCATCTTCCAGCTGCTTACCAGCAAAGATTAGCCTCTGCTGATCAGGAGGAATTCCTTCCTCATCCTGGACCTTGGCCTTTACGTTTTCTATAGTATCCTAGGGTTCAACCTTGAACGTGATGGTTTTCCCTGTAAGAGTCTTCATGAATCTGTATCTTGGTGACTGCTCCACCACATATAGTCAGTCGGGCAACTAAAATATCTTTATTCTTACATATTAGTATTAAGATAATTGTAATGCTTCCAAGTCTAGTGACTGGAATTTGCTCTCTGGGACTCATGGTGTAAAAAGAGAATTGAATTCCTCAGATTGTCCTCCAAAGTCCACACATGCTATGTAGCATATGCTCTCCTCAAAAATAAATTAATTTTTAAGAAGATAACAGAGGAAGTTCCTAAAAGATAATCAAGAAACTCTATTGCTACAATGAACTGTAAGGTATCTCCTTGTGATAGGATAAGAATTTCATGATATTCTTGTGATGACATATTGTACAACAAGAAGAAAAAGTCAAACCCAAATCTTTAGGTTTTAACTGGTTTACAGGAAGCTTCAAGTTGGGAGGCACACATTATGTGACATGTAAGGAAACTGCCAAGTAAGTCCCGAAAGTATTGCAGATTGCCAGGACATGGATGTCATCTTGTCAGGATGTTCATAGCATGGAACATTACAACTGTAGAAGATCAGGACTTTAGTCCAAGTACTAGCAAAAGGATTTTCTCGCCTCTGGGATTTGCCGCAGTAGGACTCATGTTAAAACAAAACAAATAAATAAAAATAAACCAGTTGATGATAAAAGTTAGCATTTATTTCCGGACTCCCATTTTCTTTCTGTGATTGACTTGCTCATCACTTTATCAGTCCCAATCCCAAATCTTTATAGTGCACCTTGAAGTCAAGAACTAGGAGTCACCAAGTCTTTTTCTCTTTTTCATGATGATTTTTGCCTATTCTGACTCTCTATTTTTGTCTGGATTTGAGGGTCAGCTTACCAATTTCTGCAAAAAATAAAAACACATGGTTTCCACAGGTATTTTATAGAAGTTATAAGTCATTTTACAGTTTTGCCATCTGAGCAATATTAGGTCTTTAGGTCTTTCATTTCATGTAACTGAATATCTCCTTATTGAAATCATGTTTAATTTCTCTCAATATTTTATAAGTTTCACTATATACTTTACATTTTTATGAAATGTATATCTGTACATTTCACTGTCTTTAATACTGTTTTAAATTAAATCATTTAATTTTCATTACTCTCTGTGGACATATAATTATTGCGTGTTAATCGTGAGTCCAGTAGCATCACTGTATTCATTAGTTATAACTGAATTTTTGCGTGAATTCCTGGATTTTTCTTTCTATAACTGTGTCTTCTTTAGCTAGAAGTATTTTCATGTTCTCTGTTCCATGTGTGGATAACTGTTTAAACTTGTATTTGTGTGTTTGGGAGGTGCAGTGTATGGCTGCATGTGTGGATCTCTGTAGAGTCTCTCCTTCCCCTTGGATAGGGATCCTGCCAGCTTTGCTGAGCCATCTTACCTGTCTACATGTGGGTACACAAGTACTGTATTTCATCATTTCCCCTTCCCCTTCCTTTCAGCTTTTCTCATAAATTTATAGCCTCTTATTCTTTACTACCGTTTTATGCATACAGGCATACATATAAATTTATAAATAAAACCCGATGAGTTTGTTTAGTGTGGTTTCTGTGTACATATTTTTAGGACTTACTGCTTGGGATCAGATACCTATCAAGGCCCAGTCCTTGGAGAAGACTGATATCTCGCCCTGCCCCAGCAACCGTTTATTGCCTGTGGTTTAATCTACTGTTTGTGTCAGTCATCTCCATTACAGTGTGAAGTAAAATGATGAAAGCTAGCATCCAGTGTTAGAAGGGAAACATTCTCTTTCAGCATCTTTTATCTGCCTTTGTTGATTGAAGAAATTTTAGTCTTAGATTTTTAAGTTGTTCTTATCCTGAAACTGCTAGAAATTGTCATGCTTTTTAAAAATCTATTGAGGTGATGCTGTATTTTTTTTTTCTGCATTCTATTACCATGGCATACGACATTGTTTGATAGTTACATGTTAGGCCAACCTTGTATTCTTTAGATGAAGTCATTTTGAGGAGTTTTAGTCTTCCTGTTTTCAATTATGTTCTCTTCCCTGTAATTTAGTCTCCTTTACCCTTCTCCTCTTCCCTCCCTCGCTTCTCTTGGTTTTAGGTGTTGGGCGTTACTCTGCAGCCATCCCTCCTCTTCTTGCTTTCTGCCACCAAAGAACATTTGTACAAACCTAGAATTTGGTATTGTCGTGTCCCCCCGCCTGCCCCCCATGGAGACTAATCCTTTAGTACTAAACTACTGTTGGCATGTTGTTGGCTGTCATCCCTTCCAGCTCATGTGCTGCAGTGCATATCTATTTTATTCTCCATTCTGGGATATAAACTCATAGTTTCCCCTTTGGAAAAAATAAAAAGCATGATGGATGAAACAAAGCCAGAAGATTCCAATTATTCAAATATATAAACTGATAAAAATAGGCAGTGATATACTTTGAAATCCATGAATGTAGTTTAAAAAGAATAAAGATAGGCTACTAGCAAGACAGCTTAGCAGGTAACAGAGATTGCTATGAAGCCTGACACATCATGAAAGCTACGGAGGAGACTGATAGAACCAAGTTCCAAAGTTACCGTGTGTGTGTGTGTGTGTGTGTGTGTGTGTGTGTGTGTGTGTGTGTGTATACATACATGCACACATAGGAAGATTAAGAGTTCAAGCTCAGCATTAATTGCATAGTGATTTTTCAGGCCAGCATCAAACTGTCTCAGAAAAATGAGGCAGACAGGAAATAAATAATACAAATTAAGAATACTGATTTTTTTTTTTTAAGGAACTTGGTGGGAAGAGGTACAGTGAAATAACTGCACTTAAACTGTTCAATGATAGGTATAATAGTCTTCTCCTACATATGGGGGATACACTCTGAACTTGTCTCTAATGGATGCCTAAACTGGAAACCATACTGAACACATATAGAAGCTTAGTTTATGAATTAGGCACAGCAAAGAAATAACAACAGTAATAAAATCCTTAGAGTGACGAGTAGTATTTGAAGTTATATAGATGTGGCCTAGGCCCCAGCATACCTTACTGTACTTCCCATTGAGAGGGAACACTTTCCACCTTTTCTGTTCCAGCCGCATGTTGCACTTCAGAGCCATTAGTCAGTGAAAACAAATGCTACTGGAGCACAGGCCCTGTGAGAGCAAGGGAGCAGCTTCAGTCTCCGAGACTGCTGCTGGGGATCCGAGGGCACAAATAATGGACACCACAGTAATTCCCAGCCAGGTGGGGAGGGGGGGTGAGGTTCACCTCTGCTTAGAATGACTTGTGGATACTGACAGAGTTAGGAAGTGTTCACTTCTGTAACTGTGCATTTCATAACATAGATATCTGTTTTGCTGTTATTCTGGAAAATACACATAGGATCTAGTCTTTGTATAAAATAGAACATTTCACACTTCTCATTTCTTAAACTTAAAAGTAATTATATGCAGTGAAGGACCACTCTTTTTTCTAATTTTTGTAATTATTATTTACATAATCTCTTATGTTGTTTAAAAGTACATGGAGATTTTTGAAAACCATGATCTTAATTTTTTTTGTGCTATTGATGGCATTAAGTAAGTTAGCTACACATACTTAATTTTGATGATTACAACATATGTAAAAAAAAATCAATCTTTTATAAATCTCAATGTGAATAATCAAAAGTTACTATAAATTTAGAATAACCTTATGACTTTGATATAGACAGACTCTTATGAAGGGCACAAAACACTCCAAACATAAGAAATAAGAACATGTTTATTGTTAGTTGGAGGTAGCACACACCTTTAATTCTAACACTCGGGAGGCATAGTCAGATAGATCTCCCAAATTTTGTTCAGCTTGGCTTATAGAATGCAATCCTGGACAATCAAGGCTATACAGAGAACCTTTTTCTCCAAAACAAACAAACAAACAAAAAAACTAAATAAAAACTATGTTTATTAAGGTCTACTCAATTTAAATATTTCCTAACAAATCATCATAAAATATGTCTTTGTGTTCCCATAAAATAGAATATACATTTAGAAAAATCACTGTACTATAATCATACCATTGGCCTGGATGGATCTTAGAAAAAACCAATTAAGGGAACAATTTATGGGAACAAGAAAAAATAAAAAAACACAGAAGAAGCTGTTCCCTGTTAATTGGCACCCATGTGGTTGGTCATTGCCCTCTTAATTCTTTATACTTCTACCAGTCAGAAAAAGTAATAAATAAACAAATAAATATCTACAAAAAATTAAAAAGCCAATTAATTATATACTATATGATTTTATTTGCAAAGTTTAAAGAGGCAGAATAATCGAGTTTGGAAAAAAAGAATGATAGAATACTCTTTTTCTGGAAAGGGAAATAGAGGCAATTTCTGAGGGGCTGACAGCACTCTGTTTGCCTACATGTGACAAGCATTATGTATTGACTTGGAGCAGAGTTTTCAAACTCTCCGTTCTTTCTTTTCTCTTCCTCTCCCTTGCTTTTCCTCTCCCACTTAAGTGTTTCTTACTGCATGTTTGTGTATTTGTTTGTTTGTGTTGTTGCTTTATTTGTTTGGTGGGGACCAAACTGAAGTTTTGGACAACTTCTGTACCCTAGAGATAAAATCTCTACACTTGTTTATTCTTAATATATATATCTACACAAATATAGATATAGATATATAAATATAATCAGAAAGAGTTTAGAAACTTCAAAATGATTGTGTATGTCTTTCATTTTATCAGCCCAGTTACTGCCCTTAGCCCAATCACAATCTCTGTGTTTGACCAGGGTGTTCTTCTTTTCTTTTTTCTGTATGTGTCAAAGGTGGAAGACCTGTTGATGGCCATGGAGAAGGTGAAGCAGGAACTGGAGTCCATGAAAGCTAAGCTGTCCTCCACTCAGCAGTCCCTGGCAGAGAAGGAGACACATCTCACCAATCTCCGGGCAGAGAGAAGGAAGCACTTAGAGGAAGTTTTGGAGATGAAGTAAGTCCACACTGTTGTACTTTGGGCTCCACTTGATTGACGTTTCTGTTTATTTGTTCTTGTGTCTTTGTGCATTACTCTCTTACAGTTGGCTAAACTAATGCCAACTGATTTCTTCTACTTTCTAGAACAACATTTGTCAAGCATGGCACAAATCCTGCTCAAACCAAATTGTTTTTACTTCTTTTGTGCCAAATTTTAGAGTGTATAACATGAATATCTTTGAATTACTCTCTGGAATGTTTAAATTCACCTGGAACTTCAGATCAGCTGGGGAAGAGGCCATTGCTTCTCACATCTTATTACCACCTCATATCTTAGTCATGTTAAAAAGTTCTTATTCTAGGACCATCAAAGTGGCCTTCCTGGTAAAGGTACTCAGCTTGATGACCTGAGTTCAGTCTCTAGATCGATGTAAATATGGAGAAAGATCCTGTTTCACAAAGTTGTCTCCTACCTTTCACCCATATGCACATGCATAAACACAATGTAATTTTTCATTTAAGGGAAACACTTTACCAAATGTATATAAAAAGTAGACTGGCATAACAGATTTTTATAGATTTACCATTGATTTGATAATTAATATTTTTGCCACACTCGACACCAATTTTTATAAAATTGTCACTTTCAGCAAAGTATAACTATATGTCATTTTTCTTCTTGCCTTATATTATATAGGTTCCTGATATTGAAATCTCTATCTGTTAATACATTCGGATTGTTCTTTTTATACTGTGGACTTTTGTTAAAAAAGAAAATCTCTTATGTCTCTTAAATCTCAGTAGTATTACTGTTTCTATTACAATTAACAGTTATCACCCACATGAACAGTACTAGGCTGTTCTGCCAAACCCAAATTGCTGGTGCTGTCTTCACCAAGTATCTCACCAAGTGTCTGTATTTGTTCTGGCTTCTTACCTCTGTCATCAGACTTGCTGGTCCCTCCTCTCTGATACTGCTCTGTTTTCTCTCACATGATTGATCATTCCTGGCCTATCATCTCTAATTCTGTATGTAGTCCCTCTTAGCTAACGTAATTTTTTTTCTCACTAACTAGTAATTTAAGCTGTTAATGTCTCCTTCCTGTTGCTTTGAACTGTGATAGATTGCAGATACCTGGATAGATAAATGCAGTAGCTAAGGATCTTGACAGGATCCCTGGGGAGACAAGCCTTGGGAAAGCAGCACCAGTTGATACATTTGATGTATACAAAGTTTCTTATCAGAACTTTCCCACTTAGTTCAGATGGCAATTTCCAGAAAAAAATAAGTTGTTTGCTACTGGAATTTTCTTTTATTATTAAAACTTTGAGATTGTATGAAACATTTTTTTAAATGCTTTAAATACCAGATTTCATTATAAACTTTCCTTGACACCCTATTCCAGGAAAATAAATATCATGATTAGTAAAACTTATCA
>PVIH01000192.1:206146-270324 GCA_004025045.1 Sigmodon hispidus
AAAATAAAATTAAAAAAAAAAAAAAAAAAAAAAGCAGTCCGTTTAGTCAATCAGTATAGTAAACCATTTCTTAGGTAATAAAGAAGGCAAATGAATTCCAGGTTGTAAGGAGTCCATTGGCTGAATCACTTTATTTATGGTTCTTTAATCTGTTAACATTCCCCATTTCTCAGATTTGTTTTTAATGACAAATACGGAATATTCTTTTAAATATGTTGAGGATTTAGCTGCTCCTGTACTAGCTGTTCTAGTGCCTGTAGTTTTTCTGATGTCACTGGCTACTGTCCTGGCCACACAGGTTCGTCAGTTAACCATTTTAAAGGTAAGGCTGTTGATAACCCTTCAAAGACCACCAGTTGTTGTGCCCTGTTTATGTATAACCTGAAAAGGTATGTGATTGTTCTTGATAATACCTTTTACTATTTCTCTCAGAAGCACTCTTTATTTTATGATTTGTTTCTGATATTCTAGGAATGTTAATCTATATATTCCATTGCTGCAGCAAATCACATCCCCATAAATTCATTGTGATGTTTCCGTTGTTACAACAAATCATATCCCCATAAATCCATTGCTATGTTAGACTCCTATTTTTTTTTTAATTTTTCCTAGGCACTCAACCCATCTTACACTTTGTTTTACTTGAGATAAAGTTCCAATCCCAAGAAGCTTGACATTTACTTCCTAAAGAGGCCAATCTAGATGCCAAGATTTTGGTGAAATTATTGTTACATCTGTACCTGTATCTATTGAACCCTCAATTTTAATTTATTTTTATTTTTAGCTTTGGTCTTTGAAAATTTATAATTTGCCAAATACTTATTTTCTGATCTCTCTTGACCTATTTCGTTTGTTTGTTTTATCAGTTGAAGCTGTTGCTTTTTATCACATTCAGAGCAGTGTGGTTTTAACAACAGATATTAAGTCTTTTATTTGTTCAGTGGATGAGTTTCTCAGATTCTGATAGGGAATGATTGAGCCAACTTTGATATTGGTGCCTACAGAAGACCTTTCAGGGTGTATCCTGATCACTAAGGCTTACGTTGTCTGTCCCTTGTTGAGCTTCATTCATTAATCCAATGCCAGTATTTGCCACATCTTCTGTGTACTTCAGAAGGCTGAGGTCTTCTGTTTCCATCATCTCTAGAAAAAACATTTTTTTCTAGGAACATCTTGCCTGTAATCTCTTTTTACGTGATCCTGCTTACCACAGTTAAAACATCTGATATTTTGATTTTTAAAAAAATTTCTAGATAATACTCATTCTGTCAAGCAACAGCATAAGCATGAGATCCAATATCACCTATTTCTAATCCATTCCTCTATTGTTACTGATCTTACCTTTAAAGGCCTAATCATTCTTTTGCATTCTGAATTAGCATTTTCAAAAGCCAAAGATTCAATTATTTTTCATCTGATTTCTGGATCTGGTATTATTCTATTTACAGGTAAAGTCAATCATAAAAAAAAATCAGTGAAGGTTTTATTTGGGGGCTTGTGTAACTTTAGTAAATGACGCAATTCTCTTTCCTGATTCTTCAACCCTTTCCTAAGCATTCAAAGCTGCTATACAACAGAGCAAGAAGGTATGATCATCAAGTCTTGACTGTCTTTGCAAATAAGAACAATGGCCTCCTCAGAGAAGCTGGTCTTGGGAACATTCTATACCTCTAGTCCTGTTTTATTTTTGTGTTTCTATTGTACCTGAGGTCCAGCTTTTAATATTGCTGTTGCTAAATATTCCCAGTATCTTGGGACAATTCTTTTTCAAGGTATCCATGAATTTAACATCTATTTCACATAGGGTGAATGCATACTGCTTTATAAAATCTCTTCAAATCTAAAATTTCTACAAGATTCCATTCAACTTCTGCATAGCCTTGGGGATGCCTATCGTCTGGTAGTCATTCTTTTATGGTAACTGGATAAAATAAAGTTTGTTTTTAATAGCCTTGGGCTACTCCTTTTCAAATTTTTATTGATGCTATGGTGTGGTAACTTCTGCTGTAAATTCTTATGTCTGCATTTTTTTCTATTTTCATAAGTAGTTCTTCCTCAGGCTTGTATCGTATCAGTAGACAGTCTTTCTAAGATCTGTATCTTACTAGTCAAATTTTCATATTTGGCACCATTCACAAACCATTTTTAGGGATAAAATATGAATTAACAAGCTGATAGTAATTAATTTCAATCCCAGCTAAGATATGTATTCTTTGCACTTGCAAGCTATTCACTATAAATAGGGTCTTACCTCCTTGCATTGTGATATTTCCTATTCTTTTTTTAAATATTTATTTTTATTTATGTGAATTTTTTTTTTTTGCCTACATGTATAACTGGGTAAGGGTGTCAGATCTTGGAATTATAGACAGTTGTTAGCTGCCATGTGGTTGCTGGGAATCGAACTCGGGTCCTCCGAAAGAATAGTCTTAACCACTAAGCCATCTCTCCCGCCCCCTATATTTCCTATTCTTAACATGGGAAGAATCCTCCCTTTTTTTATTAAAAGCAAAAACAACCTAATTTCCCATTTAAGAGTTCTCTGGTGTCTTAGCAGGACAGCATTGGCAGGGTGGGGAATCAGCTGATGATGTTCAATATACTGAATGTTCAACTGTGCCTGCAGGGTGGCTGGGTAGGAATGGTGCCCTGAGCCATGCTAATTGCATTTGTGGGCCTGGGTCCACTGTGACTGCTCCCTGGCAGTGCAGGAACAGGGGCTGGGGAGGTAGGTGAGATGTAGAAGAAACCCGCTCAAACACCTTCTTGTGGGGCCATGGGTATGAGGACAGAGACAGCTGGCATCGGGGGCTATGTGTTGGTGCAGTTGTGGCTGATTTACCACCTAGGTGTGATCTAAAGCCATGTGTTGGACACCAGATAGTAGTGTTTACTTAAATTATTCTAGTGTTAATAAAAACTGGGAAGCTAGAAATCGAGATTAAAAACCTGATAAATCCAAGGAACAGTGCTTTGGCAATTGGCTGGCCTTATTCTCCATGTTTTTCCCATCTTAAATCCTGGAAATCTCTCAGTTTCTTCTTCTTTCTTCCTGTCATTCTATATTGGACTTCCCCAGTTTTCCAACAACACTATGGGTAATCTCAGTCAGCCAGTTGCTGACTTTGTCCTTGATTCAAAGTGGCTTTATTGGCATAGCTGTGGAGTGGCAGTGTAAACAATTCTTCTGTATTCATACTGCAGTAAGTACCTTATCTGGTACTCTCTCAGAAAATACCTGATGGTTGTATGTCTGACCTCCATCCAGAGGTCTGTAGAAAAAAATGTTGGTTCTTCACAGGTCTCTCTGCAGGAGCTTGTAGATCAGCCCATATGGTTCTCCCAATAGTACAAAGCATCAGTTGTTAGGATTCTTTTTATTTACAGAATTATATGAAAGACCTTAAGCATTTTTTATAATGTGGATTTTGGGGTGGAGGGAGCTATTGGTGCATGCCTTTAATCCTAGCAATTGGGAGACAGAGGCAGAGGAGTTCTAGATTAGCCTGGTTACAGATCGAGTTCCAGGAAAGTGAGGGCTACACAAAGAAACCTTGTCTCAACAAAAGAAAAATAAAAGAAAAGAATTTCTAAAGTTTAGCAAAGTAATACAATGATTTATAAATCCTCTTTTAACAACTGTGTACTTAATCCAGGTTGAATTATACATAAAACAGTATTAATGACATAAGAGTTCTGATTACAATAAACTTTTAGTTCCTTTTATGGGGTATTTATTAGAGTGGCTTTCAAGTGTTATCCAGCTAGTCCAACATTGGCTATTTCCCAACAGAAAGTCCAAGAATCTGATAGTTGTTCAGTTTCCGTGAGGCAGTATGTATCACTGGAACACTGAGGAATTAGATTCTAGTACCAGCAAAGAAATACTTCAGCAACAGGATTGATAAGCCAGTGAGAGAGGGAGAGAGAGTTCAAGCAACCAAAAAGCAAAAACTTTCTTTTTTAATATCCTTTTATGGAGGCTATCACCAGAAGGTGTGGCTCACTCAGGTTTAGGGGGGGTCCATCCTACCTCAACTGGTTCAGATTTAGGGGTGAGTTGGTGGAGTGCAGTGTCTTTCAACTTCCAAAATATAAACTTAAAGCAAGTCTTTTCACCTGAAATGATCCAATCAAGAAAAATTCTTCACAGATATGCTCAGTTGCTTGGGTTTTAATTTCAGGTATAGTCAAGTTGACAGCCAAGATTAGCATCATACAGAGTCATAGCCTTTCCTTTATTCTGTTTAGACTCCTATACTTTCTGTTGGGTCAGTTCTAACCATCCTGGCCTTGGTGCATCTGGTTTCTCAGAGTTTTCTCAGAATGTTCTGTTGTTATTAATTTATGTGAGTCTTATGAGGTGTGTGTTTCTTTGTACTTAGTGACTAGTAAGAGTATATCCCAGCAGTAATAGAACCTGGATCTGAGCTCTGTTTCTGGCACTTGTTAACTCTGTGACTTTAGCAAGTTATTTAGCCTACTTAGGCAGCAAACATTCTCATTTTTAAAGTGATCTTTCATAAAAAATGATAGAATTTATATAGAATTGAGAACCGTTTCCTGAACAGTAACCAGCTAATAGTAAACCTTCTTTCTTTTTCCTTGGTGATAATTCATAGGAAAAACAAAATCCTTTAAGCCTATCAAGTTATTCATAATTGAACAAAAAACAAAAAAGCTTTCTCAGTGTTAACTAGAGAGTATGAAGCGTCAGAGAAATAGAGGACATGCCATGAGAAACAGGCCTGACCATGCTTTTGTATATCTCTATATCCAGAATGAAAAAATCATCTTTCTCAAGAAGATGGCAGTGACCCATTTATACATAAAATTTTTCAGAAAAGCACTGGAATTGTCCAGTTTTATGGAACAATCTTGGCCTCATCAAACCAAGAAAAATGACCTAATAGTTCTTTTCCATCTCTAGTATTTATGATTATAACTTTGGAGCATCTGTTACAGATAAGTGGCAGCCATGAGTTTGGGAGATGTAAAACTGTGCAATTGGTGGCCTGCCAGTTCTTCATTAGGAACATTTGAGCTGGTTAAGCAAACCTAAGGAGAAGGAACAGTGTTTATTTGCAAATCCTACAATGGTCTTCTTTTCCTTCTTATGCTGTGGTTTTGTTAACTACTATCTTTTTAACTGACCTTTTATGTTAGCCTCTTTCTCACAAGAAAGAGAAAAGAATGAAAGGAGGCAGGGCAAAGTGATAAAGTAACAAGGGCCACAACTGCAGTAATTTTGATTTTCAGTTCAGTCTAATTTAAATCATTGAGAATCTAACAAATTGGTTCAGTCTCTACTCTGAATTCAGATTGCACCCCCCTCTCTCTTCATAGTCAAAACAGAGTTCATAAAACTTATTCTTTAAAAAGATGATTTATCTTTATTTTCTTGTTATTTGAATGTATATCACATTTGGGAAGGTCTGCAGTGGCCAGAGCTTCAGAATTTTTGGATCTGGAGTTAGAAATATTAGTGAGCTGCGTTATGTGGTTTCTGGGAATCCTCTGGAAGAATAGCACATATTTCTAACAGCGCATAGTTTTGTTTGTTTTTATAACTTTTTCAGGACCCTCCACCCAGATCCCAAATAACTAAATGAAGACTTATTCTTAGTTATGACATACTATTGACATAGAAGAATATATGAAGCATTGAAACATTAAATGGATTCAAACTGAAGTCTCTTCAGGACCCAGTTCTCAATGGAGGTGTTCAAAAAACATACTGGACACTGAGCATGGTGGCTCATGCCTTTAATCCCGATATTTAGGAGGCAAAGGCAAAGACATCTCTCAGAATTCAAGATGAACCAAGCCTACACAATGATTCACTGTTTCAAAACATACAGTTTTCTTTAAGGGTGTGGCACCTGGTGTGTTCTCCATGCTCCAGTAGAAGTTCACATATCTGAGAGTATACAAGCAGTACAGACTGGTTTTTTTTTTGTTTTGTTTTGTTTTGTTTTGTTTTTTACAGACAGAAAGTTGGGTTTCCAGGGGAGGGGGAATGAATATTGTAGGCAGAGTTTTCTGACCATCCAGTCAAATAACCACAGAGATTTATTATTAATTACAAATGCTCAGCTGATAATTGAGGTTTATTTTTAGCTAGTTCTAATAACTTAAATTAACCCATTTCTGTTCATCTATATGCTGCTCCTAGGCTTCTTTACCTCATATATATACATTCCTTCTTGCTTTCTCTATGTCTCATGGCGTCTCCTCCAACTCAGCACATCTTTTCCGAAGCATGCTCTTGTAAATCCTCCTTAGTAAATCCGCTCTAGCCATCAGCCAGTCAGCTTTTTATTAACAATGATTGCAACACAGTTTTACAATGTACAGAAGAGTTATTTCACAGCATTTCCCCTTTCTTTGTTTAAGTACTATTTTCCCCTGTCATTCCAATATCAAAGCCCCCTTTGAATTTAAATCTTTGCTTAGCTTTTTTTTTTCCTTGTTTTTGAGTATGACCAATAACAACTTGTAACCAGTCCTCCAAACAATGACAACTGTACAAAATCTACCAAATACCAAAACCTACCAATACCCCATCTTTTTGGGAATGTGGGCATCATTCTCTAGAATACTTCAGTTGTTTTGTGGATGCTAATATCTTTGGGGAAACCTTGAGAAAATCAGGATAATTGTTAAGTCTTGATTGGAGTAATTTGTGAGGTTGGATCATCTCAGCCAGCAGCCTTGAAGCTGGTTTGGTTGCTGAATTTTGAAGAGACAGTAGCAGAGACATTTTTAGATTCTGGATCACCTAGGCCATCTGCTTTCATTGATGTCTGGTCTCTTTATTCTGAAAAGTACATAAACTTTTAAAGGCAGCATACATTTTTGTATTAATACAAATATAGACCATGTGTTGTACACAAGTCAGCCAAAGATGATTTTTTGTTTTATGTTTGAGCAAGTAAAATATACATCACCTGTTTTGTGGTTTTTCTATGTTTATTTCTTTATGTCTGTAGCCAGGATTTTAAGGGGATTTTCCCTGATCAAACCTGATCTATATCAACTTAGAATGAATCCACAGCCTTTTGTTTCCTGTGGAAATAAAAGTATAACCTCTTTCGCAAAGTAACATAACTTTTGATTTCAATTTTGAAGTCAAGACATTTTTAAAATATATCAGTTGGTTTGGTCCAGCAGTTTTCATAATCCAGTGTGTCTTAGTAGCTCCTGTTCTTTCATTAGCAATCAGAGAATCTAAAGATAACACAATAACATGCAAGATCCAGACTCTCTGTATTTCCTATTTATTATATTTTATTACTTCATTCTGCTTTTAAGGACTTTACTATTTAAAATATTTTTAAATCTATGACTTTATATTTTTTCTCTTCTCTCTCCAAAGCCTATTTATATGTTTAAACACACTGTAACCTATTTAGAGGGTTTTTCTCACCTGGATATGTCTCTACTGAGCACCTGTATTGTGTTTTGATTGTATGAGATAACTGTAATTTGTCAGCTGCTGCTGGCACTGCTCAGCTTAATGAATGATGCTAGCACATGGTGGATGTCTGCAGGTGGCTGCCAGGAGACTTGTCTCTAAACTGAAGCCTCCATGAGGCTGTGAGACTAGGACGCCATGCTTAGCTTCATTTTGTGTGTTTGGAACCTTTTTAAAGCTTTCTTGGGTCTTATGTGGCTGTAGGTGCCAGACATTTGGGCACCATTTGTGGGCACAGTTTTCTGTCCCACCAGCTCATTCCCAAATAACCACATAAAGACGACTTATTAATTAGAAAATCTTGGCCGATAGCTCAGGGTTGTTTTTAGCTAGCTCTTATAACTCAAATTAACCCATTTCTATTAATCATGGACTGCCTGGAGGCTGGTTTACCTCATTTATGTACTTCCCATCTTGCTTTTACCGCACTTCATGGCTTTTCCTCTAACTCCATCCTTCTCCCCAGCATTCTACTTGTCCTGAAAATGCCCCCTAGCTATTGACCAGTCAACTTTTTATTAACAGTGATCACAACACATCTTCAGTTTACAGAAGGATTATTCCATAGCAGGATATGGCTGGAATTAGGTGGTGGTGGATATGATCATAACACATTGTACAAAATTCTCAAAGGACTAATTTTAAAACAAGCGAAAAGTAAACATTGGATTAGTACAGTTTCTTCAATAACCACTGTTAGGGAAACAAGATATCTACATATAGGAGGTTGAAATTAGATTTTTTTAGACAATTCTTTTTAAAAGATATGACTATATAAGACCTGACATAGGCAAATATTTTCTGCATAAGACTCCAAAAGTACAGAAATCAAAAGCAGGAATTGACCACTGGAATTATATTCAAAGATTCTGCACAGCAAAGCAGATGGAGTAAAGAAGGCACCTGCAAAAATCTCAAAAGGATTCAGATATGTAGACAGAATCCCATTTGGGCGGTTACATAAATGATAGTACTTAAATTGTGGCAGGTATAAAAATAAAGAGAAAAGGCAGCAGTATGTTCATATACTTGCAGTAAACTGAGCAACCTAGGAAGCATTACAAAATACACCATGACATATAATGTAAATTTAATAGAAGTTTTATTCAGTGTTTGGCCATGAAATTCTCCAAGTTTTTTGTTTGTTTTTTTTTTTTTTTTAAGACTGTATGATATAGGAGCATGTAGCCCATGATCAGTCAAACTTTCAGACACCTGTTATCCTCCCAATTTATATTGTGCAACATAGTTCTGCTCAGAAAGCACAGCGGGCTTCTGTGGACGCTGACAAGCTGAATAGGAAATGCACACTTCCACTGCAGCCACAGCAGGCCTAGAGCAGTTTTGAAAAGAAAGAGTACATTTATGTTAATTTTATTGTATGAATATGCAGGAGATTTTCTAACTAGAAATTCTGTCATCTCTGAGAGATGGATGGTTGGTAGTTGGCAGTGACAAAAGCCACTCTTGACCTGTAACTGTAGTCTCAGTTCTACAGGAAGCTTTGTATAGGCCTGCAGAGAGCCATCAAGAATGACCTTGCTTCCCCAGGTCTCTGCTGGGGTGTGGTATCCCTAGCTTTATTGTTCTTGTTGTACCCTCACCTCACATCTCCCTCCCCATCTCCCTTGCCTGCCTTCCTCATGTTCTTTATATGATTGCCATTTGTAACTCATATTTCAAACATGAACCTCAAGATTTTAGATTGCCTTTATCAAATGCTGACATCTGGAATTCAGATTTAAACTTGTAAGAGTATTAACTCTTATTAAAGAGCAAGATAGTTCTCTTAAGAGAAGTAGCATTGCTTCAGATTTGGTTATTTATTTTAGTAAAAGACAGACACTACAAACGCTCTGCTCTCCCTCCCTTTTTTCCCCTGTTTCTCTTCCCACTGCCCTCCCCTTTCCGTCCCACCGCATTCTCAGTTTTAGTATGTAGCCCTGGCTAGCCTAGAGCTCATAGAAACCTGAATGTTAGTATTGAATGCATCTTCCATCACACTTAGCAAGAAATATTCATGTTAAGTCTTCCTCTACTACAACTCAGGTCTCATTTAACTTACATTTATTTTCTTTTAATTTTGAGAGTGATCAGTGTAGGTCCCATTATTGAGCTGAGTAAAAGTATTGCTTAGACAATTTTGTAGAACGTAAGTTGTTTGGAACATGTTTTCTAACAACTTACTCAGGAAATTAAGTTTCCCACTTTTCTTGGATCTTAAATCTAATTACTTTACAGGTATGTTTGGGAACCTCCAGAACTTTGCTCCTAGATACATTTCTATTTTTTTTCTTCTTGTACTTTTTATTTATATTCATCAAAACAGCCTATTCCAAGTTATCTTATTCCTTTTCCCTTTTCAGTTTTTTGTTTAAATTTTTATATTTAGGAATATTTTCTACAATTTTGCCTTTAAAACCCCTTCCACCTTATTTATTCTCATGACACCAAATCTTATTGACTACTTTTAAAAATTATCTTTTGCATGTGTATGTGTGTTTTGCCAACATATGTTATGCATGTCACATGTATATAGTATGCTCAGGCATCATACATCCCTTACCCCACCCTACCTGTAACTAGAATAAGCTATTAGGAGGGTTCTGGAAACCAAACTTTGATCTACTGCAAAAAAGCAGCAGCAGGTACTCTTAACTGCTGAGCCATGTTTCCATTTCCAGCCCATTTTTTTTTGGACTTGCTGCATGCTTCAAAATTCTGCTGAGGGTCATGGGTAAAATATTTATTGAGATACTATTTTCTCTGCTTTTGTAGAACTCACACACTTGCAGGCACACAGTGTTTGTGAAGTGTGATTATATTATACAGAAAATCACCAAGTTTTGTAGGTGAATATAAACTAACAACCATGGTGAGTGAAGAATAGCTTTCAGTAAATCATCTTGGAGGAAATACTGTTTAAATAGAATTTCCTATATATGTTTGTTTGGGTTGGGTTTATGTATTTTAATGAAATTGCTTGTATATTTTAGTTGATGTTTATTGATTTTTTTAAAAGTATACTGTGGATATTTGGCTTAGGGAAAATTACTTAGTTTTGTTTTGCTAATGGAAAGCCAGTCGTAATACTACCCTAAAGTATAAGGTTCCCTGTGTTCCAGGTCACTTTGGTGTCTCAGTACCTGTTAGTGATTGTTCATTGCTGCTGTATTTATTGTTGTAAGTTCCAGTGTATTAGCAGGGCGAACCTCTCTCCAGTGTCTTTTACCAGAGTCATCTGGATCCTTTACACTTTTTTATGATACTGAATAGATCTTTGAAGAAGTCCTTAGGGGATTTTAATAGTTATTTGCATTGATTTTACAGACTAATTTAGGGAAAAAAATGTGGTCTTTTATAGCATTGACTTTCCATGGACTGCATCTGTCTAGTAAGCTCTCCTTTGTGACTATATTCAGTACTTTCCTGTTGCTCACAGAGAAGGTGCTGTTCATGGAGCCTTGGCAGCAGGAGCATGAGCAGCCCTGGTCACACTGCAGTCACTGTCAGGAGGCAGGAAGGATGAGTGCTGGTGTCACTCTCATTCTCCTTTTCATTCAGTTCAGGATTCCAGCCCAGCCCACCAGTGAGCTCAATCTAGAATTTCACCGACCTGTATCCCCTAGCTGATTCTACTTCCTGTCCCATTGGCAGTATTGACCACCATACTGACTTTAATTAACACCTTGTGTATTTGCTCAGCAACATTCTTAAATATCTGCTAAGTTTATTCCTAAATAACCTGTTATGACACTTTTGTCTTTTATATTTTTTAATTATGCTACTACAATATGTAGAAAGTCTATGTTTAAAAACTTGATGTGAGAAAATGTAGTTTAATTGGTAGAATGCTTGTCCAGCACACACAAAGCCCTGGGTTTGATCCCAGCAACACATTTTTAAAAGGCTGTGTTAACACATGCCTATTACTTCCCCAAAAAGATAGACAGATCTCACACACACAAACACACACTCTCTCTCTCCCTCCCTCCCTCCCTCTCTCTCTCTCTCTCTCTCTCTGATGCTCCAACAGACAGGTGAAGGCAAGAAGGTCAGAAGAGTCCTTACATCTTGACTCACAAACAATAAGAAAAGGTCTGTTTTAATGGGAGTGGATTAAGCATATATGAGACCTCAAAGCCAGCCTCCACAGTGGCACACTCCAACAAGACCATACCTATTTCAACAAAGCCACACCTCCCGTTAGTGCCACTCCCTTTGGGGGACATTTTATTTCAAACCGCCACAACTGTGAAATCCAGAAGCAACAAAATCATTTCAGTGAGAATAGCAAAGTTCTTCCTAATGTTGTACAATAAATAGTTTCTCTAGTTACTGCTTGAAATTCCTGTTTTAGCACCTGCATGCTGTCTGCCTGCATGCTTACCTGTTTTCTGCCGTGATGATAATGGACTCAACTTCTGGACTGTGGGTGAGCTACCACAATTAAATGTTTTCCTTTCTAAGAGTTGCCGTGGTCATGGTGTCTTCATGGTCTCTTCACAGCAATGGAAACCTTAACTAAGACACAATGTGATGTCTCTTGTTTTTTGTTGAAACTTCTATTTCAGGATATGTGTTCATCTAGCCCTTTTTCAGTGAAATATATAATCACATACATACATACACAAATCCAACCCCTTTAAAATGCTTTTGTTACTATTGAATCTTCCTTTTCCTTACAAAGGATGATCAGTTTCCCCTAGTTGTGAGGGGAATGTTTCCGTGGCATTACTTTTCCCAGGATTTCTTTTTTCTTTTCTTTTTTTTTTTTTTTTTTTTTCAGGGTATCTTTCTGTTTTTCGCTGTGAAGACTCAAGATTCTATTTCTGGATCTCCCATATTAATTTCTGTGTGTGAGACTCTGTCTTTCATGTACTAGAATTTCTCATGATAGGTTCATTTCCACGAATAGCCTTTGCTGTGGATACCTAGGACCCTTGCTGCTTTAGTGTGCTCACACCAAGTTTCTCTATTGTTCTCTTTTTGCGAATAGAACAAACATTTATGTCTTTCTTTACTGTTCAGCATAGTTTGATCCATCTTTCTTTGAACTTAAACCCTAAGCCGCCTCCCTGTTCCTTAGCTAATAAGGCCTAGAACTCAGATTTTATCCACCACAAACCAGTGAAGAGTTTTTGCTTCTACTGTCCTCAGTGCCCTGACTGAAGCACTGACTCATTCTCGGTGCTTCTGACTTAGCTGCTCCTCATTACCAGATGTGTCTCTGTTTTGTGCAAGTACTGTGTTCTTACCTTTCGGAATGCATAAGGAGGCTTTCTGTGTTGGATGAGTTCACAGTGTCTTTCAGAACTTTACATTCCAAGCTACAGTACATTTGTTTTCTTTGTAGTTTTTTTCCTCCTTCATTTCCCTTTTGTAATTTTTTTTGTTCATTATTTTACTCACATAGTTTTCCTTTTTGAAGCTTTAAACATTCATTGAATGAGTTTGGTTCCTATATTTTCAAGAAAATGCTAGTTGTAAAAATTGCTTATGGGATTAGGTTAATTGCATCTCCTATGAACCACAGTTTTATGTGGAAAAGCAGCAGCAAAAAGACAACAATGAAAGACTTTCCACTACACATTTTGTTTCTAAAGTGTCATTTTGTGCTCTAAGTTTCTGTAAGGCTTATTTCTGCTTAAAGCTTTTTCCTTTTCTTAAATTTTATGTGTCTTGTGAAATGATTTTTTTATTCAGTATTCTTTAAAGAAAAAATCTCTTAGTGTTCCCAGCCTGCTCATAATGTCTAGCTCCTGTTGCTTTGGCTCAGAGTTCCAGGATACCTCATGATAAACACCTTCGTATTTCATTATATCTTAAACTCCATACACTCTAGGAGCAAGCTTGTAGAGGGAGCATACTGTGCTATTTAAATGAGCCATGACAAGCCTGGGAGTGGAGCTCACTGCTGGGAAGTAGACCAGGTGGCATTAAAGGGACCATTCCATGTGGTAATTGCTTAACACATTAATATAGAACTAGAACTGGCAGCGTAAGGGAGCAGTCCTCTTGCAGCTCTCATTTCCTGGGAGGAAGAACAGTCACACAAGGATTGCGTACTTGCAGCTCACATGTCATAAATGTGTGTACTAGAGGACATGCCCTTTTATATCTAGGTCTAGTTTTTATATTTTACTAGCTTATTGACAAGATTACTGTGCTTAAATGCCTAAACATTTCAATTTTGATAACTATGGAAACAAATTGGACTATTATGAAGAAGCCTTACTGTGATAAAATAATGTGACAGGACCTGACCTAATCGAAGATTTATTGACAAGGATGGATCTACTTGTTACATCAGATCTATGGTAACTTAAATATGTTAATGATTCATCTTATGATTATTCTGTTACAATGTGCCCCAGTAATTACATAAAAGCTAGTATTCAAATCTTATACAAACAATAGAACTATCTTTATATGATTATGGTTGGGTGATTTTGCACTCAGATGCATCAAGGCATCACTCTTGGAAATGGTATAGGCTTATGGAGCAGGGACAGCCCTAGAGAGCTTTCTGACATGCCAGTGCTCACAGTGTTCTCTGTCATGAGAAGATGGCTGCCTTTGCAAACCTCTGCCTTTGTCATGTTCTCTAGATTTTCATGAAAAGAAAGATAAAGTAAGTAATTTTTCTGGACTATAACTGTCAAGTCAGGTAATTTGGACTAAAAATAAATGAATAATTAAATTTAAGAAGCACTTTATAGAACAGCTTGTTTGTTATTTTACTCTGGGCTGAGTTAATATGTATTTTCTTCTTCCAGACTCCCCCTCTTTTTTGGTGCTGTGTTGAATACAGTCCCTATACTTGATGACGTTGGATAAGGTGGTATTTTTCAGTATTGGCATATATAGACTGTGAAATTTTACATGAGACACTTCTCTGCACCTGAGCTCTAATGGGCTATTAGCTTTAAAGGTATTTCTCTACTCTGGCCACTTCTTACCCTCTCAGTATTTTTGTTTTCTGTGTACACTCATACCCTGCTGATGACTGCATCCTCACTTTCAAAGCATAAGGAAGTTCCAGGGCTCTGTTTATGGTTATGTTAAGCTAGTACCAGGACATACTTACAGTGATCAGTCACTGTTTGAAAGAAGATGTTTCGCTCATTAAAGTTTTTAAATTTAGAAGCAAGCATTTCCATTGATATATAACTTAGATTCATATTCACTGCTGTCTCCTTCCTCCATCTTAACTTTTTAGAACAATATTGTAAAAAGAGGCTTTCAACTTATATGATACTATGTAGAATTTCTAGACTAGAATGGAATTAATCTTTAATGAAAATAGCATGATATTGCTGTGGTCTGTTATAGATGTGATGAAATATGAACCCTGGCAACTTGGTTCACTATAAATCTCACCTCAACACTGAAAGCAAGACTTAGAGGGTCAGGAGATAAATCTCAAAGATCATTATTGTATACGGTCATTGTGTGTGGGTCGGCTTTGCTTAAGTGCAGTAAAAATATCTTTTAAGTGGTATCCTAGTCTCTGAAAGGGATAGAGACGCTATGAGCCTTAGCAGCTGTTGAAGTGCAAGTTTTTCAGTTGAGATTGTGTTTTCTCCTTTAGCTGTAGGGCTGTTGTGAGCAGTAGTGATTGTTTCATGAACAATTTTTTTTTTGGATATTGGAATTTTGCAGCAGAGTGGTAGCAGATAAAGACCAAGAATGGAAAAATGTATGTATGTGGGGTATGTTATAATCAGTTATATTAAAGTGAAGACATTTTATTAAAAGCTCAAGCTCTTCATATTCTAGACACACAGTTACAGTACTTGAATTTCTTCACTTTTAGGTGATAGGGCTTGTCATATTATTTTCTAAAAGAAAACTGTGTTTTCATATTAGAACATAGGTTTCCCAAAACTTGATTCCAGCACAGTCAGCAAAGTTCTCATGATTTCTTGGCCAAAATAAATACCAAACATTTCCTAACAGCACTTAAAGACTCTTACATTTTAAATATATCCTAACAGTTTCATAATCATGTCAAACTAAGGAGGTGTATATTATAAGATATTAAAGGAAAATGTTTTCATTTCATATTAAATAGTCACTACTTGGATAAGTACTTATTGGATACTGCATAGTTCTCAAGCCTGCACATCTGAACACTTATCTCTTCATTTGATCCACACTGATTTTTGTCCAATATAGAATGAACTTTTAAAATTCTATTTCTACAATCAGAATTCTGTATCCCCTAAACCATTATGTTGAAATCTTTATTCCTAAAGTTCTAGTTGTAAGAATAACCTTCTTCAAGGGACCATGCTGATGAAAGCTCATAAATGAGACTTGTTCTTTACAAAAAACCCTGCAAGATCTGTTCATCTTTTTCATCATGTGAGAAAAACAGCAAGAAAGTGGCAGCCAGGAATCAGCGTGCTGATCCCTGATCTTACACTTTTCCACATACAGAACTGCAAACAATTAATGTTTGTCATTTGTAATCTTCTGAGCTTTTATTTTGTTTGAGGCTGTGGTCCTAGAGATTAAACTTCAGGCCTTGGTGATGCTGGGGAAGCACTAGACCTTCAAGCAGCATTTTTAGCCACCATAGTTTATGTTTGTTATAGCAATCCAAACAGAACTAAACAGAGTGGCCATTGAAAACTTAACAAAGATAGAATGACGTAGCATAATCTCACACTGAACTGGTAATTTGTACATTATCTGACTTATCATTATGTTTTGCCCAACATTTAGAATATTCTTCAATAAGTTGTGAGTCCCCTGGGATATCACAGTTCATAATTTGGGAGCCATGTTCTTCTTATTATAGAAAAGGGTATTATATAATTGTGTATATTCATAATCATTAGTATGTCAGATTGTGGAAGAAAGGGTTAAATTGTTTATCAGTCTGATAACAGAATAATTTTGGATCTTTTCCTACTTATATGTAAATAGCATGACATATTAATGAAGGCAGTGGCTTTCCAGTTTTTGGTCGTTTTTTTCTGACCCCATTAAGAGAGGTGGTATATAACTCACACACACACATGAATAGATATGAAATAAAGTGATGCCATAATGGTCAGCTCTCATCACTGCTGTAAAACACTTGAGAGTGTAAAGGAGAGAAAGGTTGTTTGACACATGGATTCAGAGGTTTCTGGAGCCTCAGTCCTTGGTTACTTAGCACAGTTGCTGTAACAAAAACGATAATAGTGGAGAAGACACAGCAGAGGAAAGGTGGTCATGTTGCTGGGGGCCAGAAGGTAAAGAAAGGAGGGTCCAGGGTCTCATATCTCCTTCTAGGGCATACCTCTAATGACCTACTTCCTTCCACTAGGACCCCCACCTGAATGTTTCAGCAACTCCTAAAAGCACCACCAGCTGGTACCTTCCTTTAACACATGAACCTTTTGGGAAATATTTAAGATCCAAACCCTAACAAATGCTCTGTGTTCATAGTGGCATTTTTCTTCCCCTCCCCCTTCTCTTCTTAGTTTCTTCCTTCTTTCCTTCCTTTCCTTTCTCCAGTTGAAGATAATTATATTTTAAAGCATCATTCTTAGGACTCTGCTAACTAAAGAAACAAATTAAGGGCACAGAATTCTGGGCCCTAACTGGATTGTAAAATAGACTTCACTCTTTCTTTGGCAGCTTCCTGTGATCACATCTGTAAAATCAGGAATAGGGCCCAGCTTGGGGATGTTAAAGGAGATAATATATACCAAACACTTGATCATTAGTTACTGCTTTGTTATTCATTAGCATTTCAACCGGCAAAGGCTAGGATATATAGGAATTAGAGAAAAACAATAGTAAGCTATAAGTACTACTGTATCTACTTAAAAGGGCTAGTTTCTAAGTAAATGAATTTCTAATGATTTTTCTGACATTATAGACAAATCAAGGCTCAATTAACTAAGCCCACTTTAGGTAGAGTTTCTTGGAAATGGTAGCTGTTTGTGATATGGAATTTGCAAGCACTATTCCACTATCTGTCCAGAAATGAATGATTACTTCATAAGGCTACTGATAGTCCTCTGGCTATTTTGCTTGACCAGTTATGCTTTTCTTTCTTCCTGTGGAGATAAACTTATACAGAAAAAAATGTTTTTACTTATGACTGGCATGAAATTTGATTAGATTTGAATAATATAAAAGCTTTTCCATTGGCTGCAGATGATTAAATTTCTACTATGTTAGCACTAAAATATTATGTTATCTAAGATACACAGTTTCACTCTTTGGAAACTCCTTGCATTTTCTCCCCAACCATCATCTTTTGCACCTTAGGCAGGGTTGCTTGCAGAATTTCTCCCAGGTACGAACTCTGCTCTGAGCAGTTGCTGTTTATAGTCCTCCATCAGCAACCAGAGAAGAGATGGAGTCTGTGACATCCACTTGATTTTACTCTAGAGTTGTGATCTGAAGCTAGGGCTGCAGACTGCCCTCCTGGCACCTTGAACTTGATCTTAAGCAGCTGACAAAGCTAAAGAAATAGTTGCCAGTAGTAAAGGAAAGTGATGTGACCTAACCCCCTGGACTAACTTTGATTTTTCTCCATCCATTTCTTTATTCAAGGAAGTAAAAGAGTATTTTTGATGTATAAATATTTCATATATTGCCTCTGGTTGATCTCCTTTTTGACTCTGAATTCTTTGATTTATTCAGTTATTTTAAAGGTGAATCATCACCATATTAATGAACTATTTATTCTTCCTCTATTAGAAGTTTACTTTCAATTAAATACCAAGGAAACAAAACTGTTAGTCAACAAGTGGGCTAATGAATTGAGTAATCATTTTTTTAAAAGAAGAAATACAAATGGCCAATAACTATTTAAAAGTGTCCAAGATTTCTAGTTATAAGGGAAAGGCAAATTAATGTAAGATACCACCTCTTCATACACAGTCGTCAAGACTTATGACAGCAGGTGCTGGAGAAAATGGGGAAAGAAGAAGCCCTCTTTACTGCTGGTGAATACAGGTTAATACAGTGCAGTGTGCAAGTTAGTTTGGAGAATCTTCAATAAATTGAAAATAGAACTAATATATGACCCTGCTATTTCACTCTTGGGTATATATGCAGAGAACTCCATTTACAAATTCATGTTCATTGCTGCTATGTTTACAATAACAAGGAAAGGGAATCAGCCATTGTGCCCATACTTAGCTTTTTATGTTCCTTCCTACATTCCCAAGTTGTATTTCAAAGACATTGTTAAATATTTTAAAATAGACAGTGTAGCATTTACTTTCCTACTACTATGATAAAATAGCACAACCAAATGCAAATTTTGGCTTGTGGCTTCAGAAGTCCACCTTGGTGGATAGCTGTGGCCGAAAATAGGAAGCTGAGGGACACGTCTTTTACTGCAAACACAAAACAGAGAGCAAACTATAATGCAATGCTGCATACTATGAGAGTCTTCTCCTAGTGACCTGTTTTCTGCAACAAGACTCCTCAACCTCCCCAGATAGCTCCACAGCTGGAAACTCATATGTCAAATGCTCCAGCTCCAGTGAACTTTTTCATCCCAGCCACTGCAGACACAGGTAGGTAACTTTATGTTTTATTTTCTTTTAGTTTTTCAAGACAGAGTTTCAGTGTATAGCTCTAGCTATCTTAGAACTCACTATGTAGACTTCTAAGCTGGCCTCAAATTCACAGAGATCTGCCTTCCTCTGCCTCCTGAGCACAGGGCATGCACCACCACTGCCCTGCTAAGTAACTTTTTAAAAACAAAAATCTGTATCAGTTTCTTTCTGTTTTATTTGTTTCTTATATGTGGTAATGATAGATATGACATGAGTGTATGGTAACTTGCCTAAAGGTCTAATGCCATAAGAGACTTTTTCTTCTATCTACTGTCCACTGGATTTTAGGCAGTGAACAACATACCTAGTAGCTGTTTGTTTTTTCCTAGTGCTAGGGACTAAACCAAAGGCCTAGTGCATGTAGGCAAATGCTTCAAGGCCCCACATGGTGGTGCACATTTGTAATCTCAGTGCTCAGGCAGGAAGATCACCACAATTTCAAAGCCTAACTTGTCTGATTGGAGGGTTTCTAGCCAATCAGAAGCACATAGCTCAGGGCTTCATCATCAACAACACAAATCTATTAAGGCTCGGCTATACACTAAACCCCCACCCTCTACACGCTACAGTATTTTAAAACATGAAAATGTGCCTCTTACCAAATTCACACACAGACTCACTCCTTTTCTAGTGCCATTTTCCCTATGAAATAGTCTGTTTATATTCTAGTCTTGATGTGTATGGGATAGAAGAGACAGATACTGAGTTTGAATTTTCAGAATGACAGTGAATCATGACATCTGACTCTCATCACTCTTCTGAAGTAGTAATAGGATCCACAGGTTTGAACTGGAAACATCTCTTAAAAGCTAATAAATACATTCAGCCTAAGTCAATGCTGGATTACATGCTTCTGTTATGTATCTTGAAGTTCTTTTGACAAACCTGTACTTATCTCATAACCAGATGATTGAGACTTAGCCATACCAGATAATGCCTGGAATATACATAAAATAAAGGCAGTTATTTGATTACTCACATATACCATACATGTCTCTGTTAACTTGTTGAGTTAGGTTACTAAGTTAGTTATGTTTGTTATCTTTTTTTAATTCCACTTACTGGTAGACCCATAATTATGTATTTTTACAGTTCTATGTACCATTAATAAGTTTGAATGAAACCTATTTTTATGAAGCTTAATGCTGAATGTTTTAGAAAAAGAATATGGGTAAGTCATTACCCATAGTTGCAACAGCTCAGTTCAAGCCCTGGCTACTTGGAAGGTTGAAACAGGAGAATGAGTTGACTCTAGGATCTTAAGATTGCCTGGACAGCACACTGAAACTTCATGTCTAGAAGAACTGGCTGTCTCTGATTTAGATAAGAGACAACATACTGGCATTTTTTTAAGTGCTTGCAACTAAAATTACTTTTAAATATTTTTAATATGACTGAGAGATAGAGCTATAAAAGATATGATTTTTCAAGAACAGGAACAAAAACAATAAGCTTGAGTCACTGGATCATAACAGTGTGCTATGGATAGTAAGTCCTGAAGGAGAACAAAGTAGAGCACACTCATGTACTTTTGACTTTGTAGTGAAGTTATTAGTCAGCTGGTCAGTTTGCACTATCTGTAAAAGAGGGCTTTTGTTAAAAAAAAAAAGTCTCATAGTTTGTTGATTCTGTAAGTGCTTAAAATGAAAGATAAAGCATATAGATATTATGAATTATTTGTGGATATATCAGAGACTTTGATTCTTAGATAGTAATTAAAAATTATAGCACTCTCTTTTATGTGATAGATTAAATTTATTGATACAGATTTGGTTGTAATTCCAAAGAAACATTTGTCACAGGATGTTGTAATGTGTGTAAAACAGAAACAAAACTCTAGATCTCTCCCACATACACATTCACCTTTCACAAAAACTGATTCTATACCCTGGGAAAAACTAGGGCAGCCACATGGTGATGTGGCTTGCTTCGGTTTGGTGTTTTACTAAGATACCTGCCGACTGGAATTAGAGCTTTTGGAGTATAACCAGGATGGACTAATTATTAGCTTACCATATCTAAATAAAAATGAAAAGTCCTACAAGATTCTGTACCCAAACTCTGAAAAAAAAATGTGGAGCTGTTTTTGGACTAAAATTTCATAGCTTTTGTGGCTAATGAAGCATGAAATAAATTGGCAAGCTCAAACTACTCAAAGTACAGTGGTACAGTGTGCATGTTCTGATTCCCAGCCCTTGGGATTCCAGCAAAGGTCACAAATTAAACAGTCAGGATTAATCAAAACTACAATCAAATAAAACCCAATCATTAATCCTCTCCTGAGTTACAATGGAGTGATTGTGTAATTGTGTGAGAAGCATTGGAGAGAGCTCTTTTGTACTGTATAGGAAAATCAACACTGAGGTGTCAAGCAGAAAAATGAAACCCTGCAGGTGAAGCTGTCTCTGGAGCCAAGAGAAACTGGCAGAGCCTTTGGAGTTGCGAATAAGCCCTCAGAGCATTGGGGGCCCTGGCACTGAGCAGCAGAGTGTATGTGTCGCCATGGGGCCCTCCACAGAGGTTAGTTTATAGTCCAGCAAGCCATTGGCTGAACAGCTCAGTGATGGGGGTAGCAGCAACTCTAAGCACCCACACTCCAAGTTAATGCCAGGAATTTACTGTGTGATTCACAACTTTGTTATGCAGAAGGAGAGGTTATAGAAAAGATTATGCCAGAAAACTTTATCCTCAACAAAGGAGGGGTGGTGGCAAAGCAACTTACCTTTCAATTTTTGTTCCTGATTTCCCAAGTAACCAATGCTTTGTAATACTTGTGTTATTATTGCTACTATTTTACATTTCAAAATGATGGGTTTCTTACCTCTTTTTAATTTTTTTTAGTCTTAATGTCAGTCTCATTGCCTATGTTTAAAAGCCAGTAACAATAATGTCCAGTGGCTCTGTGAATTTACACTGTCACTTTTGAGATAGGTATATAATCCCATCGACTCAGGAGGCCAAGCGAGGAGAGTCACAAATTGGAGGCCAACCTGAGCTACTTGGTTTGTTTGTTTATTTTTCTAAAAAAAAAAAAAAAAGCAAACAAAAGACAGGTTTTTTTTTTTTCCATGTTATATACAGACATATTTTTCTGTGTGCTTTAAGGAGAATATTTGCCCAAGTGTTGGCTTTCTGTCTTCTTTGCTGCATATACAAAACCGAAATTTTCTTTTTACTATTCATTTGTTTTAGTGGGGCCAGAGCATGCACATGTGGAGGTCAGAGAACAACTTGCTGGAGTCAGCACTTCCCTTCCACCATGTTGGTTCTGGGGATTAAGCACAGGCTGCCAGAACTGGCCGATCACTACACCATTTCATCAGCCCCCAAGACAAAAATTTTGGACACTTAACTCTGCTCCACATTTGGTAAATGATCTAAAGCCTGTAAACCATTGCCTGGTTGAAGTTTAAACATTGCCAAACTTCAGGGACATAGCTCAGGTGGTAGAGTGCTTTTCCCTAGCATGCATGTAGCCCTGGATTTGAATTCTAGTGCCACATTAAAAAAAAAAAAAAAAAAGAGTGAACAAACAAGAAAAACACATGGTGGGGCACACTCTTAATCCCAGAGGCAGGACAATCACGTAGTTCAAGGTCATCCTCCCTTTCATGGTGAGTGTATAACACTCCCTCCATCTACATGAGACCCTGTCTCAAAAAATAAATGAAGTAAAAGTTTAAATAAGTAGGTAAATAAATAAGTCAGAGTTTCTTATGCTGCTCTTTGCTGTTTATATATTAAACCCTCTTTTTACAAATGCTGTTATGTCCTATGTGAAACATGTACTTTCTTATTTTTTAAGTTACTTAGAAACAGTCTATAAATTCACATTGCTAAAAATATCATTGCTTTATGGTAAGACTTCACTGTAATGGTAAATTCCTTTGGATTTTGTCTTTTCATTTAAGTTCTTATGAGTAAATAAATTCATGAATTCAGTTTTCATAGAAAATAAATCCTCAAACTTTTGAGAATAGTTTCTGTACTTTATAACTAATATATTACAAATGGAAAGTCATAGAAAATATTCATATATGTAATGGGATTATTATTTTATATTTCTTTATACATATTTTATGTTTAGCTATACTTTATACTTAGTTTTGCAATATGCCTTTTAGATGAAGAATATTTGGATTTTAAATTTTTTCTTAGCATACAAAATAATAGATTTCATAGTGACATTTCCATACATATGTGTCATTATGCTCTGCTCAGCTACCACCACCACCTCACCCCCCAGTTAGCCTTTCTTGTGCCTCTTCTAACCTCTCCTTTCATGTAGCTCACCTTCTGCTTTAATGTCATTTGTAAGTATATAGATAAAAATCTAGATTTCACATAGATTCCTGGCACTCAAGAGCCAGATGGATCTCTGTGATTCCCAGACCAACATGTTCTGTATAAGCAATTCTAGGCCAGCTGAACCACATAATGAGACCCTGATAAATAAAACAATGACAACAAAAATTAGATCCAAGATATAATATGGCATTTTTGTCCTAATACCTTTCTTATTCCCCCACTCTTTCCTTCCCCTATGTATTAGTTACTTTTCTATTAGGGTGATAAAACATCATAATCATGACAACTTTTAGAAGAGTTTATTTGGACTTACAGTTCTGGAGGGTTAGAGTGGCAGAGCAGGTCCTGGCTGCAGGAGCAGAAAATGAGTACTCAGATCTCGAGTCTGAAGCCTGAAACAAGTCTAACTTGAAATGACTGGAGTCTTTAACAAGGGCAGAACTAAACCTTCCAAACAGCACCACCATCTGGACACTGAGTATTCAAATGCCAAAACCTCAAAGCAGCAGACTCCACAATCCCCTTCCAGGTTTATGTTGATACATATTTCAGCTCAAATTTTGTAGTTTGTCAACTTGAGCATTTATGTTGTTTATTGACAGCCTTTTGTTTTGGTGTCTTATAGTTCAAAGAGTGTCATTCTTCCTTTTTGCATAGGTGAGTATGCTTCTTTAGAATATATTCTTTAATGAAATCGTTAATAAGAACACATACATACTTTATTTTATTTTATTTGGTTTGTTTTTTTAAGAGAGTTTCTCTGTGTAACCCTTGCTGTCCTGGAATTTGCTCTGTAGACCAGGCTGGCCTTGAACTCAGAGATCTACCTGCCTCTTGAGTGCACCATCACTGCCTGGCATATACATACTTTATTTTGATACCTTTTACTAAATTGCTGTTAATATTAGGTTCTGCTTCAGGTAGTCTTTTAATATTTCATCACATTATTGTATATACTGGACAGTATACATCAATCTATTAAATTTTTGCTAACTTATTTTTACATTTAGGTTATATTACTACTACTTTTTTGTCTTTAAGAATTTTTTTTATTCATTTTACATACCAACCAAAGATGGCCCTCTCATCCTTCCTCCCACTCTCCCTCAGTCTCCCCACTCCACCCACTATTCCAGGGGGAGCCAGATAAACCTGGTACATTCAGTTTAGTCAGATTGAAACCTCTCCCCCCTGTATCTGGGCTGTGCAAGGTGTCCCACTGTCAGGAGCCCATCAAACAGACCAATGTACACAACTATCTCTTGTGTGCAGAGGGCCTAGTCCGGTCCCATGGAGGCTCCACAGCTGTCAGTCTAAAGTTTGTGAGTTCCCATTAGCCTAGTGTAGTTAATTCTCCTTGGCAATAGTATTTCACAGTGCATTTAACTGTTCTATTGGTAGATAACTTATTTTTAACATTTTACTATTACATACATTATTATAAGATAGTACATTTATATGAATGCAGATTTTTTTGTGTGTGAAAATAATCTTAAACCAAAGTCATTTCATATGTGTACATTTATAGAGTAAAATCCACAGAGTAGAGCCATAAGATCAGAGGACATAGACATTTATAATTCAGGTTGATTGCTTGTTTCTTGTTTGATAGTGATTTCAGGTATGTTTCGCCACACAACTTTTGGTTGATAGCATTAAATGAGATTAGCAGCATAGAAGCCATATGCTACTATTTGTTTTAAAACAAGGAAATTTAAGACAAACATATAATGATCATTAGCCTGAGGCAACACAGAACAAGCTTGAGTGGAGGTTTTGTTTTTTACTATCTGTATTTGTGTGTTTACATACACAGATATTTTGAAACAGTTTCACTATGTAGACCAAGCTGCTCTAGAATCTCAATCCTGGTGCCCTAGCCAGGATTATACTAGTATTATAGGCATGCATTGTCATGTTTGACTATATTTATGTATTTTTATATTTCTGAAAACCATATGAATGGGACTTGAGTTTATTATAGTGGTAGAGCATAGGCATAGATGTGTGAGAACAAAGATTTAATCAGCATGGTCAGAGGTACGGGACTGCATGCACCATCTATATGGTATTTTAAATGTTTATTTCATATAATAGTAGAAGCATGGGCTTTCAATTTAGACCTGATTTAATTATACATATTTGACACAGTATATCATTTATTTTGCTCTCAATTCCATGTATACAAATTTAAGTAGTAAGTGCCTGTCTCAAAGTTGTGAAAAACTCATATGAAAGAACAAACTATGCAGGCCTGGTCATGATGCATGGTTAATCAGTTATATTATACTCTTTTTTATTCTTTATTCTGCTAGTTACATAATACCTCAGAGCAGTGGTTCCCAGCCTTCCTAACACTGTGACCCTTTAGTACAGTTTCTCATGTGTTGTGACCCCCCCAGCCATAAGATTACTTCATTGCTACTTTATAACTATAATTTTTCTAATATTATGACTTGTATTTTCTGGTGATCTTAGGCAACCCCTGTGAAAAGTTTGTTCAACACCCAGAGGTAATGACCCAAAGGTTGAGAACCATTGGCTTAGAGCTTACCTTTATACATGCAGCATTTAACATAGAATACACATGTCTGTTCTCCTTTCTTCAAATTGAGTGTGGAAGCAGAAATAAAGTCTTGTTTTACTAGGAAAGAGGCCATTACCCTGTCGGTTTTGTGACAGTGACTACAAAAGAAGTCATAAAAATATTTGTGGACAATGGAAAAGTAAACACAGCTTGAAACTGACCTGTGTAGAAATAAATATGAAGTTGAGCTGGTATAAAATTTCAAGGAGTAAAATAGCTGTTTCAACTCATGCAGTTGATCCAAAGCTAAGTTCACACATTGTCAGGGATGAACATGTACTCTTGAATGGCCTGCAGATGCAATGTCTGTATAATGCCTGGATCTTCTTATAAGCCATTTCCCTTTAGCCACTGAGAGCTCCTGAGGGACTCCTCTGAAGAATAAATTTGGAATTAGTGACATGAATTCACAGGACAAGTACAGCAACTTTTTTTTTTAAATTTTTTTTTTACCTTTTTATTTATTTATTTATTTTTAACACTTTTATTTATTTATTTGCCTTAGTGTTTGCCTGGAACTGGAACTACAGACAGCTGTTAGCTGCCACGTGGGTGCTGGGAATAGAACCCGGGTCCTCTGGAAGAGCAGACGGTGCCCTTAACTGCTGAGCCATCTCTCCAGCCCCAAGTACAGCAACTTTTAAAATAAGTATGTACTATGGTGGCAGTGTTTCAAAAGATCTGTGTTCCTTCCAAATTTACTTCATGAGTTTTCCTTCTAAATCATTTGAATATTTCATTTAGATATTTTCTTACAAGAGTAGAAAGGGCTGAAAATTTTAAGTCCAATGGTTCCTTATGATAAGCAAACTGCCCTGGAGCACTTACTAGCTCCAGTGATTTGGAGGCATTTTTCTGTAAGGTCATGCTGTCTGTGGGGTGGCTTACCTGTAAGCACTTTAGTTCTGTAGTCGAGGTACATTTGACATAATTATATGGTATATAATTACATGCCAGACTTTCATTTCATACCACCTATATAATATAAAACTATTAATAAAACATCCAAAAATGGAGGGGTTTTTTTTAGTAACATTAAAATTATTACCAAAAATAAAATGTTCCTATTCCTTCAAAAATAACTCTAGGACTTACCTTCGACCCCTTCCTCTAATTTCAACCATTCTGGTACAATATCCAGTCCATTCTGTCTTCTTGATTTCTTTTCTCATCTTTTTTCTACTTCTTGTTAATACCATAATTTCTGCTTTAAAAGTAATCCTGGGATGGGGTATCCTTAATTGCCTCCCAAGTGATCTTCCTGTCTGCTTGTCATACTTCTTGATTATTGCTTCATATGATTGCTCTAAAATTCCCATATGCTGAATCTTTCACGTAACCTTTTACTGTGCCAATCTGCTTACCCCATACATAGCCTTCACAGAATGCTTCTTTAGTGTGTCTAGCTCTACGTGTCATACCACCCTTTCTGCTACCCCTAAGTATAATAGTAGTTCATTTATTATTCTTGCTCCATGGTATTCCGTCCTGTGACTATACCACAGCTGGTCTACTCACCCATAAATAGAAATTTGAGGTTCTAATAGTTTGGAGATGGAGGCTGTTCTCTCGTTCCACCTTTACGTGGGCTCCAGGGACTAAACTTGGATAGTCAGGCTTTCATTATAGGACGGCAAAGACCTTTATCCACTGAGCTGTCTTACTAGCCGGACAGTTAGGAGACATTACAAATAAAGCCTATGTTTTCTTTACCCCCTGACAGATTTTGGGCTTATTGAAGGCATATACTCTTTGTTTGTCATTATGATATCTAGTGTATTGGAAGACTGGACAGAGACAAGGAAGAACAGTTTAGACAGTAGCTTTCTTAAGATGGTAATTTCTTTTACAATTTGTTTGTTTCTTTAGGTCTTTATTGCATTTGTGTTCAGTAACAGAAACTTGATCTTTAAGTACCTGCTACGCACTAAATTTCTTTGCCTGCCTAGCAACGTTGTCCCAGTCCTTGAGCATGACTATTCAGATTTTTATTTTTGACTTTCAAAAAGTTGACTAGATAAAATTAGTGACATTACTTACATATAAAATTAAGCTTTTATAGTTGTAAACAGAAACTGGTAACTGCAACTAGACCTTTATGTTTCCCAACCTTTTTGTTTTTGAAATCTACTTGGAATTTATTTTAGAGATGGCAAAAGAAAATCTTGATCATGTGAAGTATAACCTCTCGGAGTAAAGATTTAGGAATTCTTAAAATTTGCAAATTTAGTTTAGATAATTAATCCTTACCTAGAATTTTTTTTCCCTGTTCAGAATTTCCATTACTGTTCCTAAAGCACAGTAAGTGTGTTCACATGTTGACATACATGCCCGCTGTGAACTCATGTGCAGCTGCACTGCTTCTTGTCCAAAACAGGAGCACTGTTAGGAAGTGGCCTGTGTCATATCATGGTCATGCTAAAGAAAGTAATACTTATTATGGGGTAGAAAATAAATGTTTGCTTTCACTGAGTACATTCTAGAAACAAGGACAATCAGTACTCTATTAGTAGAGGCCATAGTTGTAGTATGAAATGTCTGACCAGTCTGGCCCAAGTTCTGGACCCACCCACAACTGCTTAGTCTCCAAAATTGGCTCAGATGCTCATATTAATTACAGACTGTTTGGCCTATGGCTCAGGCTTATTAATAGCTAGCTCTTGCATTTTAATCCATTTCTATTAATTTATGTCTTGCCACATAGCTCGTGGCTTACCTGAGTTCCTTTACATATTGCTTCTTAGGCAGCTGGATTGCTTCTCTCTGACCCCGCCCTCCTTCCCTTGTATCTAGGCTTAGATTTCCCACCTGCTTCTAAGCTGCTCTGCCTTAGGCCAAAACAATTCCCTTATTATCCAGTGGTATTAACAGCATACACAAAGACATCACATATTTGTGAATTCACTTACTTGCTAAATCATATTTGTAACCCCCTAGTCAATACTTGTGACATTGTCAGTTATTCATAGACATGGACAGGGTAGCAAACAATTTGAGTCATATTCCACTTTGAAGCCAGACAAGGTAACACTTTACCTTTCTGTTTTAGGTGGTGTACTATAGACAGGTGTACTTTACATGGTCTTTGTAGCACCACATTTTACCCAGTTTTGCTCTTACTTTTTTTTTTAAACTGGGGATCTTGCTATAGCATAGCTTTAGGCCTGGTGCTAACATGGTATTCTAAGTCCATTCTAAGCTGTGCCTTACAGAGAAAATGCTTGTATTAGATGAACTTCATAAATATATCATATATATATATATATATATGGCTTTTAGCTATGAGTTCAGTTTGTTTTGTATCTATTTATTATTATATAAAATGTAATACCTTTAATCAGAAACACATGAAATGAGATTTGGTGATAAAAATATTATGATCAGATGCTTTTGTAGACATAGTTCTTTTATTCCTTTATTGATTGACTCATTATTTGCTAATTCAGTGTTCACAGTACTTTATAGCTATTATGAATAAGGAACATTGAACATCTACTTCTTGACTTTCTATTTAAGATATTATCAAACCGTATTTTTTCATTTGTCTATCACTTATTACAAAGGGCAGTTGACTTCCACTAACTACAGAGATGTAGGTTTATCCAAACTTAAATGTTTTCATTCTGTGATTCCAACTATTATGTGTGGTACAGATATTCATTACAAAAATAATGACTGCCTTCGACAGCCATACACTTTGGGTGCAGTGACTGTGAAGTATCTGTTTAATCAGTCACACACTAAGCTACATGTTTAGCTTCTTCTTTGATTGTGCTTCACTTCTAAGGACAGACAAAATGGCTTCTATTTGGGGATCTTGAGACCTCTCAAATTTAGTCTCTTCCTGGTAGATGTTCTCTAAGGTCACTTTAAGATAAAAGGTCTTTTACCTATAGCTTTAGGTGGGAAGGCATGCAATTTGTTGAGAAAGCTTTATAAATAATAGTGGAATTAATATCACAAATGTTAATTTTCCTTAACCATTTCTGTACATTTATGGAATTGGTTGTACTCAGTTACATAGTGTGAAGCACTCCTCTCCTTTTGTGCTAATTAAGTTAAGTGAAGGACTATAAAAGCTATTAGCATATTCTGCTTAAAAGGAGGCTGGCACTTTCATAGTATATGGTTTACTCTATCTGTTCAAAACATTTTCTAGGTTTTGATGCTTTCAGGATTCACTTGCTTCTCGGTTGACTATAGGAGGCAGAACATATGTTCTTGTTTTCTAATACCTTGAAGTATTACTGTCATATAGTACTATCCATCAAGAAAAACAGCCACCATCTTCATTGGATCAGCTGTGCTTGTTTGCAAAATCACAGATTGTAGACTACATATTCTATCATAAAAGGAAGGGGTGGAGAGGATCACTCAACTTTCACCTGAGATTCTAGCAGTGGCTCCTCCCATCTATTTGCATGCATTTCTGACCTAATTGAACATGGCCCCTGGGTCTACAAGATACTAGTGTATATTGGATGGGAAAGACTAACAGATGGGGGCTTTATCTATGCAGCCATAGGAAAGCCACATGACATGCTATGCAGGGCAACTACTTTAGAGCCACACATGCTCCTGCCCATAACCCCTCACCCATATGCAAGTAAACTAAATAAATTTACCAGTGGCCCTGGATGAACTGTAGTGAAACTAAACTTTGGCTCATCACTGAGACCTTATAAAGAGCCTGTCATATATTCTATTTATCTTCAACTCTTTCTTCCAATACTTTGATAAAGGCCCTTTTTTACTGAACTTAGTTGTTTATAAATTTGTTCGATGCCTATATTATAAGTAATTCTTATTTATCTTTATGCCTCCTATCTTCTAGTACAAACCAGTTGTTTGATGGTAGATTTGTAGCTATTGTGTGCTAAAGTAAAAGTTTTCCTTCTTGGGGTACTGATGTCATGCTCTCTGAGCTTGCTGGGCTCCTGTCTATTATTCACTGTGTGCAGTCAATCCTTGGGCTATAGAGACTGTTGAAAGAGGAGCTCTGGACTACTCTACCTGCCTAGCTGGCAGCAACACCACCATCTAATCTCCAAAGTGCAGCAAGAGAACATAGTCTTTGATCTAATTTTCTTGTTTTTGAAACAAAAACAATAGAATGAGTTTTTGTATAACTGTTTTTAGAGTGGGCACTGGCTTATGAAAGCACTTAGGAAATGTCATCATGTCTTACTTCAGCTACTCAAATTGATTCTGAATTTCTTAGCTTACTGATTATTTATGTCTTTTAAATCATGCTCTTCTGCTACTGTACTTCCGTCTACAAGGTAATTATTGGCAAGTCATTTCTCAACATAAAAGCCTTTCAGTAATACCATCTCCTGCTGGGCCAAGTCTCAGCTATTTTCCCTTACACATAACCTAAAACTAACCTGCTTGTCTAGCTCCTTGTACTGTCATGCTTCTCTTCCCACGCTCTATCTTCTCTTACAGCATAAACATATATAATGAGAGATTTTTTAAAATAATTTATTAAATTTACTTAATTATTGGCGGGGGAGGGTGCAGAGAACAAGTTGGAGCCTGTTCCCTCCTTCCATCATATGAGTCCTGGGATCAAACTCTTGAGGTCATTAGGCTGATAGCAAGCATCCTTAAATGCTGAACCATCTTCCAGGCCCTAGACAAATAATTTTTTAATTGCTGGAAATAGAAGCACTGTGGTATCAATGAGGAAGCAACATTTCCTGATGGCGATGAAAGCATTGTCCTTTTCTAATTTATTAGCACATTAAATAATTATTGTTAGGTGACATTAAAATCCTTGAAAAATAAAACTAATACAAGGTAAAAAACCTTACAGAAGACTGTGCGAGATGCCTTGTAGAACTCAAGAGAATTGGCTGAGTGGGCGTTTGAGGTTAAGTTTCAGAGATGGTAGTTGAATTTCCCTTTAATTATAAAGGTTTTTTGCCAGTAGCAATGAAGAGGAATTACACTGTAAACCTGGGGGACACTAGTTGGTAAAGGTATACATTAGTTGGTGATTGAGAAAGTTCTCTTTTCTTTTCCAGAGTGTAAAAGCAACGTTTATTGATGTAAATACAAGCCATGGCAGGGAACCCAGTTCAGCTCTTGCCATAGCAAGATCAGGAGAGGCTGCCGAGGTGACCTTAACAGCCACTTTTTTATTTTATTTTATTATTATAAACAAAGAAGTCACACTTTCTATTCTTATATATCCTTATTCAAGGTCCCTTCCCCTTCCCAACACATCAGGTCATTCTCTCTTCTTCACAACTCCCCATCCCCACCCTGGGCAGGCTGCAGGCTGTCCCAAGGTCCCACTATCCCAATATTGGTTCAGCCTCCACTCCTGGCAGATCCAGTTTTCTCCCTCCAACCTTGAGACTGAGTCAGGTGTTCCTCTAGGGGGAATGGGATCCAAGGAGTCAGTCCAGGGTGTTTCTGATCCCAAGCTGTTCAGTGGTTGTGGTTTGCAGTTTGGGCATGCTTTGCTTTTTTTTTGTTTGTTTGTTTGTCTGTTTGTTTAGAGTCCACTAATGAGTGAGCACATTCCTGTTTATCTTTCTGGGTTTGTGATACCTCACTGAGGAGGATATTCTCCAAATCCATTCTTTTGCCTGCAAATTTTAGGATATCATTTTTTCTTACTGCTGAGTAGTACTCCATTGTGTAGATGTACCACAGTTTGTTAATCCATTCTTCAGTTGAGGGACATCTAGGTTATTTCCAGGTTCTTGCTATTACAAATAACGCTGCTGTGAACATAGCTGAGCTAATGTCTTTGGAGTGTGCATCTTTAGGGTATATGTGCAGAAGTGGTATTGCTGGATCCTTGGGGAGATTGATTCCTAGTTTTCTGAGAAAATGCCATACTGCATTCCAAAGTGATTGAACAAGCTTACACTCCCACCAACAATGGAGGAGTGTTCCCCTTGCTCCCAATCCTCTCCAGCATAGGCTGTCCTCTGTGTCTTTTATCTTAGCCAATCTAACAGGTGTGAGGTGGTATCTCAAAGTTGTTTTGATTTGCATTTCTCTGATGGCTAAAGATGAAGAGCACTTTTTCAGATGCCTTTCAGCCATTCGTAGTTTCTCTGCTGAGAATTCCCTTTTTAGATCTGAACTCTATTTTTTGATTGGGTTATTCAAGGTTTCAGGCTCTAGTTTCTTGAGTTCTTTATATATCTTAGAGATCAGCCCTCTATTACTTGTAGGGTTGGTGGAAATCTTTTCCCATTCTGTAGGCTGTCCTTTTGCCCTATTGACAGTGTCTTTGGCTTTACAGAAGCTTCTCAGCTTCAGGAGATCCCACTTATTGATTGTTGATTTTAGTGTCTGTGCCACTGGTGTTATATTTAGGAAGTGGCCGCCTGTGCCAATTCGTAGAAGTGTATTTCCCACTTTCTTTTCTATCAAGTTTAAAGTGGCTGGGTTTATGTTTAGGTCTTTGATCCACTTGGATTTGAGTTTTGTGCAGGGTGACAGGCTTGGATATATTTGCATTTTTGTACACATTACCATCCAAATATGCCAACACCATTTGTTAAATATACTATCTTTTTTCCATTGAATATTTTGGGACTCTTTGTCAAAGATCAGGTGTTCATAGGTTTTTGGGTTAATGTCTGGATCCTGATTTAAATTTCATTGATCCAGAAGTCTGTTTTTATGCCAGTACCAGGCTGTTTTTATTACTGTAGCTCTATAGTATAACTTGAAGTCAGGGATGGTGATGCCTCCTGAGGATCTTTTGTTGAGCAAAATTGTTTTGGCAATCCTGGCTTTCTTGTTATTCCAAATGAAATTGAATATTGTTCTTTCAAGGTCCAAAAAATATTGTGTTGGGATTTTGATGGACACTGCATTGAATCTGTAGATTGCTTTTGGTAGAATTGCCATTTTTACTATGTTGATGCTACCTATCCAGGAACATGGGAGAGCTTTCCATTTTCTGATATCCTCTTCAATTTATTTCTTCAGTGATTTAAAATTTTTCTCAAATACATCTGTTACTTCTTTGGTTATAGTTACTCCAAGGTATTTAATACTATTTGCAGCTATTATGAGGGGTAATGTTTCCCTTATTTCTTTTTCTGCCCTTCTATCTTTAGTGAATAGAAGGGCTACTGATTTCTTTGAATTAATCTTGTATCCTGCTACATTGCTGAAGGTGTTTATTAGCCATAGCAGTTCCTTGGAAGAATTTTGTGGGTCACTTATATATACAATCATATCATCTGCAAATAGAGATAGTTTCACTTCTTCTTTTCCAATATGCATCCCCTTAATCTCCTTTCATTCTCTTATTGCTTTAACTAAAACTTTGAGAACTATATTGAATAGATTAGGAGAGAGAGGACATCCTTGTCTAGTTCCTGACTTTAGTGGGATTGCTTTGAGTTTTTCTCCATTAAGTTTGATACTGGCTGTCGGCTTCTTGTAACTCGCCTTTATTATATTTAGGTATTCTCCCTGTATTCCTGATGTCTCCAGGGCTTTTATCATAAAGGAGTGTTGGATTTTGTCAAAAGCTTTTTCATCATCTAAGGATATGATCATGTTGTTTTGTTCCTTTAGTTTTTTTATATGATGGATAACATTTACGGTTTTTCGTATGTTAAACCAGCCCTGCATTTCTGGGATGAAGCCTACTTGGTCGTGGTGGATGATATTTTTTATATATTGTTGTATACAGTTTGCTAAAATTTTGTTGAGAATTTTAGCATCAATATTCATGAGGGAAATTGGTCTGTAGTTCTCCTTTGTTGTGTCTTTGAGTGGCTTGGGTATTAGGGTAATTGTGGCCTAATAAAAGGAATTTGGCAATATTCGTTCAGTTTCTACTGTGTGAAATAGTTTGAGGAGTAATGGTAGTAATTCTTCTTTGAATGTCTGGTAGAATTCTGCACTGAAACCATCTGGACTTGGGCTTTTTTTTTCCCTCCCCTTGGGAGGCTTTTAATGACAGCTTCAATTTCCTTAAGGTTTATAGGTCTGTTTAGGTAATTAATCTGGTCTTCATTTAATTTTTGTAAATGGTACCTGTCCAGAAAGCTGTGCATTTCTTCTAGGTTTTCCATTTTTGTGGAATACAGATTTTCAAAGTATGATCTGATAATTCTCTAGATTTCCTGGGGGTCCATTTTTATGTCCCCCTTTTCATTTCTGATTTTGTTGATTTGGACACTCTATCTCTGCTTTTTGATTAGTTTGGATAAGGGCGTATCTATCTTGTTGACTTTCTCAAAGAACCAACTCTTAGATTCATTGATTCTTTGTATTGTTCTTTTTGTTTCACTTGTATTGATTTCAGCTCTAAGTTTGATTATTTCCTGCCGTCTACTCCTTCTAGGTAAGTTTGCTTCTAATTGTTCTAAGGCTTTCAGCTGAGCTGCTAGTTCTCTAGTGTGGGATTTCTCTAGGTTTTTCATATAGGCATCTAGCGCTATGAATTTTCCTCTTAAGACTGCTTTCATTGTGTCCCACAAGTTTGGGTACGTTGTAGATTCATTTTCATTAAATTCTTGGAAGACTGATTTCTTTCTTAATTTCTTCCTTGACCCAGAGGTGGTTCAGCTAAGTGATGTTTAGTTTCCATGAGTTGGTAGGCTTTCTTTGATTTTTGATGTTGTTGAACTCTAACTTTAGGCCCTGGTGGTCTGATATAGTGCAAGGGATTATTTCCATTTTTTTGTATCTGTTCATATTTGCTTTATGATCAATTATGTGATCAATTTTGGAGAAAGTTCCATGAGGAGCTGAGAAATATGTATATTCCTTTGCATTTGGGTGGAAGCTTCTGTAGATATCTATTAATCCATTTGCATCATAACCTCTTTTAGACTCCTTATTTCTCTGTTGAGTCTCTGTCTGGTTGACCTATCCAGGGTTGAAAGTGGGATATTGAAGTCTCCCACTATTAGGGTGTGAGTATTGATGTGGGATTCGAGCTTTAGCAGTGTTTCTTTTACATAGGTAGGTTACCTTATATTAGGAGCATAAATATTCAGGATTGAAATTTCCTCTTGACCAATTTTTCCTGTGATGAATAAGTAATGACCATCTTGGTCCCTTTTAATTGCTTTTAGCTTAAAGTCTACTTTGTTAGATATTAGGATGGCAACCCCAGCTTGTTAGGACCATTTGACTGGAAAATCTTTTCCCAACCCTTTACTCTAAGCCTGTGTCTGTCTTTGTGGTTGAGGTGTGTTTCTTGTAGGCAACAGAAGGATGGCTTCTGTTGTTGTATCCATCTTGTTGGTGTGTGTCGTTTTATAGGAGAGTTGAGTCCATTGATATTAAGTGATATTAGTGACCACTGATTGATATTTCTTGCTATTTTTAGTGGTAACTTGTTTGTATTTCTTTTCTCTGGGTATTCTTCTGTGGGGTTATTGATTGTTTGTAGTTTCATGGGTGTATCTGGGGTCCTTAGGTTGGAGTTTTCCTTCTAATACTTTCTGTAGTGCTGGATTGGTAGATAGGTATTGTTTCAGTCTGACTTTGTCATGAAATATCTTGTTTACTCCATCTATGGTGATTGATAATTTTGCAGGGTACAGTATTCTAGTTTGGCAGCCATGCTCTTTTAGCGTCTGTATAACTTTTGACCAAGCCCTTCTAGCTTTCATCATTTCCATTGAATTGTCAGGTGTTATTCTGATGGGTCTGCCTTTATAGGTAAGTTGCCCCTTTTCTTTTGCAGCTCTTAAAATTTTTTATGTGTTCTATATGTTTTGTGACTTGATTATTATGTGGTGTGCTGACTTTTTGGGGGGTCATATCTATTTGGTGTTCTGTAAGCTTCTTGTATCTTTATAGGCATTTCCTTCTTCAATTAGGAAAGTTTTCTTCTATGGTTTTATTGAATATATTATCTGTGCCTTTGAGCTGGTATTCTTCTCCTTCTTCTATTTCTATTATTCTCAAGTTAGGTCTTTTAATGGTGTCTCAGATTTCCTGAACATTTTGTGTTATGGCTTTTTTGGCTTTAGTATTTTCTTTGACTGATATATCTATTTGAGCTACTGATTCTTTCACTTCAGAGATTCTGTCTTCCATCTCTTGAATTCTGTTGGTTATCCTTGTATCTGTGGTTCCAGCTTTTTTCTTCAGGTTTTCTATTTCCATCTTTGCCCCATTTTGTGCCTTTTTATTGCTTCTATTTTAGTTTTTTAGTTCCTGGCATGTTTCTTTCATAGATTTGTTCATCTCTTCCAATTTTTTGGTTGTATTTTCTTCTATTTCTTTAAGGGAATTTTTCATATCTTCTTTGAGAGCTTCAATGATCATCATAAAGGTATTTTTGGTGTTGCTTCTTTCTGCTTCCTCTTCATTGCTCAATTCAGGTCTTGTAGTTGGAGAACCTCCACTTTCTTCTGGAGTTACCTTGTTGTTCTTTATATTATTATATATATTTTTGAACTGGCGTCTGCCCATGGCTTCAGTGGTTCACGATTAGGTGGCTCCTGGTCAGTTGTGGCAAGCGGGCTTGTGTGTCTCCTGTCACCTCTGAGCAAGGGGTCTGCTCAATGCCTGACTCTGCTCTGGGCAGGGGTCTGAATTTCAAGTCCTCAGTCCTTCTCTGTTGAAGCAGTTGGAGGCGGGGTAGCCGTGCAAGTTCCCTTGTCTTAGCAGCAGCTGGGGGAACCTTCACAGTCAAAGTCTATCTCTGTGTGCTATGGAGTATAGACAATCTCACCACAGACAGAACCTGGTCCTGGAACCGGAACCCGAACTGGAACATAAATTTCCCTGGCAGATATTCAGGCACTGGCGCCTGCTGACCTCACCTCCAAGTTCTCTTTTCTTTGAGGGAAACAAAAAAGGCATTGCTAAGTTATCCTCCTGCCCAGCCTTGACTCATCTTCATGATAGCTGGGAGATCACTGTGAATGCAACTATGGGCTTTGGGGGAAAGTCAGAAGCACACTGTGAAGACATTCATATACACTTCGAAAGGTTTTGTCTTACTTTATATCTTGAAAGGGTGTAAATGTTTGTCACATTCCTATAATCCTCACACTTAGGTAGTGAAATGAAGAATATTGTGAGTTTGGGACTAGCCTGAGCTACACAGCAAAATCCTGTCTCAACAGTAGATAGTGATCTAGATTAAGTTTCATTACTTACAAAAATGCGTAAAATAATAGCTACCAACTCCTGATGCAGTTATAAGTACAGGAATCTTGTCAAGGTGTGTGAAAGTAACGAGTGCATGGTAGACTCTCCACATGTGGGTTTCCTTGCTCTTCCATTCTTTTAGTAACATTTAAGGCAACCGGTATTCAGAATGACTTGTATTTGCAGCATTTAAAGGAAATTTAATAAGAGAACTTGGATTAGAACCACAGGCTTTGATTAGAGCTGGTTCTTCCACAGTATACAGAACACGATACTCATTTCTTTTCATTTATTCAATTAAGCAGAAACTATTGTTTCATCTTTGTTCTATTGTGGCAAAATCTAGTTCTTAGAAGAATTACTAAGAATTAAAATTAAAAAGTATGCTAAAAATAAGCCAATTCTTGGCAAATGAATGTTGAGCCCTAGTACACTCGTTCTCAGTAACAATGGCCCCAGTTTTCAGCAGTTGGTTGGTTTTAGAGTTACCTCTGCTTATTTATGACATCTTCCTTCCCAAGGCTCCTGTACCTTGCATTGGCAGTGTGTTTTCCCCCCACATTCCTAGCTTGTCAACTGTAATTGTTCATTTTAGGGCAGTCAAGGTATTCCTCATTTACTGTGTTAATTCGTTTATCTCTTATCATTTATTTTGTGTTTGATTTTTTTGTTTTATTGATTAAAGAGTAATAAAAGTAGGGGACTGGAGAAATAGCTCTGTAGTTAGAAATTTCTGGCCTGGCCTAACCCCAAAGTCCTGACCCACAGTCCTTTAGTCCCAAAGAATCATAAAGGCTTATAGTAACTAATTACAAGCTGTTCGTTTTATGGCTCTGGTTTATTACTTGCTAATTCTTTTTTTTTTTAATTTTTTTTAAATCTTTTTTTTTAACTTTATTTATTTATTTATTTATTTGCCTGGAACTGGAACTACAGACAGTTGTTAGCTGCCACGTGGGTGCTGGGAATCGAACCCAGGTCCTCTGGAAGAGCAGCCGGTGCTCTTAACCGCTGAGCCATCTCTCCAGCCCCCAGCTAATTCTTATACTTTAAGTTAACTCATAGTTTTTACCTATGGTTAGTCATGTGGCTTGGTACCTTTTTGCTCAGTGTAGCATTCTCAACTTGGTTCCTCTGTGTCTCCCTGTCATTCCCTCTCTGCTCTTTGGCTTCCAAGAATTCTCCTAGTCTGGTTGCCCCACCTCTACCTCTTGTCTAACTACTTGACCAATCAGCATTTTATTAAACCAGTACTGACAGTGACAAATTTACAATGTACAAAAGGATAATCTCACACCATGTCTCATGGTTAAGAGCACTGATTGCACTAAGTTCAATTCCCAGCAACTACGTGGTGGCTCACAACCACCTGTAAAGAGATCTGGTATTCTCTTTGGGATATATGCAGGTAGAACACTTATATACATAATAAGTAAATAAATCTTTTTTAAAAAAGAGTAATGAAAGTTTGTATATCCTAATGGTGAATTGATTAAGAGAGAGAGAGAGAGCACTCAATATTCACCTCATTTCCCTCACAATAGTTATGTGCTGCATACTGACAATCTGGTTAAAGATGGGTCCCATTCACAACAGCCAGTCCTGTGTGGTGATATTCTGTTTGTGCTCTAATAAACAAAGCTTGCCTGAAGATCAGAGGGCAAAGCTAGCTACTAGTTAACAAAAAGGCCGGGTAGTTAACAAAAAGTCCTTTCTATGTGGTATAGTGTAGTATAAAATGTGTGTACATTCACATAGAGGCCTGACATTGACATTTGGTGTCTTCTTTAATCTCTTCACTTTATTTTCAGAAACGAGGTCTCTCACAAAAGCAAGAGCTTACTGGTTGTAGCTAGCCAACTTGCCCTAGGATCTCGTATCCTGCCTGCTGAATTGTAAGACCAGTGATAGAAAAAACACATGTAGCCAAAGGAATGGCTTTATATAGTTACTTCACCTCAAATAATTTGCTTTCCCTCTGTGCTGTGTAATTAATTTAGTTAACTTTGAAGATAACTTGTTTGAATGCTCAAAATTTTCAAAGCGCTTTTGTATGTATGCAGTGTATATAAAACTGAAATTACATTTTAAAACACAGAAGTAATCACACTGCCATGCCATTTGAAGAAGGCTTCAAATACTATTCATCAGTCTTGAGAATATTGAGAACCAAATAGTATGGCTGTGTAAGAAAGCCATAATCTTATTCTCTTGTATATTAATATACCTGTCTATAAATTATATATATAATCCATTTTCTCAGTGTCTTTGCAATTCTTCATATAAATAAGCAGAAATTTTAACCAAAAGTATCATAAAAATAGCTGAACACATTTTAGCCAGGGGAGAAACTGAACAGAGCAATTCCAAAATTGAAGGCACCCAATGTGTCTTAGTGTGGGTTTTTATTGCTGTGAGAAACAAACATCAGAACGAAAAGCAATGCAGTCCATCATCCAGAGGAATCAGGACAGGTACTCAAGGTGGGAACCTGGAGGCAGGAGCTGAAACAGAGGCCATGGAGGGCTGCTGCTTAAAGGCTTGCTCAGCCTGCTTTCTTATATACCGCAGGACCACTGGCCCAGGGGTAGTATCACCCACAGTCAATCTGGCTCTTTCACATCAATCATTAGTCAGGAAAATGCCCCACAGTTGACCCTAGGGAGGCATTTTGTCAGCTGAGGTGCCCTCCTCTCACGTGGCTCTAGCTTTTGTCAAATTTAAAAAAAAAAAAAAAAAAAAAAAAAAACTAGACTGCACAGGGAAAGCATTTTGCTCATTTTTCTATTTATTGTTTTAAATGTGTAATATGAGCCTACCCTACCCCATTGCTGGAAGCTAGTTGTTTCAACCTCCTGTTCTTACCTATTTTACCAGAATTTTTTCCCTTCTTAATATATTTTTTAATCTCTTTTACCAGAGCTCCCCCCACCCCTTGACAAAGTCAATATGTTGCCCAGGCTGGCCTCCAACTCAAAACATGAGGATAACCTTGCACTTCTGATCCCCCTGCCTTAATTTCTGAAGTCTGAGATTAAAGCCAGCACTACCACACCCAGTTTTTACATGTCTCTGGGGATTGATCTCAGGGCCTTGTGCAATCTAAGCAAGCACTCCAAAAACCAAGCATCTTTGACTCCAAAATTTTCTTTTTTTTTTCTTTTCTTTTTTTTTTAACCCTGCAAGCTTTCAAACTCTTACAGATCTGAGTCTGTTGTTAGCAGTACATCTAAGGTGGGTCCGTGTTCTCTCCCTCCTCTGTGTTTTGGCTTTCTTGTTCATGAGTCCTGGCAGTACTGTATACTTGAACAATGTCTCCTTAGTGCCATTGTCTGTGTCTGTCATTCTCTGTTCTCGGTTAACTGAGCCAGTAAATTAGAACCGGCAAGTGCAGACATTGGGGTAAGAAGTATCCATCTGTTGTGAATTTCTTTTTGCTTTGGAGAAGCCAAAAGGCCAGGAATTAGTGACTACTTTAGTCTTCTCTCATGGTTGGCAGCTGACAGGCTCACTGATGAGGTGATAATGAACTCAGAGTCTGCCCTGCTGGCTGGGTGGGAAAAAATCTCCAGACAGCAAGCATACCTCACTCAGGAGCCTGCCAAACAGTTCCTTTATTATAGAAGTCATTTCAGAGGTTCACAGGTAGACTTTCCTGGATGCATTTCAGAATTATAACTTATGATTCCAAAGAATATATTTTATTTTGTTTTTGGCATAGCAAGTCAGAGATCTTTGTCTCAGCCACTTAGTGGTCACAGAAGAACTGGGAAGGGAGGCTTGAAAAAATTCATTTTTAAACAAAATATTTATTTTCATTAAAATAATTATTTCTTAGATATAGCAAATTAAAGATTCCTGTATTTTAACTTTTCCTATTTATTTAATTGCTAGAATGTTTTCTGGCCATCTTATCCTATTTGTAAACCTTATCCTTAATTCTAAACGATGTCAGTACTTACAGCTGGGAAATGAATGTCTTTCCCGCTTGTTGTACAAGCACTCTTAATTTTGAACTCCAACCTCTGCATAATCACTGGAAATTGTGACATATATTAGTAACCCCAGAGATGGGGGCAGAGCTCATTGGCTAGCCAGACTAGCCATTCTGTTAAAGTGGAGAGCTCAAGATTCACTTAGAGACCTTGTTCTAACAACTAAGATAGAAAGCAGTAGAGGACACACCTAACAGTGACCTCTGGCCTCCAGATGCACATACAGCTGAGCAAACAGGCATACTTTTTTAAAATGCTTCAAGAAAATATAGTTTTGTTTTTGGTTATGAATATTGGTAATTCACTCACTATTTCAAATACAGTTCATTTCTACTGCTGTTAGGGGTTGTCATAGCAAAGTGTATAAAAAACAATTCATCCATGCTTTGTATACAATTGCCCAAAGGATTGATTTCAAGATAGTCTTGATACTAAAGTTCTTGAGTGCTCAAGTCCTTTACATCAAATGGCCATTTTTGCATGTAGCCTATATTTTTCTTTATACTATAAATTATCTTGAGCTCAATAAAGCTTATTAAAATGTAACTCTGTAAATAGTTACTTTGGTAGAGCAAGAGATAGCGAGAAAAACTCAATCCGTATGTATACACTGCAGACAAAAATTTTAAAAGCTATTTTTCATGTGTACTGATGCAGACCCCACAGATAGGGAGCTTGCTGTGGTTTTTAGGTCACACGGGAGCATCTTAATTAAATTAGTCTTAAGTTAGTTACTAGAACTGTGCTGAATATAAACTATTAAAATGACCTTGGAAGCCTTTAACTTGAACAGCTCTCAGTGAAAGGAAGAAGGAATGATTACAGTGGATGATGCTCGTGCTCGTGTTCCCTTAGCATTCATAAAGAAGCTGTTCAGTTCTCCTTCTCAACGTTAGACAGGGCATGAACTCTGGGAAATGTTAAGAAATTGTATTATTATTATCTCCATCCAAGTTTCCCTTTGTCTCTGGCCTGCAGTACTTTTTTTTTTTTTTTTTTTCAGCAGTTAGCAGCTTGATGAGAAAGAAACTGTATTGTGTGCTTGTACAAGGCTTTAAGAGTAATGCAGAGTGTGCCAGTAGCCTGCATTGTTATCTCTGAAGATTGCCAAGTGCTCGGGCCTTTCCTCGTTAGCATCTTTTGAAAATTAAAAGGAATCTCTAACATACTGCTTACAATAATTTGGAGAATGAAAAAATACTAAGGGTTTATGTTCAGTGGTTCAATCAAAGCTGCTAATTTTGCCACTTAATCGTTATGTTGCCTTCTTCCCTGTTGTATACAGTTAGCACTTCCTTTGCTGTAAGAAAGTAATTTTTAGAAGCCAAGACAGTTCACTTTGTTGATAAACATTGAAGTGAGATCACGTCTTAGAAGTGTGCAGTTTAAAATTAGGATAATAACTGGAAAAGAGAATTCAATACAAATATATAAATGCATACATTTTTTAGTTTCATTCCTTGTCCAATATTTTAGGGGTTGACTCTATCACTCAACAACAACAGAGAAGAGTAAAGTATGTGGATATTGAAGAATATCCAACTCTCATCGTTTTAACTCAGTTTTACTTTCATTAATAGGTTTTTTTTTTTTTTTGTAATACAGTATATACAAATTGGTCTGTTGATTCCTTTTTTTTTTTTTTTTTTGAAATCTTCAAGCCTTCTTGCTTGCTTGTTTGTGTCTTGTTTATTTAATTTAGTCATTAATTGTCACCTCAGTGTGATATATGGCTTTTACTTTGTATTATACAAACTCGTACCCCAGTAAATCCTGTTGGTTTGGGGATCTGCTTGCAGTATGACTCTACCAGTCTTCACTTCGATATCCACAGTCCAAGAAGTCATTCATTTCTTTTTTTTTTTTTTTTAAACTTTATTTATTTATTTATTTGCCTTGGTGTTTGCCTGGAACTGACAGTTGTGAGCTGCCATGTGGGTGCTGGGAATCAAACCTGGGTCCCCTGAAAGAGCAGACAGTGCTCATAACCACTGAGCCATCGCTCCAGCCCGAAGTCATTCATTTCTATGCAGAAAACAAAGCCAACATTATGTTAATAGTAGTGTCAGATACCTTTAATTTATTTTCCTTCAGTAATGACAAAATCTTCTACAAGTTTTTCCCTCAATCCTCATTTTCTGAAAGTGAAGTAGAATAATCTTTGCAGTGCTAGTTTTCAACCTCTGACAAAGCAGAACAATTTAAAGTTAAAAATTTTACTCAGAGTTCATTAATTGAACAGAAGTAAGCTAGAATCTCTGGCCTCTCAACTTAAATTGAATAACTAATTACATTAAACTATTTTTCCACCTGAACTGTATGTCAAGCGACAACTCCTCAGGCTTGCCATGGTTGAGATTCCTTAGCTTTGAAGGCTTTTTGCAACAAAAACTCTGCCTTTGAAGCAAAAAAAGCAGCTCGTGGCGTGAAGAGGAAGTAAAACAACTTGACCCTGCTGGTGGGGGAGTCTCCTAATTTTATTAGGGCATTTCTCAGTAGCATCAGAACAGTGTTATACAAAAAGTACCTAAGAACCATGTACCACAATTCTTTGGAAAAGTGCTGTTTCCTATTCAGGAAGGATACCTAACATCATTCTGACTGTGCACCAGTCTTAGGTCTCACATGGTAGAAGGAGAGAACCAGTTTCTACACACACACACACACACACACACACACACAAAATACATACATACATACATGCATACATAAATATAACTTTAAAAAAAATCACTGATTTGTAAATTCTAGGGTTTGAAAACTATTTAACTCTTCTTACATTTAATATTAAAAGTCAACACATCTTTTAAGCTTATTTTTTGATTAAAAATCAGCCAATTATTTTGTCTTTTGTCTTAAGTGCTTTGTTTTGATTCTAACTCTCATGTCTCAAGTTTAGTAAATTGCTATATTAATTCAATGTGTGTGATCATATTCTGTTTTCCTAAAAATTTTCTAAGGCTGCTATCCATTGCTTTGAGTTACAATTCAGATACCTTAGTATGGCAATGAAGATTCTGCATAATCTGATCCTTTCCTATTGTTCACCATTTCCAGCACTCAAATCCCCCCCCCCCCCCCGCCTCCAGACTCTTCCCTGGTAACTCATGGCTTACCTTTTTCTTGTCCATTCTTGTCCTACCGAAATAGGAACACTTAGCAGTGGGAGCTGCATACTTGCTGGCCATAGTATTGTGATTTCAAGGAGACAAGGGGCCTTTGTTGTCTTCATTCTTCAGACTCTGCAGAACTTACTTGGTGACTATAAAAAGTTAGTTTGGTTTCTTTTAGTTTTGGAAATAACCTTTTCATGATTTCTGATGTATCCCCTATTTCAAAAATAATAGCATAACAGTCTAAAGAAAATCAGCCATAGCCTTCTATTGCTGAGATTCTATTCAGAATACAAAAACACACCAAATAAAACAATTGCAGTGCTATTTCGTATTTCCTGAGTGTGTATGGAATTAACTTTTAGAAAGAAGCCTCACAGCAGCCTGCCAGAGAGCCGCCTTCATCACACACTCACACTCATTTCATAGTTGGAGAAATTGACGCTGTGGTAAAATGAACCATAGTCTCAGTTATGCCACCGAGTGGAAAGGGACAGATTTGGAGCGTGATGTCTTTTGCCACCTAATGCTGCTGCTCTAGAATTTACTCACTTGAAAAGGGGGAAATGTGAATATTTAAGATGCCCCCAAAAGTGAATGTTAAAGTAATTTGGGGGAAGTAAATGAATGGGGTTATGTCAGTGGTGGAAGGTGAAGAAATATTGAGGAAGGAGAAAGAGCGGAAGATTTCATGACAAGGAATATATGGGGATTGGGAAAGGGAGGAGCTAGAGATGATTTAAGCTAAAAGCTCCCAGGATCTTTGACCTCTGTTTTCTTTTCAGTTTAGTTTCTCTTTTAAAGAAATTCTGGAAAATAGTTTAACAATCCCCAATGGCAGAACACAGTCCCAGCTGAGGTGGTAATGCTTAGACTCTGGATCCAGCAGCAGTGGGTTCAGCCCTGGAACAGTCTCCAGTGTCCCTGTTATATAACTAGGAGCAGCAGCTTGACTTTGTAAAGACCTATAGTTTCTATTATTTCTCTGGTAAAATTTGAAACGAGCACAGTACCTAGGGAAGATGGAAAATCGAGTAGTACAGAGAGGCCTGTAGGAGTGGTACTACCCCAGCTCTCTGCGCCAGCTTCCTCCCTTTCTGGCTAGTCCTTGCTCACCTGTGCTGGAGGACAGTGACTTAGCGCATGCAGCCTACAGCAAAGCTCTTCTCACTCTTTCTGCCACTTTTCCTTTCACGTTGATTGATTGATTCCCCCCCACACCCCTGCTTTGTAAAAATTCAGACTTTTTTAAGGAGGGAAATGAAAATCACTCATATAGGGATGGAAGGTGTGACTTCTTTGTTCATAATAATAATAATAATAATAATAATAATAATAATAAAAAGGAAAAAAAAGAAAATCACTCATAATCTTCCCTAAAACTGATTATCTGATACATGATTATTCACATCTCTTACTCACAAAATATTAACAGCTTTCTAAATCAACTTATGTCAAGCTACATCATTAGTTATAGCAAAACTTACTGTTCCACTGAACAACATACCCCATATTGTTTGTTAGGTATTCTTGGATGTGATGTGTGTTCAGTTCTTATATTTTAACTCAGTATGGTCCCATCTTATTCTACCACTCCTCTAACTCTTTGAAAAGAATATATACATAATTTTAAAATTATTATTATCTTTATCTTCCCTCAAACATCCATTTACTCTGTACTATAAAAATGTGACAAAGCAGATACTATGTTCTAAAAATAGAAATTTTACATTAAAGCCAGTTGTTTAATTTTTAATAATCATGAGAACATACTCAATGTGTGTTCTGTGTCAGGTCCTTTTTGAGAATAATAGGCTTCCCTTGTGTTTGCATATATACCTAACCTTTTCAATTTGTAAGACACAGTTTTAGTTTCTATTTAAATAATTGTCAAATGATATATAGCATAAAATGCATTATAACTTTCTTTTTTAAGATAAAATCTCACTAAATAGACCAGGCTAGTATAAAAATTCACAGACATCTGCCTGCTTCTGCCTCCTGAAAGCTAGGATTAAAGGCATATGTCACCATTCCCAGCCCTCATTTTCAAATGAGTCATTTGTGAGTGTTAAGTATATTCATACTGTCATACAACAGATTACTAGATCATTTTCATCTTGCAAACTGAACCTGTGCACCCATTAGGCCTTGGATATAATTAGGATAGTTTATCCTGCCTGAGCCTCCCAAGTGCTACCACATCCAACTATATATTTTAATTGAGTGTATTTATTTGTGTGGATGTGCATGTCCATGGGCACAGCCTGGTGCACATGTGCAGCTCAGAGGACAACTTGTGGGAGTCCGTTCTCTCCTTCTGTCTTAAGTTCCAGGAATCAAACTGAGGTCACCAGGGTTAAAGCCAAGCACGTTTAACTTCTAAGTTATATCATTTGCTCCATTTTTTTTAAGCCAGCAAAGAATTTGACTTTTTAAAATCTAGTTGGCATAATCTACATAAATTCTGTTTACAATTCTTTGTGAATCACTTTGAATAGTTATCAAATTTTAAACTTCAAAAATATGTATAAGAATTTTTTGCATTTCAGTCATTGGTAAACAATTTTATCTATTATTTCCTTGTTGGGAAATTCATAGATGAAAAGTGTTAACAGCTGGTTGAAGTTCCTCAGCTGGGTAGGCAAGGAGAAGCTCTTAAGCTGCTATCCTTTGGGAGCTTTTGTTTCCGTGGTTTCTGTCATCATCCATTGTAGGCCACATGCAAAGAATAGCAGTGGAGCCATCTTATATTACAATTTTCATTCAGGATTTGGGCATAAGGACCCATTGTTCTACAGGTGGTTACAGCTTATAAAGTCAGAATTGGTCAGCCCTTTGACTACAGCCAGTGATGCAGCTCTGACATCAACCTAGGAGGTTAGAATATTTTGCCCTTAACACCAGCCAGTATTACCTCTTGGGCACAGAATCTAAGATGCTGCTTTTTCAGCTGCCATGCTGTTTTCACATCTTGACCACTGCTCCGCAGCCTCAGCTGTAGTTGCCACTCTGATGTCTTTCCTGCTTTGTTCTTAGGTTATCTGAGCTAGCTCAGGATGTGCTCTTGATAGCAAGTAAAGACACCAGAGGATGCAGCTCAGGAGACTGTGTTCTGTCTAACTCACAGTTTACTGACCCCAAAAAGCCTGCATACAGCCAAAGAAAGGGTGTTTGGGCAAATGACAGCCTTTAGCACCACCAATCACAACAATCCTTTTATGCCATTAAGGGAATTGCTACCCCTCTGGCCTAAGTGCAAATGATTGCACAGTCATCTAGTGTTCATGGAGGCTTTCAGTAGCAAAAAGTCTGATACAGACCATTTGAAATAGCCCTTGCTGAGGCTGCACTTTCAGGAGCCAGGATAGTTAGCTGAGTCATCACACAATTGTTTCAAGGCATCTGTGGAATGTTCATTGCACCCAGTACTGGCATAAAGGGTCTTCCACTGACTGACTCAAAGAATCCTACACTGCTACTTAGGGAATCAAATTGTCCCATTCCCCAAGTCTTAGCATATTTTTAATGAATATCAGGAAGAGTGTTTGCAAAAAGAATGTATCATTAAGAGTGGGGTTGATAAGATGGTTCAGCAGGGAAAGGTTCTTGTCACCCTGACAACCTGAATTCAATCCTTGGGACCCACATGGATGAAGGAAAGAACCTACTCTTACATGATGTCCTTTGACCTCCACATGCACTTGAGCATATTATGCATATACATGCATATAGAGAGAGATGGAGAGAAAACCAAGTGATTTTTTTTTGAACACATGCTTATAGTGATGCTTACCATCTTCCAATTGCCCCAGGGAGATGGGTCCTTCTTATCTGTCTCAAAGGAGCATGGGTTTGATCTTCCCTAGTATACAGAAATATTTAGAAACAGAAAATTATGATGATAGATACCAAGGAGGCATGAGCAGGTATCAACAGGAGATAGTAGACAGACCCGAATCTATGTCTACTTGGGGATATAACCATCCCCACTGTAATTCCATTATGTCCCTCTTAAAAAACATATCAGAGAAAAAGAATGCTTTAAAGACAGCTGCATTTTCAAAGTGACATAGCTATGGCATATTAAGGTATATTTGAGTATATTAGTATATTAGTAGCAGTAACTAGAACAAAGAATAGTGTAGGAGAATTCTAAGGAAAACTGGAAGGACCTTGTATGCCATGCCCCTAAAGTTTTATTCTGGAGGCAGAGAAGGCAGTCAAATATTATGATTCAGTCCTTATTCCAGAATTCCTAGGCTAACTCTCCAAGGCTAGATAGGGATGGGGTAGACAACAGCAGACTATCAAAGACCCTGGCATGATGTAGACTGAAGAACTCTCAAAAGTTTAACGTTGAGGTAAAGTGTAGGTAGAAGTTTGGTGAAGCCAGTGCCAGTGTCAGTGTTGTTTCATGTACTGTTCCATGTGCTATACACAGCTCCTTCCAGCCCTGAACTAATCAGACCTGGTGTAAAGCAGCTTCAAGATACTCATTAAGAAAATAGCTGTGTTTTGACAGACAGGCTCCAGAGCACCTGACCTAAAAGCAATTGACGGTTTTTTGGGGGATCTCCTGTGAACAACAGGAGAACACAGAGCCATCTGCAAACAAGCCTCAAAAACAATGGACATTTTCCATTACAACTCCATTTCTCAAATGGAGCACTATTTGTCACAATTTGTATTTCCCTGTTACTTATTTAATGGTAACTGCTTTATAATTAAATGAAATTTAACGTTAACTATAGCAGCTTTGGCTTTTTTTTTTTGTTTTTTTTGTTTTGTTTTGTTTTGTTTTGTTTTTTGTCTTTCATGGTTCACAGCTATGTTGTTGGTTGTTTGGACATAAATATTATCTTTTTCATTCAGTCATTGTTGTCCTTCTCTAAGCTCCATTGGAGGCAATTTCTCTTGGAACTTGAGAATTTTGTTCCCTTGGTGTTGATACCGTCATTTTTAGGGAGGTTGGAACTATTCTTCACTCATTAGCTGCCCCACAGGAAACATCTGTGGCCTGCATCTTCACCTTCTGCCAAAGACTCAGTTGCTTGTATTTCATTTTTTGTATTACTAGGCTTCACACATTGTGTACTTCCTTTAATGCTTCTCAACTATATGTAGATATGCTGAAATGAATGTGTATTGTGTGTGCATGTGCAAGCCAGAGGTCAGCTTTAGATATTGCTACTCAGGAGCTGTTTGCCTTAGCTTTTCTAGACACACTCTCTCTGGGACTCAAGGCTTGCTACTTAGTACCTCCTGCATGAAGACAGTTCATACATTTTAGTAACCTAGAAAGGGAAAAAGAGGCTAATACACTAGACCCCATAGTTTCCTTTCCTCACTGTAAAGGAATATAGCAGTGCACTGTAGCATTCTGTTTCTGCAATTAGCCATATGTGCCTAGAGCATGTGCATGAAATTATCTTTATTAGGTAAATGTGCCTCAGTTGTGCCCAGGAAGGCCAAGGTATTCGAGTTACTCTATTGTTTATAAGAGCAAATTCTACACTTCTTTTCCTCCAGAGCTACGTAAGAAGAAGCATAAAATCATGCTAGTATGCAACTGCTCTTCAGCTTAGCATCTTCAGGCAAGCCATAGAGCAGAACCCGTTTAGAATTAATACTTTATTTTAGCTAGAAACCATGTGATCTTTACTAATGCTTATTCTTCCTTTTTTCTCAAGAATAGAGCTTTGCTGATCTTGATTTGAAATATAATCAAGATAAACAATATTGGCTGCCCCATGGGTCTCCATACCCAGTACACCCTGGCAAATAGGTCTGCAGAACCATTCTAGCAAGGCTCCTTAGTGGATTATCTAGAGCAAAACCAGGTTTGTTCCTTCTTCATCTTGTTAAAAAAAAAAAAAAAAGAAGAAGAACCAAAAGGAAACTAGATACATGAATATTATGAATATTGTTTTCTACTATGGAAAGTCAAGAGAAAACAGAAGCATAGATATAAGGTCCTGAACTTCTATACTCAGCACCATAGAAATTTACTCAGAAGGGTCTCATGTTGCACACAGTCCTTAGGGATAAAAAGAACAGCTCCAGGCAAGTGTAGGCCAGCCCTAAGAAGCTGTGGTTGCTTAAGATCCTTTGTGTTTTTAAGTAGTTTCAGGGATGTCCAGGTGTCCTGATTTAAAGGCACTGCTTCTTAAGTCAGGAAACTGTGTCTTGTTCTGAGATCTGGTGTAATAAATACATATTCCTAGGGGATAGTTCAGCGAGGCCCATGGACCTTGTTGCAGTCTGTGATTTATTTACACTGTTAACCACAGTTAATAGCAAATCTGTAAGCTACACTTGGTCCCAGAATGGCCTTCTAACTGGAGCACTGTCACAGATCCATGAAGTAGGAAGAGGCAGAGCAGTTTGTGTCATGTCCAGAAAAGTCCTCCCTCTGCTGTGAGACTGAGCTGTGGAGGTGCTCCTATCCAGCATTCTTCCTGGAGCGGAGCCATGGCCTGTTTGTGTCTTGTTTTTAGCCATCCACTTTTTTACTTCATTGCTTATGGTACTAAAAATTATTCTAAGATATCTACTATTTTCACTAATTTCTTATCTTGGATTGATTTGTAGAAAGTAAGGTTGACTTCAGTTTCTCAGATTGTTGGCCATTTGGTTTTAAACTGTTTTTAGACTTTAGAGCACTAGCAAGTCTGGGTTCTAGTTTACATCTCTGTTGCTGTGGTAGAACAATGACCAGAACCTGTCTGGGAAGGAAAGGATTTAATAGGTTTACAGATTACAGTTTCCCATCAAGGGAAGCCAAGCAGGAGCCTACAGGAGAGAACTAAAGCAGAGCCCGTGGAACAACACTGGCTTCTTCCCCTAGCTGGTTTAGCTACTTTCCCTCACAGTCCAGGCCCTCCTGCCCAGGGCTGGCACCACCCACAGTGGATTGGGCCCTCTCACATTAATCAGCAATCAAGAAAATGCCCCACTGATATGCCCATAGGCCAGTCTGATGGAAGCAGTTCCTCTGTTGAGATTCTCTATTCCCAGCTATGTCAAGGTTTGTATCAAGTTTGCAAAAACTATGGCAACTAATGAGATTCTTCCTCTGTCTTGCCTCTGTTACAATTGCCAGGACTATATGGCAGTAAAAATTCTGTCTAGGTCCTCCAACTTCATTGTATTATAGAATACTAACAAGGATATTCTGTTAGAATTGCACTTACCATTTATATGAGATATTAGATTTGAAGTCCAAATGTGTATGCACTTTATTAAGGTGTCAAGGTCTTTAGCCTATATCCCATTATTTAGTTGAGTTTAAAGAGTTCTTTACTTATTTTACATACCAATTGTTTGTCAGATATGTCTTTTGCTGCACAAATTCTGGTTATAATGAAAGAAACTCAGAACCATATCTGGGGAAAGGCTGAAATATCAGAGAGAGGAAACACCACAGTCAGATCTCACTCAGCTATCTTCCAACTTCCTCAGCCTTGGTCCTGGTCACTTCTAATTGTTTCTGCTCTCCTAAGCCTGCCTTAAATGCCCTTCTCACCCAGCTGTATCCCATTCAAGTTAAGAATAAAGGCGTGAGCTACTCTATTTGGTAGTCAGCCTAGAACTCACAGAAACATGGAAAGATCTCTGTCTCTGGAGTTATGGGATTAAAGGCCTAGGTCATCAACTCCCGGTTTTTCCCTGTGCTGGGGTTAAAGGTGTGTGCCACTGAAGCCCAGCTGTTTGGCCTTGTTCTCACAGAGATCCAAAACTCCCAGAGCTATGTGAGTTATCACTGCTCTGTTATCCCTGGAACTCCCAGAGCTACCTCTGCCTAGTTTGACTGTGGGTTGACCTCTTGATATTCCAGGTTTTATTAAATATGTAACATACCACCACAGTCTTTTGCAAATATTTTCTTCTAGTCTGTTACCTATTCTCTTGACTGTTGAGAAATTTAATACACATTTAAAATAACCTTAGGTATGATCCTCTAACAAAATTTTAGAATACAAAGATTTTTATGTGTTTAAATGATTTTAAAATCTTTGTTTTCATGGAAGGACACAATTATAAAGTAAAAACTTTTAAATACATCTGGCTACCGTGCTGAATAAGAGAGGATTTTCTTCTAGTTTTGCTTTACAAATGTCACTCATGGATAATTGAAAAGGAAATAGCCAGCCCTGTGTACCTCCATGGTTTAATAGTCCCTAAATTAACTACAGTGAGAAGGGTCTGAACTCCATTAGACCTCTTTCTTCGACCCAACACCATCTTTGGAAGCTCACTGTCAGTCACAAACATTGAAAAAGTCTCCCTCCGGCCTTGCCATTCCCTTTCTCACAGGTCTCCTAGGCCTCACTAGACTTCGGGTAGTATTCAAAATTCAGTTCACATCTTGGCTTTTTTGGTGCTGTAACCATGGCCACAGGGAAGATATTTGGGAAAAAGAAAAGGAATGTGTACTGAACTGAGGTGAACCAGTGGATGTAACAGGGGTCAGAAGACTGTCACTGTGAGTACAATGATGAAATTGGCTCTAAGAAAAGGCAGATGTATTTGTGGAACATTAAAAATGTCTAACTAACTGGACCACTTGACTGGAACCAAAACAATAGTTTGACAATAGTTTGATGTGTAGCTTTTGTTTTTTATTTTTCACAGAATGGTAGGTTTTACAGCTAGAATGCTCTTAAAATTCATCTTCTTAATCCAGAAAACATCCATTTGAAGTGTATCAATAAATCACAAGTTTTTGTTGTCAAGAGTCTTAATTCTTCAACAAGTGCCTTGTAGTCTGATGCAATGGTGTGTGTCTGTCATCTTAGTCTATTTAGGGAAACAAAGCAGAGGATTCTTTCAGCAGCTCATGCAGGCAACATACTAAGGTTTCATCTCAAGAGAGAAAGAAGAAAGACCAATTTCTAAGTATATTCATACATGTTCATCATTATCTCAGAAATATGAGAAAATAAAGGGTAATATTCCTAGTTAGAAATTACCTTTCTTTGAAACTATAATATTTGTTTTTACTTAGACTTTGTGTTGTTTTCTCTCTGCTTTTTTTCAAAATACATACAAATATGTCTACCTTGCAATGCATGAACTGTTCTAAGTTTGGATACCCTTTTCTTCTTAGTATAAGGGCTTTCAAGGATTTACTTTTGTTGTTTTTAATCATGTATATGTATATGTGTGGGTTTGCAAAGGAAAGTGCAGGTGTGTAAAGAGATCAGAGTCATCAGATCCCCTGGAGCCAGGTACAGTTAGTTGTAAGTACCCAACATTGGTGATGGGATCCAAAATCAGGTCCTCTAAAAGAGTAGTGTGTGCTCTTAACCTCCACCTGCCATCTCTGAAGCCTCAGAATGTAAGATTTGTTTCCTTCTTAAGTTTATTTTCGCACGCACATGCGTGCGTGCATGTGTGCGTGTGTTTTCTCCTTCCACTGTGTCATGAGGATTAAACTCATGTAAGCATGTTTTTACACAGTGAGCCATTTCCCTGACCCTTAAATTATAGTTTTAGGTATTATTTATGCTTTATGTTCATTCTCATCTCTTGGTTTTCATTGTAATAAGAGTCTCCGAGCATTAAAAGCTATCTAATTGTCTTACCCAGAAGCATGTTTAGGTAAGGGAAATAATGAATTTTACAAATTAAGAAATAAGAATGCTTTACTATATTTGCAGGTATGGTTTCCATATTGTTTTTTAACATAATTTTAAAAAGAATCCTACCAGTTATGGTGGCACATGTCAGTAGGATATGCCAAAAAGGTCAAGGCAAGAGAATCATAAATTTGAGGCCAGTCTGGGCCATACATTGTTTTTATCTGCCTTTGTCATTAATAAAAAGGAATTTTTAAAATGGTCATGAATTTTTCTTTTTATTTCTCTGTACTTAATGCAAAAACAGAATGTGTTTTTTAAAAAATAATATAATTATACATGACAAGGAGCTCAGAAATGAGCTGGGAACAGGACATGATTATCAAGCTGATAATAGTAGTTCATCTCCTTAGTGTCGACATAGTCACCGGGCTCATCCCCAGTTTCCCAGCAGGTGCCTCCTCCTAAACCAACACTGCAGAGTTGTTCTTACAACGTTTGCTTATGAAAACTCCAGACACTGCCTGGGGGTATGCTGTCAGAGGTTGCCAAAAGCAAACACTGTGGTTCTTCCTCCCGTACTAATGATTCAACAATCTTGTCATTCATCTGCATCAGTTTGCTATCAGGAAATTTATTACAAGTTCAAGGAATAGTTGTTGCATATGTCTGATTAGATGTAAAAGTTGAGAGCTGAGGCTGCATTCTTCTTGCAAATATCATAGCCATCCGACCTGAAAGACAATGCAAGCTAGAGAAAAGGCAAGTACGTGTCTTCAGTAGGATGATGTGGACAGCTGGTATGAGTGTGCTATTCATCTAAGACTAGGAAAGGTTAAGTAAACAGTTGGACAGTGACAAAGTACAGGGATTAATGGCTGAAAGCATTCGGTGATTCTTAAAGCAGACACTGAAGTAAATGGAGGCATTCTGAAGCTTGAGTTCTGAGAAAAGATGTAAGAAAACTTTAGTTTCCTTTGGAAACAAACTTCCTGAAGAGGACAAGATAAATGGAGCAACCCAAAAATGTGTGCTTGGAACATCAGGTGTATTTCATTTTGAAGAGATCATGGCTTCACATGGCAGAGTGTATGCTGCCAGATCCATTCTATAGATGTTAAGCTATCAGTGAGGTAGAGAATATATATTGTTAGAAAGTAGGGACACTAAAAGAAAAATTGCCATGAACCTGCCACTAAGCTTTATCTTTTGACGCAATACATACTAAGTCTCCAGACCCTAGATCTCCAGTGCAGCTTTAAAACATAATTCAGTGGGTGCTTGATCAAATTTGACCAAAATCACCAGTAGAAATACCTTGCTAGCTGTTTTTTATTATCTGTTTGCTTAATCTTACTTATAGTTATTAAATTTTCGTGTGTGTGTGTGCACATTTGGAGGTCAGAGAATTGTGGGAAACCCACTCTGTTTTTCTACCATATGAATCCTGGGGATCAAATACAAGTCTTCAGGCTTGGCAGCAAGCACATCCACTGGACCATCTCACTGGTCCTTTCAGCTTTTGTTAAAGGCAGATGCATGAAAAGCAGAAGAAGACCACATGCATTTACATACACATGCATACACATCCTTCCATTTACTGTAGGACTGCTAGGATTACAAGTATATGCCATTACATCAATCGTTTTCATATGAGTCCCAGAGGGGGAACTGAGTTACCAGGCTTGTGCAGTAAGAGCTTTTACTCACTGAGCCATGTCTATGTCCCTCTTCCACCTTTAGACTTCAGTTATAGTGTGCATTCTGCTTCAGAGAGACTTCTCATAGACCTTTGTGTAGATCACCAAAACTAAGCTGTTGTAAAACATGTGCTAGTGGGGCTGGAGAGATGGCTCAGCGGTTAAGAGCACCGTCTGCTCTTCCAGAGGACCTGGGTTCGATTCCCAGCACTCACATGGCAGCTAACAACTGTCTGTAGTTTCAGTTCCAGGTAAACACCAAGGCAAATAATTAAATAAATAAAGTTAAAAAAAATAAAAAAAAAAAACATGTGCTAGCTTACCTAACATAATTGAGTCCCTAGATTCAAATACCAGCACTTAGAAAAAAATTAAAATACTTTATTAAAAAGAAGATATATGTTCACTGCTTTGACAAAAATAATGATGTGAACTAGATATATATTTAAGTCTCTTTCAGATGTAGTGCAGACTGGTGTCGGGTTTTTTTTTTTTTTTAATGAACTTGTCATGGGGTTAAAGTTCACCTCTGCTGCTTCAATATCCCTGTTCTATACTCATGTTCATGCGATCCCATGTGGTCACTGCAGTTTTGAACACAGTCCTTGTTAAGTCTTTGGTAAAGACAGAGCCAGTGAGCTTTAGGTAAAGAGTTACTCTGCAAGGAAGTTGAGACCTTGAGTAAGTCCCATGGTGTTATTCCTGCAAATCTGAAATGCAGGTCTTTTAATAAAAAGGGTAACTTCTCCATAGTCATTTTGAACAAACTTTGGCTCGTTCTCTGTTATTTTCTCTGCAGGGCTTTATATGAAGTAACAACACAATTGGAAGTGATTGTAACCAACTGTTTAGGGGTAGGTGCTTGTTCCCCTGCCAGCAGCTAACATGGCCTCTGTACACCTCAGCCAATAGGAAATGGGCAAGGGGAAGGCACACTGTTTCTCCTCTAAGCTGCTTTGATCAGTATGTTCAAAGAAAAGATGCTTGCAGCACCAGAAACAAGATCTGGACCCAGATTCAGCAAAATAAATGTATGATGAAGCATTGTTTTCAGAAAGTCCTGTTGCTCTGATATAGTCATGAAGATTGAGAGGCTTAGCTGTGACGTATTAAGACTATTTTCTTTTAGAAAGTAAGAATGGAAATTTGATATCCAACCGAGTCTCAAAATGGTCACAATGACAATTTCACATTTAATCACCTAGAGATGTCATTGCTAAATATATATGTAATCTCTCCCTTGGATGGTTCTCAAAACCAGTTTTAAAGATGCCCTGAAAATATGCATTTGTTTCTTACTATGATATGAAAATACATCACCCAGATTCAATCTGTCTTAGTAAAGTTCATTTTAACAAAAATATTATTTGGAGGGCTCAATATACAGCTCAGGGTTAGAGTGCCTTTCTAGCACATCTCAAGCCCTAGATTCAATCTCTAGTATCTTGTGCACACACACATACACACACACACTTCAAAACTTGAAGAATATAATAAGCTTTGAAACTGATTTCAGTGAAAACCTTTCAAACACCATTAAAATAACTGTCTTTTCTCAAATGTTTTTATATAATTTTCCCGAATGAATTTCCTTTAAACTTACCTTTTATATGAAGTATAGGTAGATATATTTTATAAAAAAAGAAAATTAATAACTTTTGATAGTTAACTTGTAAGCAAATACCTTTGCATATTAATAAAATAAAGCTTGTATTATTTTTAGAGTGTCTCCATAGTTGAGTTTATGTATTTTTTAGACAAGCTAGTTTAGTTGTGGAATGCAGACTGTTTTTACTATTACATTCTAAGAGTCTCTTAGTGCTTGTTACAGTTTTAACAAAGCCAGTCTTTTCTTGTCTACATACATAATTTGAAAAGATTGTTCTGGGAGCTGGAGATATAGCTCATCAGAAGATACAAGCCTCCTATTTTGATCCCTTTTATTGCAAAAATGTGTGTGTGTGTGTGTGTGTATGAGAGAAAGATCACATATATATTATAAAGTAGAAAGTAGCTACCCCAGTTCTTTTTTTGGGGGGATGGGCATCACAAATGTACATTTTAATGTTCATCACCAATGGAAAAAAACAAAAGCATTTTTATAGACTTAAAATTGTCATTAGTGCATTTAGATTTCTGGAGAATGAATAAAAATGTAAAATACCTTTACAGTAATACAGTGTTATTAGAAATTAGCTATGTCATTTAGTGAGCTACCATTGTTTGAATATAAGAAAAGTAATTTCCTGATCCAAATTAGTGAAAACTTAAAAAAGATTGTCTTCAGAGGACATTATTTGAGGACAATTTTTTTCAGATACATTCTGATACTCAAAAATTACTATAACAGAATTAAAGGTTTTCGATCATATCCTTAAAAAGACGTCAGATTTCCATTTCTACGGGAGATATTTTCACCAGTGTGTTCAATTCCACAGGGTAAGCCTTCTTCATTATTATTAAGAACTTCATACATATTAGAAAGATTGCCATTCATTGCTTTTTCATCTTTCCGAAAAGATACAGGCAGGCTTGCTAGACTAAAACTGACATCTTTAAAGGCATGCAACAAAAATATCCCCACAATGATTATGAAGAAGCCACTCATAGTCCCAATGACATCATCAGCAGGCATATTTTGCCATTCTTTAAAAAGAATAGCTGAACAAGTCAAAACTGAAGTTGTAAAGAATACATAATATATTGGAGTCACAATGGAAGTGTTGAAAATGTTCAGAGCTTGGTTTAGGTAATTAATTTGTGTGCTCACACAGACCACAAGACTAAGTAGTAGAATCCAGGCCAGGGGATGCAGCAGAACAGAATTTCCAGCCAACAACTCTTTGATGGTGATGCCCAAACCCTTCACACAGGAGACTGAAAATGCTCCAATCACAGAGCAGATTGTTATATACACAAGAATGTTTGTCTGTCCATGTCGAGGTCCCACCACAAAGATGAATATCAAGGCTACAATGACCACAAATGTTGCAAAGACCACAAAACCTGGATCCACCTAACTTACGTGACATTTCATTTAAGGTCTCAATCTCCTTTGGAGCATGAATGACCATAACTGTAGACCCTAGAATACTTAGTAAACACCCAATTTTCCCGTGAAGATTAAGTCTTTCATTTAGGAAGTACGAAGACAGAATGGCACTTACAAGGACGCTAAGAGCGCCTAATGGAGTCACCAGTGTAGCCGGAGCAAACGCATATGCAGCAAAGTTGGCCACTTCACCAGCTCCCATTGACAGCAGTCCAGCCCACCACAACCATTCTTTAAGATATGCATGGCCACCTTTACCTGCTCTCATAGAGCCTTTTCTGGCAAGTCGCAGAAGGCCTTTTTTTTTTTCAAAATGAAACTCCCTCCTATGAAAATGCTGGAAGTCATCGCCAATCCCAGACCAATATAAAAGTCATATTTTCCACGCCCCAGGCTCATTTCGTTTGTTACTTAAGTTCCTATGAGTGACATTGATTGCAGAACAAAGGAACTGCTTGCACTGAGAGGCAATATGATGCAGTCTTCAAATATGAAAGTTCAATATGGTCTTTCTTTTTAAAAGCAGAGATGATTTATTCATTCTCATTTTCTTGGAAGTGCTATCCTTTATTCACATTTAAAGTATTTAACCATAGCAGAGTAGTTCCACCCTTAGGGCAGTGGCAGACCGGTGAGCGACCCAGGTGCCCGCTCACACCCCCACACAGACAGCTCGCCTCTGCGCGCACATGCAGGAAGTTCATGCATCCGGAACTGCAGTGAGCGCCGCCTCCTCCATGGGAGAGCCAAGAGGAGCCTACCTCGGACCGTTACCCCAGGTTTTAAAAATGATCTCTAACTAAAGTTTTATTTATTTTGCTTGTTTTTAATACAGAAGGAATTTTATAACATTGTGATATATGAATATTGTCTTAAGATTCAGTTAAACTATTAAAGAGCATAGAGACATCTTTTTAAATTACTTACTTTGTATGTGATTTTTCTCATCCCAGACTTAAGTTTTATAAAGTCACTATTATAGAACATCACCAATACCAGTATAAGACCCAGTGTATGGCTGACTCTTGTCATATTAATTGGTAACTTGTATCTTGTTTTGTTTGTAACACTAAGATTACAATATCAGATCACAGGCAAGTAAGTACAGAAGTTCTGGACCTACTTGTAGTTCAGCCTGAAATGTGACCTAGCAAAGTCACCAGATCATTTTTCTTCTAGAAGTCAGACAACATAGAGATAACTTCCTCTTCCTGCTGGTGTGTCTTGCTGCTGCTAATCTCTACCATGTTGTAGGCATAGCTGTGAAGTAAGCAGTGGCAGGATTTAGAGACTGGCCTCTGCAGTTGCAGGAAGACTGTACTGGGCAGACCAGGCACACCTTCTGCTGCATATTTATTGATGGAACAGGTTTATTCTTAGAGTCCCTGCCTGTGGCTCTTAAAGCCTCAAGGAGACAAACTGACAAACTGCAGCGTGTTCTTCATTATTTAGAAACAATTTCTCTTAATAGAAGATTTCTACTCATAACACATCCATTGCCACAGCTGGGCATTCTAGCCTTTTAGCTTCCAGAGTCTTCTAATCTCTCTTTAGCATTTTTGATATGTCTTGTTTTGAATCACATTATTCCGTACTCAGTGTTTTGGAGTCTCACTGATGTGTTCTGACTAGACATACCAATGGTGTCAAATCTGTGTGTATTCCTGAGACTACCATTCCAGAGAACATCTTTTCTGACTCAAAGATACTCTTCTAAGTTCTCTCCTCATAGTATCTTTCAAGGTACCCTCCAATCCTAGAGCAAGTGTCCCCACATGGCTTTGGCTTTCACATTTGCCACTTCTCTGTCAGCCTTGCTATAATAATTCCCTGTCCCTGTACTAAAATGATTTCCTGGGTACACCAGCACTTTCTGCCCAAAAGATGTACTAAGACTTGTTACTGCTTCAACCCATTAGTTAAAGTCTTAGTATTAAAAAGGACAGTTGGGGATGGAGGCACATGCCTTTTGTTCTATCACTTGGAAGGCAGAGGCAGGAAGATCTGCAAATTGAAGGCTAGGGTAAATAGGGACGCCCAGGATAGTCAGGGCTACACAGTAGCAAGACCCTCTCAATGAAATCAAATAAGTGACAAAATCAAAGTGTCACTCCAACAAAATCATTTGCAGACATCTGATGATCTATTTAAATACCCAGCCTAAGACACTTGGTAATTCTTTCATCTTTCCAGTTCTGCTGTTGTCAAGTATGGGTATTTCATGTATTCATTTTGTGAAATGAAGTCTATCTTAATTTTAGTAACTTTTCCTCTCTGGGTACCACTTGTGCCCTCTAGAGAAACTCAGATTTGTTTTCTCATTTCAGCAAAGCTACTTTCAAGTTTTATTCCAGTAATTGTACTCCTTATAAATATGTCAGATATATTTATATTTACTAGTAAATCTTTCTGGTTAGCCCATTAATACACACCCTGTCATCTCTAGTTGGAGATGCCGCCTTTATGCCGCCTCTTAAATTATGGTTCTAAGCACTAAGCCCCAAGGCTTACTAGAAACATCACCTATCTAGGTGAAGCAGCCAGTCTCAATCTCAGCTCTTCTTTTCTCTTTCTTTTAGTGGAATACAATTTGACAAAGCTGCCAATGTCCTTTTAATGTTTGTTTCTTTTGTGTATGAAAAGCTTGATGTTACCTGCTCTGAATCGATGTTTCATTGTCTTCCGTGCTGCTGCAGAGTTGAGGGCAGGGAACCTTCTAAGGACAGTGAAACACAGCTTCAAAATAGTAGAAATGCTAGAACCATCACAGAGTCACCTCAGCAGGTAGGATGTTGCCAGAATTAGAGACTGATGGTTCAAGAGGTGTTTGTTAAGTCTGTCACTCAGAACTGTTCTTGGTACTTGGAGTATGCAAGCAAACAAACAAAGATTCTAACTTTATAGAACCTGTATTCCAATATTTTAAGCACTAAAGACTGGCATGTAATTTCATAGTTTGTAGAGTAGACTGGATAGTCATAGCACTAAATAGATTATAGTCAATTAAACTATGCCTCTTTACCCACGTCATTAGCATGCTAAAGACTCTGACCTCATTCTTTCATCTGGTCTTTTTCCGAAGGTTTTTGGACTTGTGGAGCATATTGTTTGTAATTCGGAAACTATTCAACTGGAAATCCACACTTGGAGAAGGAGGGAAGGGTAAACATTGTTGGTTATGTTGCTTCTTACTCCTTGTACTTTAGTGAAACACGCAAACGCTTAGCACTCACTCTAAGTGAGTCTAAGTGGTCTAGTCTTCCTGGCAGTTTTTTTGCTTACTATTGTTAGAAGACCACTGTGTTAAAGATTCTGAAATCAGCATAGGTGTACAGCTTTCTGTGCCTTTGATATTTGTCTCTAGTTTCTCAAATTTGTTCAGAAGGGGGAAAGGAATATGGGGGAGGTCTCACTATTTCCTGGAGCTCAAATGACACAGTCGTACACATCTTGACTCCATTAAACTGCAGGTCAAAGAGCAAGTTCAGCTGGTATAGTTTACAGCAGCAGGGACAGAGTGACTAGCCCCTTTAATGACTTGCCTTTCTAAGGAAATAGGGGTTGCTAACCACTGAAATGTTTGTCTCCACAGTTGACAAGGTGGAGGATGTTTGCTTGTTAACTGCAGAGGAGCCTCAGAACAAGAGAGTGATTTGGCAGGAAGTGCACTGACTTTTGACCTGTGATCCTGTTGGGGTTCTCCCTGTGTCTTTTGAGTTGCGCCCTTGGGACTCTCAGGGAAATTGGCTGATGCCCTACAGGACTCCACTGGGGGCAGCCTCTACTGAGGAGCACCCTCCATGATCAACTTCTGTTAGTGTCCACTTCCTCTAAAATATTTGTGTTGGTGTTAGGACCTAACTTTTAGATCTGAAACTCTTACTAGAAAAAAATCTCTCAGACTGTTTTTTCTTCTTGTCTGTATTTCTGTTTCCATCCAGGAATAGTAGGTTTATCAGAAAGTCTCTTTTACAAAGAAAACTGTTTTCTGTAGGCAGCAGCTAAACTGCAGTTCCACTCACAGTTCATGTTTTATTTCGTTCTGAATGTTGGTGCCTCTGAAACATTTTCAACAAAAGTTTGAGCTTTTTTGCTCTACAGTCTTCCAAGCACCCAAGTTCCAGCTTTCTGTCAGCTGTATTAGGAGAACAACAAGGCCAATTCCACCAGACCCAAAGCTTTTCATGTCGGTTACACATTCTTGCCTTGTCTTCTTGAATGTTTCCAAAGGATTGTAACTCAGTAGAGGAACTCAAGATCCCGAGTTCAATCTCCATGAGAGAAAGAGGAAGAAATGCAACAGCGTTTTCAAGAGCTCTTGCCTCGTGTGTTACCTAAAAATATCCATCTTGTTCCACAACCAATGCGCTTCTTGCCAAAAGGACACATTTTTTCGAGAGGGGTTTTATTCAGCAACAGACAAACATGAGCAGTCAGGAGCCCCAGATCTCACCTGTCTGTCTAGGATAGGTAAAGGTATATTTGTGGGGCAAAGAAACAGGGTAATCAGAGACACGGGGAGACAGTTGGAGGTATAGACAGTGAAGCTATGAAGTGTTATGGAATATTAGTTTAAGATGTTACATTTGTTTATGCTGTGGAATATTAAATGGTGCAAAGATGTGTTGCATTCTTTTATATTGTATTTGTTTAACTCTGTAAAGCTGTGTTACTTTGT
>PVIH01000192.1:270424-374095 GCA_004025045.1 Sigmodon hispidus
AAAAAAAAAAAAAAAAAAAAAAAAAAAAAAAAAAAAAAAAAAAAAAAAAAAAAAAAAAAAGAAAGGAAAGAAGGGCATATAGAATAAAAGTAAAAAGCCTAGAGGCAAAACACAGTTAAAGAGAAATTGGATAATTAAGTTAGAAAAGCTGGCTAGAAACAAGCCAAGCTTAGGTTTGACATTCATAACTGAAAATAAGTCTCCATGTATTTATTTGGGAACTGGGTGATGGGTCCCCCAAAATTAAAACAAACAACTGCAGTGAGTAGCCTTACATGTGGATAGCCAGATGTCATGGCGTCATGAGCTGCATGTTTAAAGTAATGACTTTCTTGTTTTCTGAAAGTGAGATTTGAAGGTTAGTTTGTTGTCTGCTTTTTTTTCCTTTTTCCTCAAGACAGAGTTTTGCTATATAGACAAGTCTGGTCTCAAATTTGTGGTCGTCCTCCTGCCTCTGCTCCTGCCCCAGGTATTTAGGCTACTAGTGTGACTCTCTGCTGGGTTTGAGCATGGAGTTTTGCCCCACCAGATAGTTGCAGTAGATCCGGTTCTGGTTAGTTTTAGCCATTACTAGATTCCTGAAAACCCTGAGGATCCATTTGGCAGAGGTTCTGTCTGTAGAGTAAAGCAATAGGGATGGATTGCTGCACTTGGCTGTGCAACATTGAGAACTGGTGAGAGCGGAAGGGCTCAGGTTTGGATTCACGGGACACTGAGGCAGACTGTCTTTTTGAATAGGAGATTAGTTTATTAGAAGAGCTATTAATTCCAAGGAAAGACATTGTGGCAATGGTCCTAGGGGAAGTTGAGGCCCACATGACAAAGTGAGCTTGCCTTCTTACAGATTACAGAGAAGGAGGAGGTTCTATGCCAGGAGGCTGATGAGTCCATAGTAAATGCTTACAAGTCAGGCAGTCTCTGATTTCCTGATGGCAGTGGTGGAGGAGGAGGGGTTTCTTGCATCCTGAGGAAAGAATGTGTGACCTTGAGGATGTGGGAGAAGTGAGGAAAGGTGCCTATTTAGTTTGCATTTATTGAGTGTACAGGTGTTGGGTAACCCAATAGCTTGGGGTCTGGTAGCCTAGAGCCTTGGGTCAGGATCTGGATCCCACTGGAAAGCAAGTGAAGCTCCAGAGTCTTATTCATGTTTTCTTTGGGCATTAATAGTATCCATTACAAATTTATTAAAATCATAATATAACAAAGAGAACAATACTGTCTCTATCCCTGGCTGTCCAAGCATGCCATTTATGAAAGAATTGGAGTTGAGTCAAAATTCTTCAACAATATAGAATAATTTGATCTTTTCACATTGTGCTTCTTTCTTCTTTATTACCCTTCCCCCTTATATGTGTGCACATGCATGCATGCACCAGTGTAGAGGCCAGAAGCTAGTCATTCTTTCCTTCCACTGTCAAACTCAGGTGGCAGGCTTGCTGGCTCCTGTGCATTTTTTCCTAAGTACAAAACTCAAATCCACATCTTGTTTGTATTTTATATCTAATAAAGGTACTGATAGCACCATATCATTATACTGCTGATAGTAAACCATCATTTGCTCTTGGCCTAATAGCAAGTTTGTGATCCTGACAATCAGTACACAGAAATACAGCATCCTCACTGAGAATGCACACTTCTCATTCCAACTTTGTATGTCCTGAAAGGAACTAGATGATAACCATCAACAGGAAGCTATACAGTACACAGATCAACCAGCTTGAACTCCTTCAGCTTTAAGCTCATTTCACTACCGAACATATTTGCATCAAATGATCAGTGGATGTATTTAGACTGCCTGTCCCTTTGTGCTGACTGGAACCTGTTGTGCACGCCACCTGCCATGGCCTCAAGTTCTGCAGTGTTGGGACAGTGGAAGTGATACTAGGAGCCATGAGAATCCTGGCTTCCAGTAGCAAAAACTAGTTAAACAAATTTTTATTTTTGTGTTGTAAACTGATCTGTGGCCCACATTTTTTAGTATTACTTATTTAGAGTTTAGTAGATCTGCTCATCTAAAATAAAGTCTTAAACTACTTAAATGATAGTCTTCCAGTTCATAGCCTCACTAAACCTTTCCATATGACTGCAATTGAAGCTTAATTATCTTAACAAAAGTCAGAAGCAAAGTTAAGCTTCCACAGTGCATTCTCAGACTCAGCATTTCCTGGTTCAGAACCTACAATTTTATATAGTTCTCCTATAGTAACTCAGATTTGTATCTCTGTATGAGAGATGATCTAGTGAAAGATGGGCTTGGGTCCATGGATGGTTTGTTCCCCAGTTCATTCAGATTATTTATAATTTCTTCTCTTTGATCTTTACTTTCTGGACACAAACTGCAGAGTAATTAGCCAGACTGTAGCCAAGAGTAGGGTGGAAAGTGAAGTCAAAATTAGCACAATATTAAAGTTTGCACAGAGAAACTGAAAACTCCCACCATGAAAGCTGACATGAAACATCATGCACAAAATAAATTCGTTGTATGCAGATGATGCTCAAACCCAAGACTATAAAAGTCTCAGTCCTTTGTGCAGCTCTCCATTGAGCCTCTACTGTTTGCACCAGCTCCGACCCACTTTATTTTTTCTTTCCTAATAAACTGTAGCCATTTCTACCACTGTCCTTACATCCCTGATCCAGTTCTTCCATAAAAGAAATCCACTGGGTACCCACTGAGTCCCAATATATGCCTTTAACAAAACCACTGGTAATCTGTGGGGTTCAAATTGTTTCAAAGTATATGTAAGGATCATCGCCAGTAAAGTCACACTCCTAAATTTATTTGTGTTAATGAGATCAAAAGGCTTACTGATGTTCAGCCTGCTCCAGGAACAGATGATTGTGTTCTAAGTCTGCTTTCTTAAAGTTTGCAAATCAGGGCTGGCAGTGTGGGTCAGTGTGGGGAAGCACTTGCTCCCTAGTTTGACAGTCTGAGTTCAGTTCCCATTTTGGAAACAAAGAATAATCTTCAAGTCCTGCAGAAGAGCACAGGAACAAAGCAAAAGTAGCTCAGCAAGGCAATTCTTTTTATAAAAGGGACACGCAAACTGGGCTGTGGGCTAGCAAACCACCAGGACAGGAAATTCACTTGATTTTTATTCTAACAAGGTAGTAACTGTTTCTTTTTCCCATTGGCTGGGGTCCAATCTTACAGTCTTTTGCTGTTGGCAAGTTTTTAAAAGAATCAGCATGACGGAAAGAGGTAGGGGTTACAATTTGTATAAAAGTCTCACAAGCTATGGGGAGATTTATAGAAAACTGGCCCTTAGTGGGAAAATTACCTTTAAAAAGGTCCTTTTCTCTCCCAAGACTCCAAATGATGGAAGGAGAGTTCACACTCCCACAAGTATCCTCACTTCCATTCATGCATATGCTCACATTTTATTTTATTTTTGAGAGACAGAGTCTTACTGTGGAGCTCTTGCTTCCATGAGCCTCACTAAGTAGACCTGATTGATCTACAGTCCATAGAGATGGACTTGCCTCTACCCTAGTTCTGAGATTATTAATTATTAAAGGCATATGTCACCATTCCTGGCCTTATTTTCCTTTTTAGCTGAAAAAATAAAATATAAAAAAGAGTTCCTATTCATAGTTGTAGCTTACTTTGAAAAATAAACAAAGTTAGTGACTGTCTTGTTAGTTGGTTCAGTCCTGTAATGTGTGTGCTTTAACTGCTTGACTCACCTGCTGATCACACCACAGAACCATCCTTTCAGACAGTGGTCACACTGAGCCAGATCTCAGAGGAGAAATCCGGCAGCACATATTCCGCACGGAGAGTGCAGGGGGTAGGACAGGGATGACCCTGTGCTGTTTATTGTCTTATGGTTCCCAGCTTTAGGTTCTGTTCTACCCAGTACTTGGCTCTGCAAGCTCTTTGTCAAGTAAGCAGTGTTGATCTAATCACATGGTATAAACTGCTGCTACCTCATGAAATAATATAAAAGTTTGGTATGTTCCTTTGTTCTCCAAATTTTTCTTTGCAGAACTACAAAGAATTATTGCAGATTTGGATCAATGTTCATGTTTTTTTTTCTTTTGCAGGCAAGAAGCGCTTCTAGCTGCTATTAGTGAAAAGGATGCTAATATAGCTCTTCTAGAGCTTTCGTCCTCTAAGAAAAAGACCCAGGAAGAAGTGGCTGCCCTGAAACGGGAAAAGGACCGCCTGGTGCAGCAGCTTAAACAACAGGTATTAGTGATGCTTGAGGGCAGTAAAGGCAGGCAGAGCAGAGCCCAGGCCTCACTGTCCTTTCAAAAATGTCTTTGCCACTTGGTATTTTTAAGATCTTGTGTCTCATGCTATATATCAAATACAGAAGATTTTCATAATTAGAGACTTTACAAGTTTATGGTTATATCTTTAAAAAATATATAGAATTCTCAGTGATTAGACTAAAATTAGATGTTACAGGTCCTGAGGGTTGTTTGTTTGTTTTTGTTTTTTAATGTTATAAAAGTCACAATGGTCAATCTTTCATTCATGCTTACACTTGCAATGTTGAACATTTACTTTCTCTGTGTTTGCATTTTTTTAATATTTATTTTTATTTTATGTGAGTTGATGTTTTGCCTGCATGTATAACTGTGTAAAGGAGTCAGATCTTGGAATTACAGACAGTTGTTAGCTGCTTCGTAGATGCTGGGAATCGAATTCAGGTCCTCTGGAAGAACAGTCAGTTAGAGCCACTGAGCCAATAATAAAAAAGAACTTTATTAATGTTACTCAGAGGCTTGTCAGATACTTTTTTTAAAGCTCAGATTTGCTTTTTTAATTCTTGGTATTAGGTCTTGACCTACCCATTGAATTTTTTTTTATTTATTTATTTGTTTTTACATCCTGACCACAGTTTCCCCTCCCTTCTCTCCTCCCAGCACTTCCCCCTACCTCCTCCACTCCACCTCTCCCATGTCTCTTCATAAAAGGGCAAACTTTGTATAGATGTCAACCAGCCTTGGTGTATCAAGGGGGTAGCAACTTTTTTTGAAAGACTATCTTTCATTTATTCTTTGATAATTTCATACATGTATACAGTTTAACTTAATCATACCTTCCATAAGACTCCTCAATACACCTACCTCATACCTTTATGTCCCCCACCCCACTGAGTCCAATCAGTGCTGCCTACTGTAGTGTTGGCTGGTCTTGTTGGCTTGATCTTATATAAGTAACCGTAGCTGCAGTGAGTTCATGAGTGCAGCAGCCAAGTCATGTCTGGAAGACAGTATTTCATAGTACTCTTCCTCATTTTCTGGCTTTTATATTCTTTCTGCTGCCTCTCCACAAGTTCCTTGAGCCTTGATGGGGTTCATAGAAATGTCACAATTAGGGCTGAACACTGAATGGTCACATAGTCCTAACATTTGGCCAGTTAAGAGTCTGTTCATTAACTGCTGCCACTGCAGAAAGAGACTTTCTCTGGCCAAGATTGGGAGCACTTCTAAGACTGTAAATGTAAATATTTAGAAGGCAGTTTGAGAACATTTCCATTTATCAAAACAATGGTAGTAAGCTCCCCCTATGGTCTTTGACCTCCCGAGCCATGGGTTTTAGGCTAAGTTTTCAGAATGGAGCAACATAATAAATATGTAGATTCTTACCTATCAGGTTTACATATACAGATCTTTTCTAAACACAAGTAAAATTGTGTAAAGAAATACTAAAGATCTAATATGAACCAAACTTAGTCAAAGTCACCATTTTTGATTTATTTCTTTCTCTATAAAGAAAAAAAAAATGTTGGATGAAAAATCTTTCTAGCCAGCCAAGAAAATAGAGCTTTCTGTAGACTAGTTACAGGTTTAAAGCCTTTCATTATGAATTAAATTTGGAATGGGAGTCGTTTGCCAATAAAAATAGTGGAGAATAAGGCTTTAAAGCTACATACATAATATAGAATCCTGAGTTACCAACATTCTTCATTGTTTAAGAAATGATGACAAGAAAAATCATTCTCAGTATTTTTGATCCATGGTTTGTTTAATTGACAGACAAGGAGTCTATGGATTAAAAGGGTATTCAAAATTTAAAAATCAGCATGTGTACTGAATGTATGAATTTTTTTCTTGTCATTATTCCCTAAGCAATACTAAGCATTTATATTGACATAAAGGATATAAAAGAATATGCATAGGTTATATACATCTCCCATGCCATTTTATATAAAGGACTTGAATGTCCTTGGGTTTTGGTATCCATGCAGGAAAGAGTCTTGATGATTAGAGCCAATTCTCCACTGATTTAAAGAACAACTGTTTTCAATTTAAATATGAAGAGACTATATTGCATAATGTGTTATTTCATTTTTTCACTTTCAGTAATGTTATTTTAATTCACATATATGTATGCATGTACACATAGTTTTATTTTTACTTGTGTACCAAGAGTGGCCACATTTGTGAATTTTCTTTCATGTTCACTATCAGTAATGAGAAGAAACTGATAACAACAGTGTCAGTCTTGTGACTGGTGATTCCTCAGCGGGGCGCTCAGTTTCTTTGACCATGACTGCATGTGATACTATCACTGGGGTTCTAGAGCAGGGTGGGGAAATGTCTCCATGTATCCCTCACTCCCCCTGGACTCCCTTGGTGGCACCCTTCAAGTCTCACAGGGGTCTTCACTGGTGTACTCTTCCTTCCATGCTCACCCAGCTCTGCCCGCCCACTGCCCAGTCCCACAGCCACTCCTTTGGATCTTCAGCGCCTGTTACCAAGGAACCTGCTCCCAGTTACTACATCTATTAGTCATCTTCTACTCTATAAAAATCACCTTGACATCACACAATAATATTATTTCAGGAATTGGGGAATAACTTAGCCTATGATTCTATTTAGGGTCCCTTGTAAGTTTGCAGTCAGGCTGATGACCAGATGTAGTTATCTAAAGGCCTGACTTGGACTGGAGAGTCTGTTTCAAGTCCTCATGTGGTCTTGGCCCTTCATACAGTTACTTAGAATATGGCAATGGCTTACTCTAAACAAGTAAAGAACGGGTAGCATTTCTTTAGATGAGATTCCCAGTATCTTTGTAACTTAAACTCAGAAATGATATACCTTCAGTTCTGCCTTTATTGTCACACAGGCTAACTCTGTAAACGTCTGGAAAGGAACACACGACATTGGGAATAGTTGGGGAATGGTTGCTGACCATCTTGAAAGTTGGCCACCACAGCAAATTTTATGAATAAATGATATACTTGTGGGATAGAGTGCTGTTTGACAATAAGTAGGAATGAACTGCACATACAAACAGTAATGTAGATGAATCTCAAAACCACAGCAGAGCAGTCAAGACAGTAGAGTTTGTACTATATGATTCTATTTGCCTGTTGTGTAAGAAAGCATAGTGTACATCAAAAGAGAACCTGTTTCTAGTCTGTCCCCGTCCTTGGCTTACTGGAGGGCCTGTGATTTCCATTTCTTCTTCCTCTTCTGGTTTTAGAGTCATCTAAACATTCTCTGACAAATATCAGTCCAGTGTTGGTTTGGAAAGAAAGAGAATTTAAATTTGTTTTACTACTGAGAGTGTATGGGTGTTTTGCCTGCATGTACATTTATGCACCACCAGTGTGCCTATTGTCCTTGGAGACCATAAGACAGTGTCTGAACTAGAGTTACAGACATAAAGGGAGAAACAATGTTCTCTACATAGCAGTCAGACAGTTATAGCCTTCCACTATGTGAGTACTGGCCATCAAGCTCCGGTCATCAGACTTGATAGCAAGTACTGAGCCATCTCAGTGTTTGAATAAATAGCTCTTTATGTTCCTAAGCTAGCCTCTAACTTCTGATTCTTCTGCTTCTACCTTAACAGTACTAGGATTACAGCACATGCCACAACATACAGTTTTGAGATTTGATTTTCTGTTGCAAATTAGCAACTGTGAGCCACATAGAGAGCCAGTAAGATAGCATACTAATGGTTACATGAGCAAACTGTAATTAGTGAGGGAAATTTGAAAATAGAGTCCATAGATAGGACTTTGTGTATCCATTGCCAATATACAGGCATAGAAATAAGGGGTCAAGAGTAGTTGACATTTGGATTGAACAACTTGAAGACTGTTAGTAGAGGTAGACATATATGTTGTGAGTCCTATGAGGAAAGGTGAGACCTCTGGAAGCAAGAGGCTCACAGTGCTCTGTCTAGCAACAAAGTTGGCATCATGTCCCCCATTGTATGCGTCTCATCACAGAAGAGAAACAACAGGACAGTGTAGAAGGACAATTGCACAGTTGCATGTCAGACCATGATCATTTTGACAGTGACTCATCTGATGCCCCTCAGGTCTTTCTGAAGGAGTGATACATCTTTAGTCTGGGACATAGAGCCTGCTATTGTTGCACAAATCCTAACTGGTCTAATAATAAAATCCCAGAGCCAAATATTGGGGAAAATCTAAAAGATCAGAGAGATAGAGGAACAAGCGACAGCCAGTTCTCACCACTCTGAATCCTCAGGCTAAAAAGGGTCAATCCTGTCCCTATGAATCCTCAGACTGAATAAAGGGAAGCAAAAAGAAGCACAAGACAAAAAAGAAGGGGCCAACCTGCTGGATCCTCCCACCTTACATTCCTTCCCTGCCCAGCCATAGCACTTCCTGTTTTAACCCTTCCTACTTTTCCAAGTTCTGGAAGTAAAGGAGTGTGATCTCTAATGCTAGGAATGAAGGCATGTGCCATCACTGCCTGACCTCTGTGGCTTTATCTGTGGCTGGCTCTGTCCTCTGATCTTCAACCCATCTTTATTTGATAGAACCAGTATATCACTACATTCGCTAGCTTGTCGTTTACTAATAAGAGTAATTCTTTTTTTTAAACACCAGGCTTATTTCTGTTCTTTTCCTATTTTGTTCTCTTTCTTGGTTTAACTGTATTTCTCTGAAATAGTTTCTGCAACACCTCATGTAGTTATTAGCATGCAACTCTGTCTTAGTTAGGGGGCAATTCTAATTAAAAAAAAAAAAATTTAGTTGAGGATGGCTCCCTCAACTAAATAATTTCAGAGGTTCAGTCCATCATGGTCTTGAGAGGGATCATGGCGGCATGCAGGCAGATGTGATGCTAGAGCTGAGAGGGCAGCAACAGGCAACAGGAAGTCAACTGACTGTCACACTGGGGGAAGCTTGAGAAAAAGACCTCAAAGTCCACCCCCACAGTGACACACTTCCTCCAACAAGGCCACACCTCCTAATTGTACTACTCCTTTTCTTTCAAACCACCACAAACTCTTATAAGAAAAGGCTAGCAGAATAAATACTGAATGCCTTTTTCTCAGAAATATATAGGTATGCACTTACGGCTTTAAATGAAGTTTTATTTCAGCCAGTTACTTCCTTTTCTTTTTCCTTCCTTCTTTCAAAGCAGCAAATCTTTATGCTGCTGGATTTCATAAAGCAATCCAGGGTAGAAGAGAGAAGACATTTGGTATAAAATGTCTTCCATGGTAGTGGAGAGCTTATTCCTTCACCTTTTCATCTTCTCTCAAGAAACACAGCATCCAAGAGCTGCTCCCAAGCCGTCCCTTGTGTTATCTGCAGAGCATCTCGTGCCTGTGAGAGCCCACGCTGACTGCAAAGAGCAGGCTTTGCATCTGGTTCTAAATAAAAGTGAGAGCACTGAACCTTGATCACACTCATCTCTTAGGAATAAAGAAGTTAGTTCTTGATACTGACTCTTCAGTCACTTACATGGTCAAATATATAACCTTTGGTCTTTCTCAGATCAACTGCCTTGTACTTACATACTCATTCCTTAGAAGTACTTGAAATACTTTTATGCCATAAAAATGGATTCATGCATGCTTTATTAGGATTGCTTTTACATTTTAAACACACATCCTATATATCAGATAGGAAAGATTATCTCCTGCTTAAAATGTGACTAAGTAAGTCTTTACCCACATCCATAGTACAGTCAGCACAGAAGGTTTTTATGATCAAACAAATGGTATGTGGATGCTTTGTTCTTTTTGTAGATGTGACTTTGTTGCTTTTTCTCATGCTTCCCTCTCTTCTGAGGGCTGCCATGCAGATTTGTCAGTCATACAGTGCTGCATGACGTAGAGAAAATATTTATTATTAAGGTTATCTTAGTCTGTTGAGGCTGTTACAAAGTATCTTCACCTGTTTATTTATAAACAACGAAAGACCGTAAGCCTAAGATAGGGCTTCAACAGAGTCAGCACCAGTGGAGGGCTTCCTCTGCCTTGTTCCTTCCTGTTGTCTGCTCATATGGCACAATGGATGGGTGAGCCCTTAGCCATCTCAGAAGACTAGTGTAAGACTGTAGCCTCCTGAAGGCCCCACCCTCAGTTCTTCAGCATTGTGGGGAAGGTTCCAGTATGTGAACTTTGAGTGGGTACAAAACATTCAGACTATACAAAAGGTCACTGAAAGGCATTCTAGAAAAGAAAAACTTGGAGTCACAATTTGTTGACACACATTCTCTTTCTGTCATACGCTGGAAGGAGGAACTGACTTAAATATATATGTGTCTTGTTAGGTTAAAATATAAAGAGCCTGACTGCCCAACAACATGGGACTAATTACATAATTCGTTCCTTACAACCAGGAAAAATTAGGATTGAGGCCTTAAAAATTCATGGTTATCACCATCAGACTAACGATCCCTAAAAGTTATTAGATACTGACTTTAGATTATTTATCTATCTAAGTACTTTCTATTAAGTAACCAACCTTCACAGCAGTCTTTTAGCTGAGATCTGTGATCACCGCCATTTTAAAGATGGGGAAATTAAGGTTCAGAATTTACCTCACAATATACCTAAGGTTATATAACTAGTATATGAAACTAGAATTTAAACAAAGTCAATCTGGCCTAAAGTTCTTGCCCCCAGGCATCATTACATATCTCTGTAAACATTTTTGGGGGGAGGACTGGTGATCAAAATTCCTTTAATTCACCAAGAAATGTGTTAGAGATAACCAGTCAAATTTTGACAAAACCAAATGGGTAGGGAAATAAGACAGTGTCCTCCTGCCAGAAATGAAAATATCCTGGGCAATAGAATGGTGTTTCAAGTACTGTGCATATAGTAATAGGCACCAAACAAGGTTAATCAGAAGTGTTCCCTCTTATGTGTTTACTACTAGGAGAAGGCTGAGTGGATAGACTTAGTATATTAGTTACTCTCTGTTGTTGTGCAAAAGACCAGAGCTAAAAACAACTTAGGGAAGAAGTTTGTTTGGGCTCACATTCCAGAAGAATCTGAGGTGTTATGGCACAGAAGCCTGGCAGGAAGCTGAGAGATCATCTATTCACCTTAAACACACAGTGGAGAGAGTTGTGAAAGTGGACAGTGCTATATATTCTTAAAGTCCCCAGACAGCACCAACTGAGCCTATGGGGAGATATCCCTTTAAACTACCACACTTAGATATTACTAGTGATTGTCACTCATCCGAGGACTCATGGGTGATCTTTAACTTACTTTATTCTTAAGACTGTGTTCATAGTAAATATTTTTAAATCATATAGTATAAGCAAGACTTTAATGCTTTAAAGCTTTATTTGAACAACATTTTATTAGTATAATAGACATTACTTTTGTGTATTCTGACCCACAAAATGACTTTCTAAAAGCTTGGTACAACATTCATTTACCAAGTTGCTCAAAGTCACCAGTCATCCTTATTAGGGAAGATGGAAAATTTAAGACGTTTTTAGAACATTTGATTATTTTCAAAACCAAAATTATTGATTGATAGTTATTAAATTTTATACATATGTCTTCTGTCTTTGTCCCTTTGCTTTTTAATTTTTTTAGATTTTTCTAGATGATTGTTTTATTTCATTTATAAGTAATAACTTCTCCCCAAATATTTATGATTCTAACATTTATATAAAATTCTCCCAAAACTGAATAGCTGTTTAAAAAGATGAGTCAGTTCTTAGATATCATGAAAATGAGTCCTACCTAAATACAACTAAAAAATTAAAAGTCTCAGAATACTATGTGTAGTACAATTTAGTCATACTTAGCAATATTAAACAGTGCTCCATAAGTGATTGTTTTGAGACTTGTCTTCCCTGCACAGTTACCTGCCTTCCTTAGCTCAAGCGACCATTGACCATAACAAATGCCATAGAATATCTGTTTGCTCACAGTCTAGAGGTCTAAGAGACCCAAGATCAAGCAAGGTCTCTGCTGACTCCTTTCCTGGTGGGAGCTCTCTTCCTTACCTGCGGAGGTTGTCTTCTCTGTGTTCACACAGAGGAAATCTGTGACTCATTTGCTCTTAGAACACAGCCATAGTCACAGTTTGGCCTTGATCCTTCAACTTCACTGAGTCTAAACCAGCTCTTAAAGACCTTCTTTAGATACAGTGACAGTTGGAATTAGGACTTCAATATATAAATAGCTTTGACGAAACTCTTGACGGTGGCCTTCCAAAGTCTGGATTTAATTGATTTTATTGTGGACAGGACTAATTTCATACTGATGAAAGTTTTTAAGGTACTTGTTAAATCAATGTGTTATAGGGATTTTATCCCAATTTTAACTATGAATTTCTTTTCAGACACAAAATCGAATGAAACTAATGGCTGACAACTATGAAGATGACCACTTCAAATCCTCCCGTTCCAATCAGATGAACCATAAACCCTCCCCAGACCAGGTAAGACTGTGATGGAATGTCTCATTCTTTAAAAAGTATGCTTTCATATCCATGCATTTTGTGGTAATATATTGTAAATTCTAGGTTATAAATTTAGAAAAATTTCAACTTTCTCTCAAATAATTTATATATAAGAAACTGATGGTTCTGAATATCTTATGAGCATATGCTTCAATTGTTTATAAGAACTATTATTAAATAATTGCATTGAAATGAGAAAAAATGAATCCACTTTTCTTATTAAAGAATCAGTTCTTTATTAGGAAATAAGAGTTTTCTCAAGCTCAGCAAGGCATGGCTCAGTATAGAAATTACTTCTTGTTGGACTATAGATTATGTAGCCTGCCCATATTCTGGGAAGGTATTGCTGAAGGCTGGGATTTTCCTAAGTAGTCAGTAGCTTACCTACTATGTGTAAAGCCCTGAGCTAAATCTCCAGTACCACAAAAAGTTAAAGGTGATAGATGAAACTTAATTTCTTCCCTTCATTTGTTTCCTGGTGGACAACTTCAGCATGACTGTCTCAAGGGGCATTGTTGCCTTTAGCTTGCTACCAATGAAAACAAGAATTCATGAAAATGAAGGGATTCAATTACAGAATTTTTAATGGAAAAAACCCTCCCAAGATCTCAAATGTGATGAACAGGGAAGAGCATTGAGCAGATTACCTCCTGTCTGTGCCCGAATCAGTTCCATCAGCTCTGTCACACACAATTTTAATTTTTTTGTAAATATAAAACTAAGGAGAAAAACAATAGCCAAGTAATTACATCAGTCTGACTTCAGAGTCAAGGAAAACTCCTCTGCTGAACATCTCCACCAACCAGCAGAGTTGCCAAGTAACAACTGTGGTATTGTCTTAGAAGTTGCCATAGGAACCATGTGGATGAAAGTAGCGGCTGATATCCAACTTGTTATTCTAAGACTAGAATGGTTCTATAGGATGACTGAGCCATGACACCTAATACTTTAGAGGGAAAACAGAATCAGCTTTACATACAATGGAGAGCTGTCTGCTTGGTGCCCCCTACCTCGAAACCACTATTTGCTCTTCCTGCTACCTGCTCTCAGAATCCAGACTACCTAGCCTCTGCGTGGAGCATGTCAGATAATTCTAGGGAACAGGTTTAGATATGGGGTAGAAGTGATTGGAATGGGAGGCAAACAGAGATGGAGAAAGGCAACTAGCAGATCCTAGAGCTCTGACTTGATTAATATTGTACACTGAGCTTTGGGAAAGGCAGAGGAATAAACATGGAACCATAAACTGATTACTAATTTGTAGTTTGGGGACTAGAACCTAATATAAAAAAAGCCAAGAACTCCTTTTCTACTACACTATGTTTATGTCTTTGTTTTAATACTAACCAACTCTTTTTCATTCCCATGCTGCCCTGGGGCATTGTTCCCATGTCATCTCTCCCCATAGGATGAGGAGGAGGGTATATGGGCATAGCCAATCAGATGCTCTTAGTTCAGCCATTTTGTTCAGAACGGTGAGAAACAGCTTTCCTTAACTATGGAAATGATTTTCGTTTGTTTTCATTTTTCTTTCTCCATGATCACCTGCACATCTTGCTCTGTACAGTTATGAACTCCCCCGTGTGCTTTCTGCTCCTTCATTTTCACATGACTCTTGTGTGGATTGCTGTGCTTTTGACATAGTGGGTTTTGGATTTGTGTCTTTTATTTCTTTCTATGTGCTAATAGTCACATTTATAATTTCTTTCTGTACATTTTGGAGAGAACTTCCAGGGCATATAACTAAATTTCTCCAATTAGTGATTTTCTTGCTGAATCATTCTATATCCAGTGATTTTACAGTGTCCTGGATAGTAATTTATCACAAACTGATATGGGAGGGCAGAGAAGTGTGTTGCTGTTAGCCTATGCTAGAAATATACCTTATGATATTATAAATATATAGTCTGTTTCATTTTTGTTTTTAAATCACTGTGCTGTGAACTACATTGTACCTCCTCATGTTCCTCTGCCTATGGAAGAATATGCTGTGTTTTGTGGGTCAGGACCTAGGATATCCCTAGGTCTTTGACATTACTTTAAAAATGCTAATAAAGAAAAAGAGGAACAAAGAAATAAAAGAGGGTCTTTTAAAGCAAAAAAAAAAAATGTGTTTTAAATTGCTTTTCATAGGTTGCTGCTGTGTTCAGCAGCTGCCAGGACACTATCTAGATTCTCCTTAACAGGCCAGTTGGCTGGAAAATAGAGTCCAGCTGTGGCTGTGTCTTCCTTTGATCTGATGCCCTTGAGGTTTGACTAAGGAAATCAGTTCTAGGAAAGTGATCATTGTGATTACTAAGCTCACACCCTGGTGGCCTTGCATCCGCTGGACACACTGCCCACGTTTATGTTGACCTCACTCCCTTGGAGTCAGTTCTCCCTAAAATGTCTGTATCTCTGTGTAAAACTGCTCAAAAAAATGTAACCGTGCCCACCTCCGAATATTGAATACAGCCAAGAAGGATAAGAGGTAAGTTGTTTAATGGTCAGATTTCTATATGACTTAGCAGGTGTGAAATATGCCCTAACAACCAGAAAGTGTGTTGCATGTCAGAGAAAGCTAAAAATTAAAGGAAATCTGTAGCCTGGTTATCTACACACTGCTGGGGCATGTTTTTTATCACCATAAGGCATGTAGGAGCCACACAATAGCTATATTTTAGTAGTCACTTGTGAATGAATATGAGTCTACCTTTTATGAACAGAACTATCTTACTTGCAGCCCTTTTTCTGGTCAATGATAATAAGCACATTGTTTTGGGAAACAAGGTTACCAGGTAATTTTACCAGGAGACTGAAAAATAAATGAGCCATCTCCTGTCCTGGACCCAGAGTCTGTGTTTTCCATATTTGCAGCTGTGATGGAACTCTGTAGCATACTTCCTCTGCTCATGAACTTACCCTTTCCCAGCTGTGTTCTTAGGGGTCAGCTGTACCTGCTTCTGCTGATGGCTCACCTTTGCAGCTAGCTAGCCAAACCTGTTGTTTTTTTTACAGTACAGTACTTCATACTTTCTAATAAACTCTGCTACAAACTGTATATAACAAAACATTTTGCCTAAGGAAACATATTATCAAAGTCTGGGATTGTAGTGTATGCCTACAATACCAGCACTTGGAAAGCTGAGACAGAAAGATTCTATGTTCAAGGCCTTCTTCGACTATACAGCAAGACTATGTCTCATAAGCAAAATCAGAACTGTATGAATGATCCCTAAAATCACATTGGCTTCTTTCTCTCCTGTATTTATTTCCTTGCTGTTTCTACAGAGAATAGATTTTTCTCAGTAAAATCTTGAATTTGAAATTGGTATTTCCTTACCAACTTAGGAACTTAAAGTTTTGTCTAAAGCATTTTTTGTAAGACACCCCTCACTGGCAAAGTGTGAGCCTGAAGTAGACACCATAAGTAATCAGAGCTGAAAGGTCTGAGTTGGGCCAGGCTGGGGACTGCAGAGCCTGTTCAGAGCTTACAGTAGCACCTGCTGCTGGATGTGACCTCCCTACTTTGACCTACCCTGTAAGAGCCAGGTGAGAAGTGGAGAGGGGATATGAGACAGGGAACCAGACTGCAAGGCCCAGGGAGAGTGACTTCACCTCTGCCGTGTTTTTGTTTTGTTTGTTTGTGTTGTTTCTTCTCAGTGCTTTGGGTGTATTATACTGTCAGCAGTTTCTTACATCCCTAAGCACTATACTTTGTGGATACTGTTACTATTTCACTACTACTAATTTAGATCTCACAAATCATCATTTTTGATATCACTCTGAGGATAAGTTTTCAGTGACTGTTAGTTACTATTATTGCTATTATTGGTAACTAACTAGCACATTGTTTTCATTTCAGAGGTAAGACTATGGGGTTGGACAGTTTGAAAGATGTGACTCAAGGGCCCCAGGCATTTCTGTGTTCTAGGATGAGTAACTAAAAGCTGTTCTTAAATGATAACCAAGGCAGATTTCATTACTGAAAAGTTTGATGTCGTATGTTGAGGAATGTTTTCCTTTAGGAAAACACCTTGTAGGCTGCCAAGATTGCTCAGTGGGTGAAGATCCTTGCCAAGCTAGCATGGCAACCTGAATTTTATCTCCCTAATCCCACATATGGCAGAGGAACAAAACTAACTCTACAAAGTTGTTTACTGACCTCCATGTGTATGCACATACACATACAATAGTAATAATAATAATTAAAAGAAGACACTTTGAATTTCATTAAGAGATTTCCTATAACATATACTTAGTGGTGGTTTCCTTAAAAATACATTTAGTTAGTATCAGTGACATGTTTGTGCTGTGAGATGATGCTCTTGTAAACTGTAAAGATTTGTTACTCATATTGATTTAATAAAACACTGTTTGGCCAGTAGCCAGGCAGGAAGTATATGCGGAGCAACCAGAGTAGGAGAATTCTAGGAAGAGAAAGGGCTGATGCAGAGTCACCAACCAGATGCAGAGGAAGCAGGATGAAAATGCCTTACCAAGAAGAGGTGGCAAGCCACGTGGCTTAACATAGATAAGAATTATGGGTTAATTTAAATTTAAGAGCTAGTTAGTAGTAAGCCTGAGATTCTGGCTGAGTATTTGTAATTAATATAAGCCTCTGTGTGTTTATTTGGGACTGATGGCTTCTGCCTACATTTGCTTATCATAGGACATCAAACAATAGTAGAGATCTGACCACCTCAGCCACCCTAGTGAAGAGTACCAGAACAAAGATGTACTGGCTAGTTTTATGTCAACTGGACACAAGCTAGAGTCATCAAAGAGCAGAATACTTCAATTGAGAAAATACCCCTGTAAGATCCAGCTGTAGGACTTTTTAATAATGAGTGGTTTATGGGGGAAGGACTAGCCCATAGTGGGTGGTGCTACCCCAGGGTTAGTGGATCTGGGTTCTATAAGAAAGCAGACTGAGAAAATCATGGGAAGCAAGCCAGTAAGCAGCACCCCTCCATGGCCTCTCCATGCATCAGCTCCTGCCTCCAGGTTCCTACCCTGTTTGAGTTCTTGTCCTGACTTCCTTCAGTGATAAACAGTGCTATGGTAGTAAAAGCCAAATAAACCCTTTCCTCCCCAACTTGATTGTGGTCCTGGGAATTATTCACTGGCAATTGATTATATAAAGGATTAATATTTATTAAGAGGTTTATATGAAACACTCACTGATACAAGATTGAACCTCAGGACAATTTCTGGAGGGTTGAAATGTCCCATGTGGTGGCAGCAATCCTCTGAGAACAGGGAACAAACAAGAAGGAGAGGCAGCTTGCAACCATCTTCAAAAGGAAGCTGCCTATACCCCATCTAGGGTCTTCTAGACCTCAAAGCCATGCCTCTTGGTCTCACTCAATAAACCCTAACCCCACCACAACTAAAACAAAAGGTTTTTCATCTAAATTAGCTTGTTCATTCAGCTCTCTGTCTGCTCACTTTATCTTTTCTTCTTTCTTGTCAGTAGAACATCAGCCCTATGAATACAGGGATACTAATATGATTACTTTTGCATTCCTATTACTTAACAATACCTAAGTGTAATATGTCCTCAGTTTAATGTATGTATATACATATATATATACACACACAAGTTAAAATACATATGATTATAAAATAGAAACTATACAAATATATATAATCTTCTAGGAAGGAAGAAACAATTTACATTGAAACCAAGTACATAGAAATGGCTCTGAACCAATGTACTAGTGGTATCAACATAGCTATTATAAAAAGAGCATGCAGAACAGAGACATCTATAGCAGAACCTCAAGAGATGGAGATGTAAAAGAAAGCTGTAAAGAAACTCTTTAACATTTGGCTCCTGAAATTTTATTCTAATTATAGCAGAGTGAGAATAACTCAAAATTATGTTCTGATTGCCACCTTCTCCTCATGTAACCTGTGCTCATAGCTGTGAAGATGAGGTGAGAGATCCTGCAAGTATCAGCACTACTTTTGAGATCATTTTGGAAGTTTCTTTCAGTTTCCTTTGGGTGTGTTCTAGGGGGGGTGTTTACATTGTTCCCTTATCCGTTGGACACTGTCTTGATTAGGATAACTATTGCTGTGATAAAACACCATGACAAAAAGCAACGTGGAGAGGAAAGGCTTTATTTTACTCACAGTTTCATATAACAGTTCATCATCAAAAGCAGTGAGGACAGGAAGGAATTTGGAGGCCGGAGCTGGTGCAGAGGCCATGGAAAGGGTACTGCTTGCTGGCTTGCTCCTAATGCCTTGCTCAGCCTGCTTTCTTATAGAACTCAGGAACACCAGTACAGGGATGGTCCCACCCACCATGGGCTGGACTCTCCCCATTGATCACTAGTTAAGAAAATGCCCAACAGGCTTCCTAAAGCCTGAGACATTTTCTCAATTGAAGTTCCCTTCTCTGATGATACTAGTTTGTGTCAAGTTGACATTAAACTAGCCAGTATGACCCATACCAGAAGTACTCTTTGGTTGCAGTAGTTCTGCAATTAATACGCCTTTTAAATCTTTAGAAAGTCTGTAAATAAAGGTGTTTCAATAAGTCAGCAGAATTGAGGAGTGTAGAGCAGGAGTGTCCAACCTTTTGGCTTCTCTTGGCCATGTTGGATGAAGAATAATGGTCTTGGACCACACATTAAATATATGAAAAGTATCAAAAACTAATGGGGATGGTTTGTGTTATCTACCACTACAAATAACCAAGTCTTCACATAGTCCCAGCTATATGGCACCTTATGCAGAGTCTTTTAAAATCACCAGGTGATTCCCAAATTTGCAATCATTAATGAAACATACATATATAATAAACTCCACAGGATTGTCGGTGTGTTGAAATGCATAATATTGCCTTAATTTGAGCTTGTCATAATTTTAATTCCATTTGCAACAGTATTTGGTTGGAAACATTACATTAACAAACTGATTTTTGTCATGAATCTGGTGTATTTAACCATTAGAAATTCTAAATATATAAGCTAGTTTTTACTACCAAATTCTGACTCCAATTTGGTTTATGATCTTATAAACAATTTAAGATGTTGAAGATCATAAAATCTTTTCAACATTTGATCTCAACTTAACCATCTTATTTCTGAAAAGTAAATGATGTTCCCCATAGTTTGCAACATTCAGCACTATAAGGAAATTTTTAGAATTGGTGATGATTTAATCCCTTGACCATTATGAAATTCACATATAAATATGAGACTTGCACGTAAATTTTCTTAATGTAAGTATGGTGTGCAAATGAATTATCTCCTTTTAGTCTTGCAGCTCTCTTTTACCTGACTTCCCCCAGGCAGTCTTATTAACTGTCTCCATGTTTACACTGGACAAAGACAGTTAATTTAACATAATTTTTTTACTGTCTTGCTTAAGTTGCTTGATTTATTCTGTCACTTTTTTATTTTTAGTCATTGCAACATATGTCATCTGCAACGTTCATTCTCAAGAATTACACAGTCAGGTTAAAAAATTTTTTCGAATCTCATCTTTTTTTTTGGCTATATGTTTTCTTGGTTGGTTGGTTGGTTTCTCTTTCAAGAAGACAGGGTTTCTCTGTATGATAGTTGGCTGTCCTGGAACTCTCTTTGTAGACCAGGCTGTCCTGGAACTCACAGAGATCCAGCTACCTCCTACTCCTGAGTGGTGGAATTAAAGATGTCACCACGCACAGCTCTTTATTCTCATCTCTTAGAGAAACTTACCACCTTGTTTTGGGTTGTACTCATGCTATCCTTAATCACAGGTTGGACATCCATGATGTAACGAATTGCAGTATTTGTCAGCATGAAAGAAACAGGTGGTTCTGTAACCATTTTGAAACAATACTGAGACATATTATTTTTATCATAGCTGTCTGATCTTATATTTTAGAAGTGGATTAAATTTTTTAATAAGAAAGTCCTCACCTAAAAGTTCTTAGAACTTGAACCAAAAATATCTCAGAAAGCAGGAGTATCTAGATGCAGAAAATTGGAAAGGAGAACACTTATTAAATATTGGGTTGGCCAGGCATTATCTTGCCTCTTTTGTCATATGTATTTTCATAGGATCCCTGAGAAGAGCATGCTGCCTTTCCCCACCTTTATAAAAGAAAAAACAGAAGCTATAAAAGATAAAGAACTTTCCCTGATTACACAGCTAACAAATGGAAGCCATTTAAACTCAAGACAAGGGTGCTAGAGGCAGAATGGGTAGCTCAGTGAGAGCACTTGCGTAGCTCTACTATATTCAGTCCTCAGCACCACAGTAATAAGCAAATAGGCAGACAGGTTCCTGTGAGACTGAGACCAGCCTGGTCTATATAATGAAGCAGAGTTTATTATTAAAAACACAAAACTGCAGATCCCATTCTTTCTCTTCTCTATTATACCAAAAAGAAAAAGAATCTCCAACTCTGGAGTCTAGTACCTTGGACATAATAAATACTACATAGGGACATGCTGAATGGAATTATACTCCTAATTGGGGAAATGACAAAATCCCTATTAATAGTAAGGGATTTCTTCTTTGGTAACCTAAAGCACCTTTTAGTTAAAGGAACTAAGTGGCTTTTGACATTAGTTTAATGGTATTTCCTTAATAACTGCAGCTACCCAAAGTCTGAAAGAAAAAAAATGAAGCCATAGATTAAGAAGCAAAAATAATTGGGACAGTGGAAATCAGGCAACCTTTGAGTGGGTAGAGGAGGAAAAGACAATTTTATGTATAGGAGCTGTCTTGGAGGAGATTCCAGTGTCAGAGCAGGAAGAGGGTGACATAGGGACTATAAGAGACAAGCTAGCTGAAGCAGAGCTGCCTCTTCATGTACTGCATGGGTATTTCACACCCACATCTGTGTCCTAATAGATGCAAATTGCCCAGAAGAGCCAATCAGCTTCTTGGAAACTGCCTGAAACACCAGCTGACAGCTTCCTTAGCTCTCTGATGCTTCAGGGTCCTGATGAAAATGTGGGACTGGGAACCAGATAGCCTGGCACTAGACTGCTGTCCACCTCCCATTCTGTATTCTCAGAACAAGTGGTAGTAGGAGCACAGCTCAGAGCTCCTGAAAGGTTTTTAGAGACCTATGATGAAGTGAAACCAGCCAGGCTTCATGATTCACCACAAAACTAGAATGTTAGGACCTGTCTGGATAAAGCAAATTTGGAGTTTATAGAGAAAAGGTCTTGGGCTGTACAGATAGCTCTGATGGATTTGTTGGTTTGTTCGTTTGGGTTTTTTGTCTTTTAAAGCCCTTCTGTGCAAACACAATATCCCAGTACCAATGTTTTTAAAATGTAGACACTGTCCAGCACAAGTCTCTAACCTCAGGACTTGAGGCAGGCTATGGCAGAATCACTGGGGCTTGCTAGCTGCCATCCTGGCTAAAAAACACAACCTTGCCTCAAGGATTTAAGGAAGGACACTCAACACTCTCATCAGGCCTCTACATACACATAGACACCATACACACACAAACACACAATGAAAAAGAGATCTTAACATAAGTATGGGTGTTGAAGGGGGCAAGACGAGATAGGCTGGCACTGGCTTTTAAAAAGGACAGCTGAGGGCTGGAGAGATGGCTCAGAGCTTAAGAGCACTAACTGTTCTTCCAGAGGACCTGAGTTCAATTCTCAGTAACCACATAGTGGCTCACAACCATCTATAATGATATCTGGTACCCTCTTCTGTATACTGTATACATAGTAAATAAATAAATCTTTAAAAAAAAAAAAAAAAAAAGGACAGCTAGGCTGGCAAAATAGTTTGATTTGCCAGTGGGTAAAACTACTGATACCAAGCCTGAAAACCTGATTTCACTCCCATGACCCACATGATAGGAGAAAACTAACTCCTATAAATTGTCCTCTGACCTTCTTGTGCAGGCTATTGTACATATAAGCATGCCTACACACAAAAATGTGGGTGGGTGAGTGGATGGTTCAGTGGTTAAAAACACATACTGCTCTTTCAGAGAACCTAGGTTCAGTTCCCAGCACTCACAACTACTTATAATTCTCTCCTCTGGCCTCCACTGGTGCCTGCACTCACATGTGCCCTCACACAAATGCATACATACACATAATTAATATTTTTACAAACAAATCTAATAGAAATTTTTTAATTTTAGAGAAAAGGACAGTTGTGGGACTTGAATGATAGCTGTTGTTGAAGTGTTTGTCTCCAAGCATGCAGAACTGAGTCTGATCCTGGAGAACCAACATTTTTATTATTTAAATTTGTTCATTTATTTTACATTTCAACCACAATGTCTCCTCCCTGCTCCCACCCCAACCCCTCCACCTTCACTCTTGCAATTCACACCTCTGTTTCTGTCCAGAAGGAGGCAGGCCTCCCATAGTTATCAACAAAGCATGGCCTGTAAAGTTGAGGAGGACTAAGCTCCTCTCTTGTATTAAGGCTGAGTGGTGCAATCAAGTGTGAGGAATAGGTTCCCAAAACAAAAGCCAGCCAAAGTGTTAAATAGTTCCCATTGCTAGAAGTTCCAAAAGTAGACCAAGCTACACACTGTTGTACATATGTGGTGGGCCTAGATTGGTCCCATGCAGGCTCCCTGGCTGTCGGTCCAGACTCTGTGAGCTCCTGTGAGCTCAGGTTATTTGTTTTCTTGTGGGTTCCCTTGTGATGTCCTTGACTGACCCCTCTGGTTTGTCCTTCCCCGCTCTCTTCAGCAGGATTCCCTGAGCTCAGCCCAATGCTTAGCTGTGGATCTCTGCATCTATTTCCATCAGTTACTGCATGAAAGGACTCTGATGACTATCTATATAATGAGGGTAGTCAATAAACTGTGGGTTTAGCAGAATATCAGCTTCATTATGTTGACGTTTTTTCTCCAGTTATGTTTGGCTCTATGCTAGATCTCTGGGTCATCTAGTCTCTGGGTCCTGGCATTCCAGACAATGCCAGAGGTGGGCTCACTTTTGTGGTATGGGTCTGAAGCTGGACCAGACATTGGTTGACCACTCCTACAATATCCATGCCACCTTCACACACACACACACACACACACACACACACACCTCATAAGTAGGATAGACTGTAAGTCAAAGATTGTGTGGCTGGACTGGTGTCCCAATTCCTCTACTGGAAATTCTACCTGATCACAGAAGATTGCCAGTTGAGGCTACACATTCACCATTGCTAGGGGTCTTAATTAGGGTCATCCTTGTAGATTCCTAAGAGTTTCCCAGAACCAACATTTTTAAAAGGTGGAGAGTGTTAGTGTGTGCTTATAATTCCAGGACTGAGAAGGCAGAGACAGACATATCCCTGGGGTTTGCTGGCCAGCCAGCCTGTTCTGCTTGGTTAATTCCAGGGTAATGACAGAGAGGCTGTCTCAAAAGACAAGGTAGCTGGTGCCTAAAGAATGACAGCTGAAATTGTCTTCTGCCATCACATGGACATACATACGAGTATATACACAGTTGTTGACACAAGTGTGTCATAAGCTTCTCAAGAGAGAATTGTGCTTAACAATAGCTGCTTGGGTGAGTTTTCTTTTGAAGTTATATTTTCATGGGAGTTAAAAGGTTTAAGTAAAATACTTTAGTATACTTACTTTTTTAAAAAAAATTGCTTTCCTTTTAAGAAAGAAATGTATATGAGAGTATGTACACAGATGAATGCAGGTGCCTTCAGAGTGCAGAAGAGTGTATTGGATCCTGTGAAGCTAAAGTTACATCATTGTGAGCCACCCAGTACAGGTGCTGGAAATTGAACTGTAGTCCTCTGCAAGAGTAGCAGGAGTTCCTAACTGCTGAGCCACAGAAGTTTCTATAGTAAGTGAGTTTAAAGATGAGTTGCATTATAGAGGTTTACAGGTAAGAGAAAAGGGCTGGAGAGATGGTTCAGTGGGTGAAATCCTTGCTATGCAAGGGTGAGGACTTAAGTCTGGATCTCGGCACCTACATAGATTTCAGACATGGTTTGTGTCTGTAATCCCAGTATTTGGACAGAGAGGAAGACAGGTAGGTAGGTCCCTGGAACTCTGTAGTCAGCCAGTCTAGCCAAACCAGTGGGCTCCAGATTTAGTAAAGAGACTCTGTCTCAAAAATTAAGGTAGATTAAGGTAAAGTAAGACATGCATTGGCCTCTGATCTATACATACAACATGTACAACATACACATTCAAGATATGCATAACAAAGCTAAACACACTGGTCAGAAGAGTCAAGTTTGATGCACATACCTTTAGTCCCAGTGCTTTGGAATCAAAAGGAAGTGGATCTCTGTGAATTTGAGCCAGCCTAGTCTACATAATGAGTTCTAGGATAACCAGGGGTGCATGATGAGACTTTGTTTCCTAAGGGGGGAAATAGTCAATGAAATTCTTACTACATAGGTTAAAAGAAAGCAAAGACATATTTTTAATATTTTTTTTAAAAATATATCATTTCCCCTTCCTTTTCTCCCTTCAGCCCTTCCCTTCTTTTTTCTCAAATTCACGGCCTCCTTCCCCTCAAACAAAGAGAAAGAAATATGACTTTGATGGCTTTAAAGTTTTGAAGTTATTTAAACAACCTAAAAGCTTAAGTTAAGATGTTCTGGTGTACTTGTTCTGCAGAGCTTTTGGCAAGTGTGTTTTTTTTCTTGAGACAGCATGTCAGTCTGAATGTGAGCTGACCCCAGAACTCACTATCAAACTTCCACCAGTTCTCTTGCCTCAGCCTCCCCAGTGCTGGGATGACAGGTCTGTACTTGCAAGCTTGCTTCCCGGGTACTTTCTTGGGTTTGTTGTGCAGGTGTATAGACTTGTAAGCTGAAAACACAGATCAAGGGGTCAAGGGAATCCTAATGTTGGGGTAAAGGAAACTAAGGCATATGTCTTAGGGTTTCTGTTGCTCTGAAGAGACACCATGACAATGACTTTATAAAGGAAAACATTTAGTTGGGCTGGCTCAGTGAACAGTTCAGAGGTTCAGTCCATTATCATCATGGTGGGACATGGCAGTGAACCAGCAGACATGGTGCTGGAGTCTACAACTTGATCAGCAGGCAATAGGAAGTGAACTGTGTGCCACTCTGAGCATAGGCGATCTCAAAGCCCGCCCCATAGTAACACACTTCCTTCAACAAAGCCAACTCTAAACAAAACACCTCCTCCAACTAAGCCACACCTCCTAATAGTGCCACTCCCTGTGAGTTTATAGGAGACAATCACATTCAAACTACCACAGACTGTAAATAATAGTTCCTAATCTTCATTGTATAATCCAGTTGATTCTCAGCCAGTAGGGGGAACAGGATTTTTTTCATCTTCTTCAATTCCCTTAATTTTCTTTTATAGTTTGCCTCAGTTTCCCCTTCTGAGACTATTAATTCCTTATCTCGACATTTAATGCTGACCTAAGTTCCATTTTATGAAGCTTCTATGTGCTGAACAGGAATATAGACCCTTTCTATCCAGGAAATTAGAAGTCTCAGTCTGTCCAAGCTTGGAGTCAGAGGACCATCATTTGATGATAATTTAATAGAAACAGTATCATTACTGAAAACATCCAACCACACTAGCAATAAGCATACAGCACATGGTTGGGCCTAATCTAGCACCAAATATGGGAGGATGTTTTGGCATCATAATATGCTTAAAACATGCATCAGTAAATCACTACAGTGTTAGCCTGAACCTGATCGGTTTAATTTAATCTTGGGGAACTGGAGGCCAAGTTATCAGATATCCATAGCAGTTTACTCTAGTGTCCCAGGTTCCCTCTTGAGCTCTGTCAGATATCAAAGTCCAATTTTGTAAGGGCTTTCTCCATCCTCTTAACTTTTGAACTTAAGAATGAGCTCTTTTATTTTTGGTTGTGAGCCTAGCCTTTATGGGCACCTTGGAGCCCATTCTCTCCAGAGGAACACTTGACCCAATGAGAAAAGCGGATCTGCCTGGAGTGGATGCTGAACTAAGCCACATTGGGACCTTGGGACCTCCTGCCCTTGCTGGGGAGGAGATAAAGAGATGGGGAGAAGAGAGAATGACTAAGGGGCGGGAGGGGGAAGAGAGTTTGAACAAGGGGATACATGGATTAAAAAATGAAACTTTATTCATAATAAAAAAAGGAAAACCAAAAAAGAATGAACTCTTTTGAGTTACAAAAAGAAATTTAGAAATATATTTTCAGTTGTATACTGAGAATATAGCAAAACAGGAGCAATTCCAAAAAGGAGTTTAACTAGATTAGAAAAAAACTATTGTATGATTAATTATATGTGATTATATGAGCAGTTTCAAAAAAAAAAAAAAAAGCAAAGCAAACCAAATGTAAAGTCTGGTCAGAGCTACTGTTTACAAATGGAACTACCTTGATGAATAAGTCTCTACAAGTAATGTTGTCATCCCTATAGTTTGTGAACATTCGCCATATCCACAATATGGTAGAGCTGCAGGAGTACGTTATGGGTTCTCTTAGGTCCCAGACTTACTATAAAGACAGCTAGTATCATACTTTGTCTTTCTACCTCATAGAATGCAAAAGGTTTTCATAAATAGAAACCAGAGCTTGAAACTGATTCATTATCGCTTTAGCTTGTGAAAGCTGCTGGTTAAAGGTTTGGCCAGTCTTTTGATGCCAGATTTCCTTCCACATTGGCTGCTATACAAACTCATTTACAAAGTTCCTGCTTTATCAGGTCAGATAGAAAACAAAACCCTCGTACCAACAAGAAAAATAAATTCTGGTCTGCCATATCAAAAGCTTCCAAAGCATCTTTGGTTGTTATCTATATTTCTTGTGCCAGGATTTCAGAAAGAAATTCAGGCAGCTGCTTTTTATTTTTTTCAAGTCACCATACAAAGGAGTAGGTTTCATGGTGGCAGTTTCTTACATGCACATCATATATTTTTATTCACTACCTCTCCCCTAAACACATACCAGTCTTTGTGGTTCCTCCCCCACTTCTGCTTTTCTGTTCTATGTATCCTATGGCCCTCACTTTCTCCTCCTTTTCTTTTAAATCTCTCCTTCTCACTTATTGACCCATCCTACTTTTATGATGTCTACACACATGTGCATGCACACACATGTAAATAAATGTGAATCAAGATTCTGCATGTGAGAGAAAATGTGGTATTTGTTTTTCTAATTCTGGCTTATTTCCCTTAGCATAATGAGTTCCAGTTCTATCCATTTTCCTGCAGATGTCATGATTTCATTTTCTTTATTCACTCATCTGTTGATGAATTTCTAGGCTGGTTCCATTTCCTGGCTATTGTAAATAGGGAAGTAATGAATTAGATGTATACATTGTAGTTTTATTTTTAATTTTTGAGGAACCTCCACTCTGACTTCCATAATGGCTGTACCCGTTTACACTCTCACCAGCACTGTATAGGGTCCCTCTCTTCCCACATGCTCACAAGTATTTCTTGTCATTTATCATTTTGAAAGCAACTTTTACTGGGTGAAATTGATTCTCAAAGCCATTTTAATTTTCATTTCCCTGATAGTTAAGGATATTAAACTCTTTTCAAATATCTGTTGGCTTTTCATCTTGTAGTCCGTTTATTGATTGGATGAGTTGAGGTTTTGTTGTTTAGTTTTACAGTCTTTGTATACCTGTTGAATGTGTGGTTGGCAACACGTTGTTCTGTTCAGTAAGCTGTCTTCACTTGGTTCAGCACTTCTTTGCTGAATAGAAGCTTTTTAATTTCATATCATCCCACTTCTCACTTCTTGAGATCATTGCTTATGTTAGGGGGCCCTTTTCAGAATCCCTTGCTGCACCTATTATCTTGAAGTGCTTTGCTTATCTGTACTTCTAGCAATTTGAAAATTTCAGGTCTTCTATTAAGGTCATTGGTTCATTTTTAATCGATTTTGTACAGGGTGAGAGCTGAAGGTCTAGGTTTTTGGGTTTTTTGTATGTAAGTATATCCAGTTAACTCAGCATTTGCTGAAGAATGTGTCTGTCTTATACCTTTCTTGACCATTATGTGGTATTAGCTGTGTGTTTATTTCTAATCTCCCAATTCCATTCATCAGGTATCTGTTCTATGCTGGTATCTTGCAGGTTTGTTGGCTCTGTTAAACCTTCAACACTGTTTTTCTGCTTAGGACTGATTTGACTATTCTGGACCTTTTGTGTTTCTATATGAATTTTACAGTTGTTTTTTCTGGCTCTGTGAAGAATATAATTGGTGAATTGATAGTAGTTGTGTTAAATCTGTAGATCACTTTTGTCTGTACAGCCATTCTTACAGTAATAACTTTGCCAGTCCATGAGCATGGACAGTCCATCTTGCAATGTCTTCAGTTCCTTTATCTCATATCTCTAGGAGACTAGAAATGAAGAGGCTTCACTGTTCCCCTAGATATTCCTCTCCTCTTTGTCAGAAGCTGCCTGGACTGTGTAAACTGCTGTGGGGCTTATTGTGTCTGAGGCAACAGTACAATGCACACAGTAGCTTTTACAGCAAGAAGATATAAAAATAGAAGAGAAAAAACGTTTCCAGTAATCTTGATACTATCTCAGTTGTCATTTTGCTGTATCACTGTCCAGTGGCACTATTTTTCTTAGGAGATGTCGTCATTGTGATGTATGCACAATAATGCATCTATACTTTGTACTTTCTTCTTTAGTGAAATATTACATCTCATCTATGAAACTGAAGGAAGTCCTTCTTTAATTTTCCTTACAAGCCATTTACAGTTTCTGTGGCCTTTTGGCCTGGCGATAAAGTAGGTGCTTTGCCTTTAGACCTACATTGGACCCCTTAACACCTGTGTAACTGCCGGTGAATCACTTACCATCTTTGAGTCAGGTAAACTAGAAAGGGAGTCCCAAGGAGAAAAGGGTGCCCTGGGCTGAACCATTCAGTACTTACTGCACTTTCTAGCATATTGTATATTAAGTTCAGCACTGAGCCCCTTAGGTTATCATCCAGTAGAACTCTTTTAATGCTGTTTTGAAAGACAGGTCCACACCTGCCTATAGTATGACATTATTTTATTTGGTGGTGCTGTAGAGGGTTGTTGGTGACTGCTGTCTTATCTGCACTTTTACACAGCAGCTTTGTTACAGTGAACTTTGTGGCACTATTTTTGTTAGCTTCTCCTTGACTCCCCACAGTTTCTTTTCTATACATCCTCTGTTAGGATTCTTATGAATTGTGGCTAAAAGAACACTTTCTTAAACACAAAACTGAATCATCAACCAAAACAGAAGAACCCTTCTCTGTGAGGTGTCTTTCTCTTCTGATGCTAGGATGAGACCACGTTTCCAGCTGGATCTGGCAGTTAGTGTTTCTGGGATAAATTAAATGAGCACAATTGATTGAGGTATAGCTGGACTGGATCACTGCTTTCCTATTATGCCAAAAGATCAAAGCAGTATACAAATAGAGGCTTAGTCTAGAAAATATTCAAAGCAGATGGCTCATTCTTTTGGTGAAAATTCAGGTTTTAAGGCACAACATTTGTTAACAAGATTTTATTGAAAGATGGTCAACTCTGTTTTCTTCCTAGATTTCAAGACTGGAATCACAAACTGAGTTTGAGGAGGTGTTTGGCAAGCTTAGAATGGTCTGTAACCACCTCGCCTGAGACTATGAAATAAGTTATTCAGATTTTGCCTTGGGTACTCTGGACATCAAATGGAAACATCTTAAATTTGGTTATATAGTCATTTTGTTGGTTGGTTAGTATTTTGAAGTCTAGCATTCATATTGTTATATATTCTAGGACCTGAGTCAGGGTGTTTAGTACTGTATTCCATGTTTTTAAGGTTGAACCTATATTCCACACATTTCTTTACCATTTACACCTGCATCTTCAGTCTAAAATAGAAGAACTTAATTAGTATATATGGTTTAAAATTTTTAATTATTTTGGTTTAAAACTAATTGAAGTGAGAAATAAAATTAATGCACAAATATTTTCTGGGCTACTCTACTTATAAAGTACCAGGTTTATAGGGAATAAGTAAATGTTTCAAGACCATTAACAAACACTGTACAACAGATTTTTCTACAAGGAAAATCTTACAAATTGCAGTGGGAAACCCCAGATTCCCACAAGAGACTCAGTAGTTTACAAGGAATATGATACTTGAGCTGACTCTTAGAGGAGCAATAGACATTTACCAGACAAATATGACTTTATACAAAGACATGGATAGCATTTAGGCACAGAAGCATAAACAAAATCATAGTCCTGTAGTCATTATCTTTTGCTATGCAGCACATCACACCAAAACATGGCAACATGGGAGAATACTAAACATTTATTTGTTTAGAGGTTTTGTTTTATTCTGTATACGTGAACATTTTCCCTACATGTATACATTGTGTGTGACTTGTGCCCAAAGAGGGCAGAAGAAGGTATCAGATCCACTGGAATTGGAGTTACAAATAGTGTGAGCCTCTATGTGGGTGTTGGAAACCAAACCCAGGTTCTCTGAAAAAGCTCAAGTGCTCTAAACCACTGAGCCATCTCTGCAGCCCCAGTAAATATATATTATCTTTGTTTTCTGGATTACTGCTTCTTACTTGGGAATCTCTGATGGGGTAGGTGGAGGCGAGATGTCACTGGGGACTGCATTTATCCACAACCTTGACTTGGGCTGGAGCATCCTGTTTGAACTTACAGTTAATTCTGAGTCTTTGAATCTTCATCTTCTACTTTGTGATACGATGAATGACTTGACCTAATGTTAGTGACCTAAGATTATCACAGCAGGCAAAAACATTCTGCCTTTTATGATCTAGTATCAAAAAATAGTATCTCCTCTACCACGTTAATCTTCTTATAAGGCTTAGGCATCACTTATGGAAACACAAATGCCAAACATATTAACTTATTTTTAAATCACAACAGGGTGGCAGAAAGAAGAATAAGCCCCAGAGGCTAATATTGTTGTTCAGAATCATTCATGGATCATATTTTCACCTTATTCAAAGGGCAGGGTCTCTCAGTCAAACCCAGAGGTAGCTGAAATGGTTAATCTGGCTTGTCAGCTTGTTCTGATAGTCTTTGTTTCTGTTCTCTGAGGCTGGAATTAAAAGATGGCCATCATCCCTTCCAGCATTTATGTGGGCTTCTGTGGATCCAAAACGTGGTCTTCATACTTGAGTGGCAAGCACTAAACCATTTCCCCAGCCCCACAATAAAGTCTTTGTTAATTTTATATATGTGAAATTTAAAATGTCTATTTTTTCTCTTCATATTTTTGTTATTTAAAACAAAATTTAATTTTAAATATATTTTGATTATATTCTTCCTCTCTCCCAAGCCTATCTAAATCCTTTCGACTTTCCTACTCACCCACCTTACATTGTTTCTTAAAAAAACAAACAAACAAAAGAATGAATACAAGAAAACAAAACAAAAAAAAAAAACATGCCCCAAAAAGGAATTAAAAAAAGAAAGAAAAGAAAAATCTGTGGAGTTCATTTTATGTTGGTCCAACTACTCCTGAACATAAGGCCTGTCCTGAAGTAGTTGATGTACCCAATGTCACTTACTCTATGGGAGAAAACTGATTTTTCCTCTCCCAGCAGGTCTAAGTGACAGTTCAGTTAACGTTTATCCTAGTAGCTAGGTTTTCATTCATTTTTTAAAAATATAACAGAAAAAAATAAAACAAAAGCTATTACATTGAAGTTGAATAAGACAAACCTACAGAAGGAAAAGAGCCCAAGAGAAGGCACAAGAATCATAGACCTCACTCATTCACACACACAAGCATCCTGTAAAAACACTGAACTGGAAGCCATACTATATACACAGAAGATCTGGTGCAGACCCATGCAGGGCCTGTGCATGCTACTTCAGTCTGTTCAGGTGAGCTTTGCTCATGTTGGTTTAGAGGGCCTTGCTGCCCTCCATTCTCTCTGGCTCTCCCACACACTCTGCCCCCTCTTCTGCTGGGTGTCCTGAAACCTGGGGAGAAAGATTTGTTGGAAACATCCCATTTAAGGCTAAGTGCTTCAAGGTTTCTTATTCTCTGCATAATATCTGGCTATAGATCCCTGTATTTGTTCCCATCTGACCAGTATGTCTGTGGTTGTGTCAATACCATGCTGGTTCATGTAGTACATGTACCATGTAGTACAACGTGAAATCCAGGATGGTGATACCTCAGCAGTTCTTTTATTATTCAGCCTTGTTTTAGTTCTCCTGGGTTTTTTGTATTTCCATATGAAACTTTAAAATGCCCTTTCAAGATCTGTGAAGAATTATGTTGGAATTTTGATGGGATTATATTGAATCTGTAGATTGCTTTTGGTAGAATGTTTATTTTTACTAACTTGTGTAATCCATGAGCAGGGGAAAATTTTTTTATCTTCTGATCTTCTTCAATGATGTAAAGTTTTAATTTACAGAATCATTACTATTCTTTTTGATATTTAAATTATAACATTTTATTTATCAGTAAGGATTGTACTTCAGACATTCTTATGCGTATTGCTAAATCTAAATTCTCATGTCATCAGTACTACTGTTGATAATAGTAATTCTTGTTATGAATAGATATTTTTGAAAATACGTATTTGTTAACTAATAATAAAAAACTTACAAGGATTTTTTTCTCTAAGTTAGTTTCTCTATTTTCTGACATTGGCCTATTGTAAGGATTTGCAGTTTTTTATGATTTTTTTTTTTTTTGTTATGTGAATGGGTATTTTGCCTGCATGTGTATTTGTTTACCACATACCCACAGAGGCCGGAAGAATCTCAGATTCACTGAGACTAGAGTCACACACAGATAATTGTAAACTGCTATGTTGGTGCTGGAAAGGGCAGCCAGGCCTCTTACTCTTCAATCTGTCTCTCCAGCCCCTGAATTTACAGATATTATCTTAAGGGCAATTTATTTATTTTTTAAATTAATTAATTTATTTTTTAAATTAATTTATTTATTTTTTAACTTTATTTTATGTGCATTGGTGTAAAAATGTCAAGTCTGTTGTAGAAGGTTTTTTGGCCCTTTTGGGCCAGAGGTTTGGGCTTGGCCCACAGTGGCTTTTATCTCCCAAGGAAATGAATTAGACACTTATATTAACTTTATATTGTTTGGCCCATGTCTTAAGCACATTATTAGGTAGCTTTCTTGTCTTAAATCAACTCATTTTTATTAATTTATCTGTTACGTAGCCCAGCCCGCGGATCACTTGGATTTGTTGTGTTTATTTTTTGGGGGTCAGATGGAGACTGACTAACTCTACCCTCTTTTTACCTGTCTATATTTTGATTTTTTATCTACTTTTATGGTGTTTTACATAGGCCAAACCAGTTTATTTACATCATATAGAGAGCATTTCCAAGTTCCCTGGAACTGGAGTTATAGACAGTTGTGAGCTTCCATATGGGTGCTGGTAATTGAACTTGGGACCTCTGGAAGAATAGCCAGTGCTCCTAATTCCTGAGCCATCTCTCCAGCCCCTACAAATATTTTCTGAAGATGTAAATAGTAAATGTTTCATACTTTGCAAAGCTCATTCTATGTATAAAGAATATTTAGCTTCTCTGTCAAAGTGTTGAAAGCAGCCATAGACAATACATAAGCAAATGAGTGTGGCTGTAAATTAATAAAATGTAATAACCGCTAACATTGTTTTTTATGTAATTCCTATGTATCAGAAAATATCTTTAGATTTTTTTTCTTTTAGCCATTTGAAAATGTAAAACAAAACAAAAAACCACTAAGACTTGGTAGCCCAGGCTTATAATCCCAGAATTTGCCAGGCTCAGACAGGGGGTCATGCATTTGAGGTCATCCTGAGCTGCATAGGAAGGAAGACCCTGTTTCCAAAAGAGAAAAATGTGTAAAGCAGCCTTAACTCAGGACCTCACAGAAGTGAGCAGCAGTGCTAGATTTGGTCCAGAAGCTGTAAATTTCCAGTTCCTGGTCTCCTCTGTTCCTTCTCCAGTCCTTGGTGCAGCTGAGCACTGGGATTTATTTTATGTGTACTTGAATCCTCACAGAACAGCCATAAATATTCCCATCATGGATGATATATTCTAGCTTATCATCGTGTGATTGTTGTAGATGCTAACAAGTTGTCTCTTTGCCAGAGTTGTAGGCCTCTTCACTAGAGTGTGGCAGATTCTAGAATCAAGTCCCTCTGTCACAACCTGAGCTTATCTTCATCACAACATTACATTGCTTAGCGGTTCTGCCTTTTTCACAGAGTACCTAGATTTTGTAGCAAACAGCATGACAGAGAGAGCACCTGTAGACACATTGTTCTCTCTGTTTCACCTCTCCCTGTCTCCCTCCCATCTCCTCCCCCCTTTCTTCTTTGAACTATCCCCCCCTTGCCAGAAGGCAGTCTTTGAAACTAGATACCCAGTAATTAGTGTATGATGTCATTAACTGAGGACTTGCCTGCTTTTGGCCACTGTGTTTAAATAACCATTTCTAGCCATAGCCACAGCAGCCATGCTGCTTTATTTCACTGGTCTTTAAAAAAACAGAATATTTTGCTGAGCATAGCACACCTAGATTTTCATCACTGAGGAGTCTGAAGCAGGAAGATTGCAGGTTCAAGGCTACCCTAGACAACATAGTGAGACTCTGGAGAGATATAGACAGACACACACTACCACTATTTGTGTTAAACAGGCTGTGAGTTGCTGGATTGCACATCAGCTGGTGCCTTAGCAGTGCCCAAACTAAATGCAGCTCTGTTCTATCTATTTTGTTTTGTGACAGAGTCTTATTATATCAACCAGACTGGCCTCAAAGTCTTGGCAGGCTCAGTCTTGCTCTCAGCTCCCTGAGTGATGGGATTACAGGTGTGCATGACCACACCCAGCTCAACACAGCTCTTTATGAAATTCATAGGTTATAAAGTGTCATCTAAGATTATTTAATTCCAATATAGCTAATAAAATGTCATGAGTACAGTAATTGACTTTAGAGTAGACAAGGTTAAAGAACCACACAAACAGCTGTGCTTTCCTAGAACTCTAAGTTGTCATGACTCCAAGACATGCCAGGATACAGCAGAAGCACCTGGTCAGAGCAGCCCAGAACATTCCCAACCCTAAACACAATAGACAGATAGATAGATAGATATATAGATAGATAGATAGATAGGTAGGTAGGTAGGTAGGTAGGTAGGTAGGTAGGTAGGTGGGTAGATAATGTTAAGGAATCTCTCAACTAAGATTGGTAGTGCTTTCTTGAAATCTTAATACTTGGGAGGTAGAAATAAGAGAATCTAGGGTTCAGTGCTATCTTCAGCTACATAGTTAATTCAAAGCTAGCTTGAACTATACGAGACTCTGTTTTGAGGAAGAGCAGGAGCCCCTCAGAGTTATGGTACACATATTTGAGCAGATTGCTTAAAGCATGTAGTGAGCAAGGCATCTATTTGCTGCTTGGTTATTTTCTCTCTTACTGTGATAAAAGACCCTGACAAAGCAACTTAAAGAAGGAGGACTCAGACTGGAGAGATGACTGTTCTTCCAGTCCTGAGTTCAGTTCCCAGCAACCACATGGTGGCTCACAGCCATCTATAATGGGATCTGATTTCCTCTTCTTGTGTGCTTAAAGATAAGAAAGGTAACTCATATACATAAGATAAATAAATATTAAAAAAGGAATACTCACAGGTCAAAGTCCATCCATCATAAAGAAACCTTCATGCAGAAGCTGTAAACAACTTCTCACTTGACATCACTCAGGAAGCAGTGAGCAGGCATGGATGCTGGTGCTTTCTCCTCTTTGTGCAGTCTAGGACATGAGCCGAGGGATTAGTGTCGCACATACTAATGGTGGGCCTTCCTGACTCAGTTAACCTGACCAAGCTGACCCTCACAGATATGACCAAAGGCTGCCTCCTAGCTGATTCTAGACTTTATCAATGGGCAGTCAGTACTAACTGTCACAGTGAGTTCACAAAGCTGAGAGTCTGAGGAAGCTGCTACTGAAAAGATGGGTCTGGTAAGATGGCTCAGTAGGAAAACAATTGCCTGACAAACATGATAGCCTCAGACTGATTCCACATAAAGATGGAAGCAGAAAGTCCATTCCACAGACTTGTCCTTGACTTCCAGACGTTCTCTGTGGCACATGCCCCTGGCACCATCTTACCCATCCAATAATGATAAAATTCATTTATTTAAAAAGAAGATGAACTAACATGATGGGGAAAGAGTATTTTTTGGTACTCTCTGATCCTTGTTCTTTGTTCTCTATATTTGGAGTTTATGTCTTTCTTTCCTTCTAAACACCCACAAAACATTATTTCTTAGTTATGGAAAATAATGAAGTATCTGTTCTTAGGATTTCCTTATTAAGTTCCTTTAAAATTTAGATATGGATATATGCATATAGTCACACATACACACACACACACACACACACACACACCTACCTTCACAGGACCTTGTTATGTAGCTTAAACTGGCCCAGTCTGATATTCTTATATCTCAGTCTTATAAGTACTGAGATCACAAGCATGTGCCACCACACCCAGCTTTAGAGTCATTTCTTTTCAATGCTGAAAGGTAAGTAAGTCCTGGCAGATAAAATGGGAAGATTTTATACAAGATTGGGATGCTTTCTTTTTCTTATTTTTAATTTTATTTTTAGAAAACATTTTTTCAGGGAATATATTTTAATTCCTTCCATAACTCCTCCCAGATCTTCATCATCCATCAAACCTCGTGTTCCCTTCCTCCCTTTACTCCCCTCCAAATAAAAACAAACAAAAACAGTAGGAGAAAATAACAAAACAAGCTAGGTGGTAGTGACTCAAGCTGGTAGAGAGGCCAGCCTGGTCTACAGAGTTCCAGGATAGCTACGGCTACACAGAGAAACCTTGTCTTGAAAACAGCAGTAAAAAAAGTACACACACACACATACACACACACACACACACACACACACACACACACACACAGAAAGAAAAAAATGGAGTCCATTTTGTGTTGGCCAAGAAATCCTGGGTGTGAGGCCTGCCCTAGAGTGTGATTGATAGACCCAGTATCACTCCATTAGAGAAAACAGATTCTCCCTTTTTCCAGTAGGTATCGATTACAATAGCTTCTTGGTAAGGAATAGACTTTGAATCTACTTCCTGTTCTCCATGCTCAGGTTTTTATTTAGTTTGAACTTGTGATAGTTTTGTGCATGTTGTCCTAGTCTGTGAGCTCATATGTGTGTCAACATTGATATATACATATATATATGTGTGTGTGTGTGTGTGTGTGTATATATATATATGCATGCCATTTTCTTGGAGGCATCTACCACCTCTGGCTCTTAAAACGTCTCTGTTTCCTCTTTTGTGTATATCTCTGAGACTTCAGAGGAGGAATATGATAAAGGCATCAAGTTTAAAGCTGCTCCACAGTCTCTCACTCTCTACATATTGTCCAATTGTGGGTCTCTGTTAATTCCCATCTACTACAAGAAGAAACTTCCTGATGGGGGCTGAGTGATGCTCTGATTTCTTTTTTTTTTTTTTAAACTTTATTTATTTGCCTTGGTGTTTGCCTGGAACTGGAACTACAGACAGTTGTTAGCTGCCATGTGGGTGCTGGGAATTGAACCCGGGTCCTCTGGAAGAGCAGACGGTGCTCTTAACCGCTGAACCATCTCTCCAGCCCCGATGCTCTGATTTCTGTGCATAGAAATGTGTCATTAAGAGTCATTTAGTGCTCTGTTCCTTTAGCAGAATAATAGCAGTCTTAGTAATGCCAGATGTGAGTTCCAGCTCATGGAGTAGGTCTTAAATCCAATCAAAAGTCATAGGTTACTCCCATAGTATCCATGCATCTTCCAGGCAGATCACTGTTGTAGGCTTCAGGGTTTGTATCTTGGGGACACTAATGATTTCTTTTACAGTAGCATACATAGTACCATGAATTCTACTTAGTGGAGGTAAAGGTTCTACTTGGTCAATCTCTCAATCTCTCCATGTTCAGTGATACAAGTAAGTAGTCTATTTTCAGCAATAGAGCTTAACTGTTATGTTGTTGGGAGTAACTAATAGCCTGTGATACTGGGGGGGGTGTCATTGGACCCCTTTGGCCAATGACTCAGCAAGATAGAACCCATTCCTGGCATTGGAGTTTTTACTTGATGACATAAGATCTATTTAGGGTGTTGTGTCCCCCATTATATGGTACTGCCCCTAAATTCTTTTCCTGTCATATGTATACTTATCTTAGGAAGTTTTTTTTTTTTTTAAGTTTTTTTGTTTGTTTTTTATCAAGTCACTTTAGAGCTGAGCTAGTGCTGACTTGCTCATTGCTGGATGGTGTTGCGTGCTTCAGTGTAGACACACCCAATTTCTGGTTACTTGAACTCTCTTCACCTGTGTTACCATCTGCTGCTATTCTGTTGTTTTTCTCATATGTAGTAGCACGATGTTGGGTTGTAAGAAAAGAAGACTCTGAGTCAAATATTGGGGGAAGCCTGAAATATCAGAGAGGGTAAGCACCACAGTCAATTCTCACCCAGCTGTCTTGCAACTTCCTCAGCCTCGTTCCTGGTTGCCTCTGCCAGTAGCTTGTGTCTCTACCTGGTTTCTACAGCCCTTATATACCCTATCCAATCCAGGTTAGGATTAAAGGTGTGTAGCTTTGAACGCACAGAAACAGAAGTTCTGTCTCTGGAGTTATGGGATAAAGGATGTTGGTGGCCACTCCTGGGTTTCCCTGTGCTGGGATTAAAGATGTGTGTGATTGAATCATCTGTTTATCCTTGTATTCAAGGATCAAGAATTTCTTTTTTTTTTTAAAGATTTATTTATTATGTATACAGAAGAGGATACCAGATGTCATCATAGATGGTTGTGAGTCACCATGTGGATACTGGGAATTGAACTCAGGACCTCCGGAAGAACAGTCAGTGCTCTTAACCTCTGAGCTATCTCTCCAGCCCGGATCAAGAATTTCTTGAACTGTCTGCCTAGGATTTGACTGTGAGCTCTCTTTGATATCCTAGAACTTATTGAGTATTTAACATATATGCACACTCATAGGATCTGTGAGCTTTTATAGGTTCTAGAGTTTGCTTTCTCTCCATTCTGCTTCTTGCATTTTGAGAGGAAAATTCCACTCTCTTATCAACATCATTGTATATGCCTGTGTGTAGAGCAGAAGGAACCAGGTTGTGGGCTCTTCCGCCAAGGCTGGACTGTGCTTTGCAAGGACACTAGTCAGAAGTCAGTCTCCTTGTGCTCCAGGTCATGTCATCCATTCTCACTGTCATTGGCTTCAAAGTGTTTTTAATATCTGCGACCATTCGGAGGATTTCTGGTGTTTTACCTTCCATGGCAATCATTTTCATCCCAAAAATAAGCGTTAATGACAAGTAACAAAGATGCTATGTCTTTTAAAGGTTTGTGTTATCTTGTAAAATGGATATATTTTCAAAGAGATTTTTGGTGACTACATAGAAATGTTATTCTTTGCTTTTTCAAGATAGGGTTTCTCTGTGTATCCCTGGCTATCCTAGAACTCACTCAGTTGACCAGGCTGGAACTCATGAAGATCCTCCTGCCTCTGACTCCTGAGTGATGAAATTAAAGTGTATTCCACATGGTTAGAGATGTTATTCTTTGATGTGTTTTTTCTTGATTTATGTGTTTATTTTTATGTCTCCCAGTCCCTCCCCCAGGCTCCCCTCTGGCCCTCCCACTCCCCCTCCATTTCTGTTCAGAAAAGGACAGGCCTCTCTGAATATCAGAAAACACAGACTGTCAAGTTGCAGTGAGACTAAGCATCTCCCCTTGTATTAAAACTGGACAAGGTGACCCCGTATGAAGAATGGGGTCCCAATAGCCAGCAAAAGAGTCAAAGACAGCCCCTGCTCCCACTATTATTATTTCCACAAGAGGACCAAACTACACATCTGTAAGATGCATGCAGAGGGACTAGGTCAGTCCCATGCAGGCTTTAGGGTTGTTGGTTCAGTCTCTGTAAGCCCCTGTGAGCCCAGATTAGTTGACACTATTCTTAAATGAAGAAATTTGGTTCTGAAAATGTTCTTTTCAATTTTTATTTTTCCCAAATCCTTTTTTCTCCCTAAGCATAGATTGCTCACAGAGAAAAAGTAACACATGATAATAGTTAACCTGTGAGATTTGTTCATGACATATAAAATTTTCAAAAAAAAATTGCTTTTGAAATATGTTATAAATGCAGAAAGGACACTTATGTCAAAGTAGCCATGAGCCCTCTTCTTAGATATATTGGGAAAGAGGTTGAGAATAGTTTGTGGAAACAAAGCACTAGTGCTGGAGTGGCCATGGGGACAGTGTTCTCAGGGCTTTCCTGGGCTCACTTCTGTCTCAATGACAGCTCAAAACAGTGAGAAGAAAATGCTAGGGAAGTGCCCTTATCCTCCAGATGTGCAGGGTTCTCTTGGCCGTATTTCCAAAACAAGCTACAATCTAGAGCCTGAAAATACTAGATCAGGATCGTTTTACTCCGATTTTCCCTCCTGTGTTACCCTCACATCCTTTGCTAATGCCACTGTTGATATTATGAGTCTTTACTACCAGATCACAGACATTCCTGACCTAGTGCAGTTCTTTCTTTGCTTTTTCTGACTTTAGCATTAACATTTCAGGTTCCTGTGTGTGATTTGTTTGACCCAAATAGTGAGATGCTCATTTCCAGTTTTTAAAAATAATTTATTTTTATCTTATGTGCATTTGTATTCTTCCTGCATATATGTCTATGTGAAGGTGTTGAGTCTCCTGGAACTGGAACTATAGACAGTTGTGAGCTGCCATGTGGGTGCTGGGAATTGAACCTGGGTTCTCTGGAAGAGCAATCAGTGCTCTCAACTGGTGAACCATCTCTCCAGCCCCCAGTTTTTAGGCAAAGCTACAGATACATTTGTATGATCCCTATATTCCTGGATGTAAAAACCTCTTCCTTCACATCTGGACCCTCTTACCCAAGTTCTAGTTTAGTACCATTAAGGAAACAAGTATACTAGAGGCTTTAGGCAGAGATAAAGCTGTCAGAGACCAGCGCTTGTCTGTTAACAGCATCAGTGGACTTACGAATGTCTATATAATGCTGGAATTGAAACAGTAATGTGACTAAAAGCAGATTGTTTCTTTCTCCAAGATTCAGTGCATACAAATGTACAGTATAACACACACACACAGAGAGAGAGAGAGAGAGAGAGAGAGAGAGAGAGAGAGAGAGAGAGAGAGAGAGAGACCATGGCAACTCTCTCTCTCTCTCTCTCTCTCTCTTTTTTTTTTTTTTTTTTTTTTTTTTTTTTTTTTTTTTTTTTTTTTTTTTTTTTTTTTTTTTTTTTTTTTTTTTTTTTTTTTTTTGGCATTTCCCATCTTGATTTGACACTCAACAGGTTAGTTCTCATCCACATTGACTGACTATAGATTTTTGAATGTGGTAACTGGCAAGTAAGTTACCAACTGTAGAGCTTGTTTGGGGAGTCTTCATCCTCATTACGTTTTCTGGACAAACGCACACGGATACGGTATGGGACATTCCTTATTCCTTTGGCCCAGACAGCTTTATTGAGTCTGGTATCAATGCACACATCTGGAGTCCCCATCTCCTTCATGACAAACTTCTGGATTTCTTTGAGTGCCCTAGGGGCATGCTTCTTGAAGCCCACTCCATGGATGTGCTTGTGAATGTTGATGGTGTATTCTCCAGTCACCACCTCATTGATGTCAGAATGGCCCTTCTTCTTCTTGTCACCCTTCTTTGCGGGAACCATTCTGCAGGGCCCAAGTTGGAAAAGACAGGCGCAATGGATTGTGGGAAAGAAAGCTGTGTTGCAAGTCAACCATGGCAACTTTTATAACGGAAAATTATTTAATTGAGTTGGCTTACGTTTTCAGAGGTTTAGTTCATTATTATCATGGTTCAACATGGTGGCATGCAGGCAGACATGGTGCTGGAGAAGTAGCTGAGTGTCCTATGTCTTGATTTGCAGGCAACAGGAAGTGGTCTGTCTCACTGGGGGTAGCTTGGGCAGAGGAGACCTCAAAGCTCATCCCCACAGTGACATACTTTCTCTAACAAGGCCACATCTCCTAATTGTGCCACTCTCTTTGGGAGCCATTTTTTTCAACCAACATATACATGAACAGTTAAATATGCCTCTAAAGATGTCAAGAAGTAAAAAGCCACAGAAGACTCACAGTAAATATAAGTTATTTTCCAAAAGACATATATGTGGGAACTTTTAAGTTGTGCTTGTGTGAATGCATGTGTTGTACGCACATGAGTACACAGGACATCAGGTCCCCTGGATTTAAAATTACAGGCAGTTGGGAACTACCCAACATGGGTATTGGGAACCAAACGTCAGGCTTCTGAAAGAGCAGAAATGGTTCAGCAGGTATAGACACTTTCCACCAAGCCTGCTAGCCTCAGTTCAGTCCCAATCTTTCAAAAGCCCACAGTAATCTCAGCTAAGTGAAAATAAATTTGAGACAAGCACCTTCAAGCCATTGTTCCCCGCTCACAATGTAATCAGAAGCTGGCCCCTGACACCAGTTAGTTATAGCTGTAGAACTGTAGAATATAGCCATTATTACAGCTACTTCTGAGGCTCAGGCAAGAGGATCACAGGTTCAAGCCCAACTTGGATGATGTAGCAGGGTCCTTTCTCAAAATTTGTTTTAAAAATAAATTAAGGACATAATATGGCACTTGCCTAAAATGTATGACACCCTGGGCTCAATTACCAGCACCACACATAGACACACTCTAAAATTTGATAAGCATAGAATGGTGAAAATGTTCATATTTGGATGTTACCTTTTGGTCGTAACAAATATATCTTGAGAAGTTCATTTGTAACATTTTTTCAATTTAAAATATATGCAAATATGTATATATATATATACATACATGTATGTGCATATATACATTCACACATATATTGCACATTTTTCCTTGCATGTGAACTCGAGAGGTGTGGAAAGTGGGGAAGATGTAAAAGTAGAAGGAAGACCATCAGAAAGAGGGGAAGGCTAGGGAGATCAATATTATCAATGTTTATTACATATATGTATGAAAATATCACAAGTCTGGCAGCATAAGAGGCTAAGACAGGAGGATCATTGAAACTTCAAGGACAACCTAATGAGGCACTGTCTCAAACCAGAGTAAAGCAAAAGCTGGGGATATAGCTCAGTGGCACTTGGCTAATGTGTGCAAGGCCCTAAGTTTGATTCTCAGTACCATGGTATGGGATCACAAAGAAAGATCACAAAGAAACCCCATTATTTTGTATAACTAACATTCTACCTGTAATGTAAATTGGATAAAATAAAGTTCATTTATTTTTGAGACAGAGTCACACTGTTGCAAACTCATTGTCTTAGTTGGGGTTTTTATTGCTGCAACAAAACACCACACTTCCACATGACTATTTATCATTGAAAGAAGTCAGGACAGAAACTCAAAGGGAGCAGGATCCTGAAGGCAGGAGCTGATGCAGAAACTGTGCAGGAGTGCTGCTCACTGGCTTGCTCCCAGCTTTGCTCAGCCTGCTTGCTTACAGAACCCAAGACCACCAGCCTGGGGATGGAACCACCCACAATGGGCTGAGCCTCCCCCATCAATCACTAATTAAGAAAATGCCCTGCAGCCTAATTTTATAGAGATATTTTCTCAGTTGAGGTTTCCTCCCTTCACATAACTCTAGTTCATGTCAAGTTGGTATCAGAGTAGCCAACACATTGATAATCTTCCTACCTCACTCCTGAGTACTGGTATTCACAGGCGTGTACCACCATGCCCAGCCTTTCTCAATCTCTGCTCTTTCCACAGTGAGTATGTCTTAGGAGTCAGAAATGAACCAAAGTTCTCTTGAGGAGTTGGTATTATTTGACAAGAATTATCTGAATCCTGCACTTTCCAAACCTCTGCTTTGATTTGGACACCTCCTTTCTTTGACTGGCTGTGTGTCATAGATAGGAAATGCTGCTAACCAGGGGTTTCTTGGAAAGCTTCTGAGCCTTATACAACATCACTTTAGTGTTCAACTATTACCTTTAGTTAGAGTAACGTCAGACTGATTCACTTTCCTATGGTTTGTATAGCTAAGCCTACTATCTATTTTATATTATCCTAGACTTGAGGTAAAGATTGTTTTCTGTGGGATTCATGGAGAAGTTGATGTCACTGTTCAAATGAATACCAGGCCTTGTTTCTTTTTGAAGATGATCTAGTCCCTTATTTGTGAGATGGGTCAGAGGTGTCTTGTTAATTAAAAATGTCAGGCTAGTGGCATGAAGCAGTTACAGATTTCTGGATATAAGTGCTTAGAAGTCTGCAAGGCTCAGTAGCTCCCATGGCTGACATTAGTTACACACTTGCTGCTCAAGCTGCATACTGGAATGCAAGACATACACTGGATCTTTCTGATCACCTGGGACTGGTACCCCATTGCCAATATCTGGCCAGAGTTTTGTCCCCAAAGCTGTCACATGAAGCAGAATCCATCATTCAATGTACTCCCAAAGCAAATCCAAGGAATACTTACTCATCTAGGACAAAAGGGACCAGATAGGAAAGAAATTTGCAGCAAGTCTCTTAAGAAAAATGCAGAGCCAATGTTATGAGTGAGGATTTCAGGCCTTGGTGTTATGTAGAGATTTACCAGTCCCTGTTTGCAGAGAATATCTGATAGCCTCTGAGAAATGAATGAAGGGAACTCGGCCAGAGTGAGACAGACTTAGTAATGAGTTATCTCATCATAGTCTCAGCCAAGAACAACACGCACCTTTTCCAGAGACTGAATTTTTCTTCCATTCTGGGAGGTAGAGGACCACAGGCAGAATGTTGTCCAGGCTTCCAGATGAGCAGTTTTCATTAGCAGCCTTATGAAATCCACTCATAACAAAGTGCACAGAGCACTTGGGGTCACTGGAGGATTTAGGCAGCAAGAACAACATCTCTGTAAAAGCGAGCTAGTCTGGACTGGCAGAATGACTGACAGGAAAGATGCCACCAACCGGAAGACCTGAGTTCAGTCCCAAGAATCACAAAATGAAAAGAAGTTGTCGACTCCCACAAGTTGTCCTTTGTCCCCCAAACGTGCCATGACAATCCTATCCATATGCAAAATAAATAAAATGTAATACATAATTAAAAAAATAACACAAACTAGTTCTGTGTCGGTCTCCTGCCTCGGTGCAGTGTTCTCCATCTGGTCTGGATATGTTCAGTTATAGTCCCTCCTCACTTCGCAGCAGATAGTACTGCAAAATTGTTTCTCTTTACAGTTACAAAGCTTACAGTCATGTTGAGAAGAGTTTTAGTCCTGATTTGAGGAGCATGAAGAATATTTGAACTTCTTACTTTAGACTAACCCTGATTTTCCTCCTTTTCTTTTTCACCTCAGATCATCCAGCCCCTCTTAGAACTTGACCAAAATAGAAGCAAGTTAAAGTTGTATATTGGACACCTGACAGCCCTCTGCCATGACCGAGACCCCTTAATCCTTCGTGGACTCACTCCACCAGCTTCTTATAATGCAGATGATGACCAGGCAGCTTGGGAGAATGAGCTGCAGAAGATGACCCAGGAGCAGGTAAGTCTTGTTTAAGCTGTGGATGGCACAAGCGCATGTCCTGTCAAGGTGGGTAGTATTTAGGGGTAAGGATATGGTTCCAGGTACACTCTGTGTGTGTGTGTGTGTGCGTGTTCCAGCGTGAAGATGTGTGTATAGCAGGCATGGGTATTTGTGCATGTACACATAGGGTGGCCAGAGGTCCTTACATGTCATTTCTTATAAGCCATCAATCTTCATTCTTTCTTCAGTCAGTATCTGTAGCTGGCCCAGAGCTCATTGCTTTGGCTGGTCTAGCTGACCTGGGAGCTCCAGGGATTCTCCTGCGCTCCGTCCCCGTCACTGGGATTACACATGCACACCACCACAGCCAGCTTCTTACATGGAGCTGGGGATCAAATCCTCAGATTTGTATAGCAGCACGTCACCCACTCAGCCATTTCCTTGGGTTCCCAATATTATTTTTAATTGGTATATATGTTATTATTTTTAAATCAACAGAAAACACACATAACATTATTTTTTGAATATGTGCTGAGTTAAACATATAACTGTTGATTCCACTAAAGTTAGAATTTCAGATTAATGTAATACCCAGGAGTATCCTCTTCCTCCTGCTTCCATTCTGCATACTCCTCAGTGTGGCCAAGAGAGGGTGGTCTTCATTGTAAGTACATCCTGGAAATCAACAACTGCATATGACTAAACCGTGCCAGCCCCCTAGCTTAATTTTTCTGTGTGTCTCCTGGAAGAGTTTGGATCTGGTTAGCACAACTTTCTACCCCAGGATCTGGGATGCATTCCAACCTTCTGGCTCTGTCAAAGCAGCACCTTGAAGCTGGGCCTGGAGGTGAGCACTATAAGGGGAGAGTCTGTGGACCCAAGGACAGCAGCAGCTGAGCAGTAGAAATGTAGTGGTGGACGTCTTCAAAATGGGCACATCAGTTCTTCCAGAACTGGGTGGGGGGAGGAGGAGTCACCCTCAGATTGGCCTTTCAAATCTTCCTCAGTTCCACTCTCACTCCTTTTTGGCCCCTTCTCCAAACTAAAGCAAATGGTAAGTTATTCTAGGAACTGATGCCTTCTAACATCCATTCACAAGGCAGAATTTTCTCTTCTTCAGCCAAAGCCTCGGTGAAACAAGGGCTGAAGGTAATGTGCTGGAGAAGGAAGAGTCCCACTAACAAACAAGAGCCCAGAGGGTTGCCTCAGCTGATACCCCTGCAGTGATCTCCCCATGGTTTTGAGGGGAGGATGAAGGACACATAAAATACCCTCTCCTAGCCCTATTTTGTTGTTATTGACAGTAATCAGCATTGTTATATTATTGGAATTGTTAGGGTCCGAGCCTGACACCCAGAATGCCTAATGTGCCAGGCTTGTCTACCCACCCTCAATGGGCCAATTAAACAGAAGAGTAATAGTGAAAAGCAGAAAGGGGAGATTGATTCAGTTTGGCCACAGTAAGGAAAAGAACAGAGTTCTAAAGACACTAGCTTCCTTCATTCCACCTTCTGTGACCTTACATGAGATTTAGGCTTAAATACAAGGCAAGGGGTGCATATAAGTAGTCCCTGGCAAAGTATAGTCCTTCCTATAACTGTCAGAACTATATGAAATCTTTTTTTAGGAGTCAAGTTCCTCTGATTGGCACCAAGTTTCAGCCTTTTCTTTCTTGCAGCATAAGATTTCTGGGGACATTCCAATTCCTTGGACACCATTGTTTTAGTGGTATCATAACTAAAGGAAAAGGCATGAGTGTCTATTTAGTATTTATTATTGAGCTGGATATATGGCTCAATGGTACAATTTGCTGTGCAAGCATCAGGCCTGGACTTTAGATCCCCAGGATCCATATAAATGCTAGGTGGACATGGCAGCTCTCTGTAATCCCAGCCTTAGATAGCCTGTAGTAATCTAGCTAACAAGACTAGCTGTATTAGCAAGCTCTGGATTTCATTGCAAAACCCTGCTTCAAAGAATAAAGTTAAAAAAACTCATGCAGAAGACTCCCAACATTGATCTCGGACCTCCACACACATATTCATGCGCTTATACTCATATACACACGTACATGCAAAAAAGAAGAAAAAGGAGTGTCTTCATTCTTGCTAGGACAGATAGTTGTATAATAGATCTCTGAACTTTCTCCAAGATGAAATTTTGAGTTCTTGTTCCACCAGCTCCTCTATCCTATCCCACCTGATAAACACCATTCTTTACCTAGGTTCAAGATTGTTAGCCAGGTAGTCCCAGCAGGTGTTTGTAGCCCTGAAGGAAGTGCTGTCTGATCACAGAGGACCGACCCAGAAAGTTAACCTGCTGTAGGGCTTCAAGTTAAAACAGTAGCCACTGGAGAAAGGGCCTGGGTCAAGTTGGTGTCATAAATCTTCAGCTGTCTTTAGAGAGCTATGACTATATTACAACAGCCTGGTTAGTTTTTAAACTAAAGAACCATTCAAAAACTGATGTGGTGGTGCATGCTTGTAATTCAGCACCTGGGTAGTGGAGATGGAAGGATCTGAAGTTCATGATCACTCAAACTCTTGTGTCTTGAGACAGTGTTTGAATCTGTCTCAATTATAATAAAACAAAACAAAACATGAAAAAGATCATTGGGTAGAATTAGTTTGCATTTATACCTAGTGAAGGCCAGTGAGAAAATTGAACTGGTGATTGTGGATTCCTTCATGTCTGGGAACCAAGAATTCTATCCTGTCAAATTGACCTGTATTCTGACTTTCAGAATTTGTTTAAAGAAGTGCAGTAGTCCCAACACTCAGGAGGCAGAGACAGGAGAATTTCCACAGATTCTAAGCTACCGGGGTCTATATAGCAAGACCTTGTATTAAAAATAAAAATACAACAATTCTATTCCTGTTTAAATCATCATTGTTTTTCTTCCTTCTCACCTTGGCAGCTGCCATCGTTTCCTTTCCCCTCTGCTTTTGTCATGCTAGACTTTCTTTTTATTTATTTATTTTTTTTTTCAAAGAAGTCACACTTTCTATCCCTGTATATCCTTATTCAAGGTCCCTTCCCCCTCCCACCATATCAGGTCATTCTCTCTTCTCCACAACTCCCCATCCCCTCTCTGGGCAGGCAGCAGACAGTCCCATGGTCCCACTGATCCAATAATGCTTAGATCAGTCTCCACTCCTGGCAGATCCAGTTTTCTCCCTACTCCCTTAAGAATGAGTCAGGTGTTCCTCTAAGGGGAGTGGGATCCAAGGAGTCAGTCCAAGGTGTTTCTGATCCCAAGCTGTTCAGTGGTTGTGGTTCGCAGCTTGGACATGCTTTGCTTTTTTCTTGTTTGTTTGTTTGTTTAGAGTCCAATAATGAGTGAGTACATCCCCTGTTTATTTTTCTGAGTTTGTGATACCTCGCTCAAGAGGATATTCTCCAAGTCCATCCATTTGCCTGCAAATTTTAGGATATCATTTTTTCTTACTACTGAGTAGTACTCCATTGTATAGATGTACTATAGTTTGTTAATCCATTCTTCAGTTGAGGGACATCTAGGTTTTTTCTTGCTATTACAAATAATGCTGCTATGAACATAGTTGAGCTAATACCTTTGGAGTATGACTGTGCATCTTTAGGGTATATGTCCAGAAGTGATATTGCTGGGTCCTTGGGGAGATTGATTCTCAGTTTTCTGAGAAACCGCCATACTGCATTCCAAAGTGGCTGAACAAGCTTACACTCCCACCAACAATGGAGGAGTGTTCCCCTTGCTCCCAGTCCTCTCCAGCATAGGCTGTCCTCCGTGTCTTTTATCTTAGCCAATCTAACAGGTGTCAGGTGGTATCTCAAAGTTGTTTTGATTTGCATTTCTCTGATGGCTAAAGATGATGAGCACTTTTTCAGGTGCCTTTCAGCCATTCGTAATTCTTCTGCTGAGAATTCCCTTTTTAGATCTGAACCCCATTTTTTGATTGGGTTATTCAAGGTTTTGGGCTGAAATAGAAGAAGTGAAGCTATCTCTATTTGCAGATGATATGATTGTATACATAAGTGACCCACAAAATTCTTCCAAGGAACTGCTACGGCTGATAAACACCTTCAGCAATGTAGCAGGATGCAAGATTAACTCAAAGAAATCAGTAGCCCTTCTATACACTAAAGATAGAAGAGCTGAAAAGGAAATAAGGGAAACATTACCCTTCATAATAGCTGCAAATAGTATTAAATACCTTGGAGTAACTATAACCAAAGAAGTAACAGACCTATTTGACAAAAATTTTAAATCACTGAAGAAAGAAATTGAAGAGGATATCAGAAAATGGAAAGCTCTCCCATGTTCCTGGATAGGTAGGATCAATATAGTAAAAAATGGCAATTCTACCAAAAGCAATCTACAGATTCAATGCACTGCCCATCAAAATCCCAACACAATATTTTTTGGACCTTGAAAGAACAATACTCAACTTCATTTGGAATAACAGGAAAGCCAGGATTGCCAAAACAATTTTACCCAGCTATAATTCTTAACCTTTGTGAACCTCAGTTTTTCAGCTCTACATTATAATATTTCTTCCTAGAATTAATTAACCTCTAACATTACTTACTAGCATGTTGAAAGAGATTGTGAGAGAGTAGTGGCTATAAAGGAGGTAAAACCAGATCTTCTCAGCAAAGTACCACTTAGCATGGACTTGCCCTGGGGACTGAGTAAATGTCTCAACTCTGTAGTTGTTTCTTCTCGAGGTGCTTGTATCTTCCAGAGCACCCTGGTTTGAACCCCTGCACCCACATGGCCTCTAAGAACTGCCTGTAGCTCCAGTTCCAGGGAATCTGATGCTCTCTTCTGGACTCCATGGGCACTGCGTGCACATACAGCACAGACATACATGCAGGCAAAACACTCATACACATAAAATGAAATAAATAAATAAATTTAGGAAAAATAAAAATGGAGAGTTCTAATATATTAAAAAGATAAATAAATCCTGTCTTTCAAAAATGATCCAGAGATGAGAATATAAATACTCAGAGTTAACACACTGAAAATTAAAGGCCACCGCCTCAAGTAGATTTGAGTGACAGCCTGGAAATATTAGGAAGTAAAGTTTTGTCACTGTGTCAGCATTCAATAATGGTCCATTTAGAAATGCAGTGATTGACATCGGCCTCCAAATCTTATATTTCTGGAAATTTTGAGGGGGTTGTTTTGTGGTTTATAGTGGGGTTTTGTCTTGTTTATTTTGTTTTTGTTTTTTTCTGTGTTGTACTATTGTTTTGTTGTTGGGGGGAGGGGTTGTTATTTGTCCACTTTTAGTTCATATATCCCAAGCTGCCCTTGATCTTCTGATCTTCCTGCCACCACCTCATATGCCATGGCTCACTTTGGTGTTTTCTTGGGGTCTGCGAGATTACCTTGAATAACAGTGGGCAAAAGATACATGGAAGGAAGCAGAACATGCACCTCAGCACCATGTGCTATCAGCGGCAGCTAAGGTGTACTTTGGAATTAAAGCGTGAAGCTTTTAGAGAAGCCCTTTTGAGTTTACCTCTTTGATCTTGGTTTTCTTGTGTGTGTTTGGACTTTGTTGTTGCTGCTGATCTGAGAGTTATGTTGTTACCATGCTTACCTCAAACCCATAAAACTCCACGTGCCTCCGGCCTCACAAGTGAAGGTGTATGCCATGGTACCTACCTTTGGTCTTAGTTCTTTTAACCTCTCTGTTTCTTCACTTTTCAGTGGATTTAATTCCGTGAGACACATGCTGCTCAATGCCAGTTGTCACAGCTGTCATCACCATTATTTCCAGGTGATACTTTCCTAAGAACTTTCCCAACTGGAATGTTTCTCTTGTTCCCTAAGCATAAGAAATCATGACCCTGTGCTTCTAGTTCTATGTGGATTTTCTTTTACTTTGAATTTTCTGTTAGTCTCTGTCAGTGCTGTGATTTAGAGCATAAAAAAGGAGTCGTAAAAATTACTTGCAGCAATTTCTAGAGTGTTTCTGTAAAATGTTTTACTTGCTATTGTTATGTTTTGTTTATTTTATGTTTCCAGTTTTGTCCTCAGGTCTTTTATATGTGATATATCACTATTTTGCAGTCCTTGGACTCAGTATGTAAATGAGGATGGCCTTGAGGTCAAGATCCTCTTGCCTCCCTCCAAGTGCTAAGTTTGAAGGTGTGTAATACTTTATCCAGACATCATATCTTATTTTTTATTTTTTCTCTTTCAGGTGGTGGCGGGTGGGGAAACGTGAATGTGTATGTGGAGGCCTTAGGTTGATATTGGGCCTGTTTTGTGATTTCTCATCCACCTTATTTTTTAAGACAGGATTTCTTAATCAAACCTGGAACAGGCCTACATAGCTAGTCTCTGTAGCAGCTTAGGGGATCCTCCTCACAGTCTGGAAGTATAGACAGTTTGCCTTGGCACTTATGTGGATTCTGAAGATCTCAGCTGTAGGCCTCTGTTTGCAGGCAAGCCCTTCAACTGCTGAGCCGTTCCCTAGGCCCACTGACTCCAAAGTGTGAAGGGTGATAAACTGTTACCTGGGAAGTTGTAAAAGAGAGCGTTCCCCCATAGGCTCCAGGTCTTGAATACTTGGTCCCATGTAAATGGTGTTATTTGGGAAGGTTGAGAACAGTTCCCAATCTTCCCAATGCTGTGACCCTTTAACACAGTTCCTCATATTGTGGTGCCCCCAACCATAAAATTATTTTTGTTGTTACTTCATAACTATAATTTGCTACTGTTATAAATCAGGGGTCTAATTACTCCTGTAATTTCTGATGCCATCCCTGTGAAAGGGTTGTTCGACCCACAGGTTTAGAAGGCACAGCTTTGCTGGAGGAAGTATGTCACTAGAGATAAGCATTGAGCGTTTAAATTTAACCCCACCCTACATCAGTTCACCCTCTCTGTTTCATGCTTGTGGTTGAGATATGAACTCTCTCAGCTTCTTGTTCTTTCTCCCATAATTTACTTTTGATCATCAGAGCAACAGAAAAGAAAGTAATTACAAGACCCTATCTCAAAAATACGAGCCAAGGCTACAGAGATGGCATCATTGCTAAAGTCCTAAGGATCTGAGTTTGATCCCCATAGCCTGTGTAAAAGAGCGAAGTGTGAGACTGAGGGAATGCTTCAGAGGATAAAGTACTTAGCATTCAAGAGTATGAGGACCAGAATTTGCATCCCTGGAACCCATATAGAGCTAGATGCTATAGCACAGCCCAGTGCTTCTAGCGGGGATAGGAGGCAGAGGCAGGAAACTCCCCAGAAGCCTTCGGGCCAGTTAACCCAGTGTAAGCAGTAGTGAACAAGAGACCCTGTCTCAAAAAGATGGAGAGTAAGAGAGACTCCTGAGATTGTTCTTTGACTTTGACAGGCCCACATTTACACACGAGCACACACACTATAGATACACACACACACACACACATATTAAAATAGTAAATTTTAAAATTTAAAAATGTGAGAAATGCTATGGCACATATTTGAAATCCCAGCTGTGGGGAGGGTAGGGCAAGCAGAACCAAGACCCTGTTAGGAAGCTAGCCTATCCTAATCCGCAAGCTTCGGGCCAATGAGAAACTCTCTCAAAAAACAAGGTAGACTGGGGCTGTGGCTCAGTGGTAGAATACTTGCCTAGCAGCATTATTCTGTCCCCAATACTGCCAGAAGGGTGGGTTATGAGCATACTGCTCTTAGAGCATTCATGTCAAGCAGCTCACAACAACTTGTAATTTCTGATCTAGAGGGATCTGACACCTTCCTCTGGCCTCCATTAGCACCTGTATTCATGTACATGTATTTTCGTACCAACACATGTACATGCACATAATTAATCTTTGCTTTTAGCTGTATGTCAGTGTTTCATTGTTTGAAGGTCACACCCTCAACCTCCAGCCTCCCTTTGAAATGTTAAAGCAATTCAATTAGTAGATTCTACTAAAACACTAAAAGTGGATTTTTTTCCCCTAGAGTACAAATTCTTTTTCTATTTTTCCAACATAAATGCTAGCTTCCCATCAGGGGACAAACCACACTGGAATGAGTTTGTATCAGCCAGCTGCTCTGTGGGTCACAGAGCTTGGATTCTAATCCCTGTTCCCAGCACTTGGTTCCATTTTTATTTTTCAGGAAATATTGTTCCAAACTTGGCTCAGACTGAGTCTTCTTGGATTCTTTTCCACTTGTTCTCCCCAATTGCTGGGTAACATGTTCTGTCCTTTTGAAAGAAGTGGGCTCAGGAGTGACTGTGCTGGAGCGCTACCCAGCACAAAACCAGGAAGTCGTTTCCACCATTTGGAACTCATTGATCACTGGCCATAGACATGACATTCCATTCTTCCCTCTTGGATGGCTTTGCTTTGGTTGCTGTGCCACCCGAGTGAGGCAAAGAGACACAGGAGCTGGTGGGGGCAGAGCCTGAGAAACAGCTGGAACAGAAAAGAGAAAGAAGAATGATTCTTAGTGGGTGACCAACTTTGTTCTGGTTCCCAGCCTCAGTGTTTGTGATCTGCTTTTCTTCTTTTTGTGATGTCTGAACTTGTTTTCTCAGCTTAAATGCTGAACTCTTGTCCAAAGCACTAAGAGCAGCAGCACATGAGAGGTTGCAAAAGGCAAGAGTAGCAATCCAGCAGAGACTAGCAGAGCCCTGAAGATAAATGTGTGTGTGCCTCTGAACTGAGCGAAGGAATGTGTGCATGCTGGATGTGTCTTGACACATTTGTGAGAAATATACAGTATAGTAGACTCACTTTTCTTCTCAGCTATGCTCTCACACAATCTGGCATTTTCTTCTTCCAGAACATCTTGTTAGTTGGATGCTGAAATATTTGGCAACAAAAGCTTATTTTAAAAAAATAGAAATAGAGACTGGAGAAATGGCTCAGTTAAGAAAGTGCTCGTTGTACAAGCATAAGGGTGTGAGTTTGACCTCCACACACCAGAACCCACATTAAAAAGCCAGGCAGAGTGGCACGCACCTGTATCTCAGTGCTGGGAGGCGGAGCGGAGGATGCCTGGGTCTCTCTGTGAAGAGGAGGAAGAATGTGGCCCAGGGCGGAGTACACAGCACAGGAGGGGCTCAGAGCTGACAGAGCACTGGCTTCAGACACTAGAACCCAAAACTTCTGCCTTCTTTCTAATACTATTCCCTAGCACTAAGTTGAGGAAACAAAGGAAATGGAGATTTGACTATAGAGAATCTAGTCAAAAATAGCACTTTGGCATTCTTGAAATTACACAAACATTAAATATTATTTTCCATCCATTCCCAGTTTAAGAATAGTATGTGGTGTTTGGTGTCTACAGGTACAAAATACAGGCTGGTGCTAAATGTAGAATAACATTTGTGTCATTTGGGGAAGAATTACAAATTAGGGGACCTATGTTAATAGTGTGTATATATATATATATATCCTTCTAGACAGGCAGTGTGACCCCAACTACTTGAGAGGGTTGTTTGAGTCTAGGCATTGGGTCCAGCTTGGGAAACATAGGGAAACCTGAACTGTTAAACAGACCTTTCCCTGAATTTGTTCTAGAGAAGAGAATTTGTCGTCTCTGTCTTGCTTATCTACCCCTCAGCACCACTCCAGCACCTCCTGACTCTTGGTTCCCTTACTCACCTCACTGTCTCAAGCTCACTGCAGCTCTAGGAAGTGGCCTGAGGACACATTCCAAATACAGGCTTCCTGCAGTTCAGCTCTGCAGCAAAAAATAAAACAAAACAAGAAGCACACACTTCTTTTGGCCCACAAATTTAATCTGTGTGTGTGGGGGTGTATGTGTGTGTGCGTGCCTATGGGTATGTGTGTGTGTGCGCGTGCCTGTGGGGGTGTGGGGGTGTGTGTGCCTCTGTGTGTGTGTGTGTGTGTGTGTGTGTGTGTGCGCGCGCGCGCGCACGCGCGTGCGCGCATGTGCCTGTGGGGGGTGTGCTTTAATCCTGATCATATCCCCCCTCTGTGCACCTGCCACTGTTCTCTTATCCTCTCCCCTCTCATCCAAACCCCTTCTTCCTCAAAATCAACTGGGCCTTAATAGGGCTTTTATTGTCATGGTTCATACTAAACCCAAGGTCTACAATATGAATACAAAGTATTTTGTAAGTGCCGAAGCTTTGTAGTTATAAAGACAGCAGCCCCCCGTGGTTGCTTTGTTTTCCTTTGTGTTGAAAGGAGCCCTGTGAGAGCCCCAGTGGGGGCAGTTATTTAGTTAGCGTGTTAGAATATCAATTAGTTTTTAGATTGACCATGGCAAACAGAAGTCTGTTGTCTCCTGTGTCGTCCCCCACAGATACGGTTATTCCAACTGAGGAAGGGAGAAAATCTATCCAGTTGAAACTGGAAGGCCTCCTTTTTGATACTGTGTTCCCAGTGACTTAGAACCTTTGGAAATGAAAGTTTCCAGTCCAGTCATGGTATTTGAAATGTTACCATTAGTTCTCATTCAGAGTTTTAGATTTTTTAACGAAAGTTTGATGGTACTGACTTCACTGTCACTATCTAGAAAAAGAAGTCACTTAAGGTTCTTCAGCATAGTGTCTACTGTGATGCATGCCTGAGAACACAGGGTAACAATGGCTGTGTGTTGGAGATTCTCAAGGGGATACTGGGTACAGTTTCAAATAGAAATACGAGTGAGAGCACACCATTCTCTGTGGAACTCAACTTCCCAGGACAAAATCAAAAGAGGGATCCTAATACATAAGCCATTTTCAATATATATGCAGACATTGCTGCCATTTCTCACTGCACATACCACTGCCACCCATAACTCAAAGCCTCCCTGGTCCCAAGCCAGGGAAATACTGACACAGCCTCTCTGCCTGGACCAACAGTTCCTGCTATTTTGAATTACCCAGAGCTCCACACTAGCCACTTATCAGGCTTTCTAGCTGTTGTTGTTGGGACCACTGCCATAAAAAGTGCTGAGAGCCTTCTGATTCTGTGTCAGAATGATAGGAGCAGGCCATGCTCATTGTCATATTCCTGACATAGTTATAACAGAATTTAAATGGTCCTTGGGTTCCACTGCATTGTATACCAACAGCAATTTATTAGCTTCCTCTGGCTAAAAAACACCATATAGGGGCTGTGGTAGTTTGAATGTAATTGGCCTCCATAAGCTCATAAGGAGTGACACTCACTATTAGAAAGTGTGGCTTTGTTGGAAATAGGGATGGCCTTGTTGGAGGAAGCATGTCACCGTGGGGGTGAACTTTAAAGTTTCATATCTACCCAAACCATGCCCTGTGCCCCAGTCTACTTCCTGTTGCCAGCACCATGTCTGTCTACTTGCCACCATGCTTCCTATCATGATGATAATGGACTAGACCTCTGAAACTGTAATTCAGCCCCAACTAAATGTTCTCCTTTATTAGCGTTGCTGTGGTCATGGTGTCTCTTCACAGCAATAGAAACCCTAACTAAGACAGGAGCTCACATAGAAATTTATCTTGTTCTCATTCTAAAGGCTGGAAATCTAAGATCAGGGTTTTGGTTCTGGGCTTCTTGGCTCTCTAGTAGAAGACTTCTCACTATGTCCTCACACAATCTAGCCTTTGAACCTGTGAATCCTTAATGCCTGCATGTATGCACACCACTGCTTACAACACCAGTCATATGGCCTACACTAAAGGCCTGGTCTTAGCATAGTCACCCTTTAAATGTCTCATGTCCAAATAACAGCCGTTTTCCTAGGTTCTGGGGATTCAGGCTTCAACTTGTAAATTTTAACTGGACATAGCTCAGTCCATAAAAGCAGCACCAGGGCTACTTCAGAGCTGTTGGGTCACTGTTTCAAGGTTTTGATTTAGCTGATTTCTATACCAACTATATAAAATGCATTCCAAAAAAGGCTTGGGCTTTTGCCTACCTGAAGATAAGAGATGCTACAGAACTTACATCATGAGTTACACATGACTCCCTCAGGGGACACAGAGCTGCTGGTTACTTCCACCAGAGAGCTATGTGAGGAGCACCCTCTGTATCTGAGTGTTTCTGAAAGAGCTGTTGTAGTCACAAGACTACATCACTAAGGAAAGGAATCAGGAATGTTGTGGGAGGATACAGTGATGGTACTCTTCTATATGTCACAGAAAATCTCCTACTGCTCTGCCCTCTCTTTGACACAAAAGGATGCTAGACACACATACACACACACACAAACAAAAAAATTGCTAAGCCTAGTACATGCTCACTGGCTAGAAGGGAGCCTCTAAGTTCAACTCTAAAGCTCAGGTCCTGGTAAAGAGGATTTTTCATAGAGTCCTTCATAGTGAGAAGTAATGGTTTTAATATTATCTGCCTGAATCTTATCTTTTTAAAGCAAACTGTAGTCAGATATTAGGCAGATCTTCTTTCCACCTTGGCAAAAAAAAAAAAAAAAAAAAAAAGCATGGGATGTGATGGTGACTTTAAGCTAGTGTGATGGGCGGGGCATTGTGCCCACTCCAGTGATCCTAGCAAAACCAGGTCAGTCTTATCATCGTAGGCAATACGTGCTATTAACGTGTCATCATTCTCCAGACTCTGATTTTGTACTATGTGATACATCGAGAGTCTGTGAGAAATCAATGTACATTTGCTAGGCTGAAGAAGAACCAAGTGTGATCAGCATTTACTCCTAAAAGGAAGTGTTTCACAACTGGAACTCAGAATGCAAAAGCAGAAGGAGGGAATCTTGGGAAGATAAGGTATGGAGTCTCTAGCACCTGCCGAGCAGGTGTAGTGAGTAGAAACTGTAGAAAGCTGAAACTTCAAGCTAGAAATAGCTACGGCTTCCCACTGAGTATGGTTGTTTGACTTATTTGATAAGGTAAACCAGGAATAGGCTCTGCTTAGTTGGACATCATGAAGTCAGGGAAGAATTTGAATAACACATATCTTAAGACAGCTGAAAGCAAAGAGGTGAAATGTCTCATCCAAGATGGGTAGCCAAGTGGCATATGAGACTTGTGTTTCAGGTTTTGGCCCACTGTTGCTCCTTGTGCCAGCTCCAGCAGGAACTGACACTTTCAAATGCAGAACACCTTGTCAGGATGCTGCCAGGATACACAGTGCCAGCTGCAGCTGAGTATGTCTCAGGATAGTACAATTAAGTGTACCACCCAAGCCTGTGGGTCTTTCTGGAGAGAGGGAATAGTGAGTAATAAGAAGTATCAGAGAGTTTATTTAACACCTTGCTAGGCTGTAACTTTGCCACCATGTCACTTGTTCCCTGTACGATTGTAGAACTCTTAGTGTTCTGCCCTTAATTCCTACCCAGTGTCATGCAGCCATCGAAGTGGTCCAGCAGACATTAGGGATAATTGCACAGGATCATGTGTAGCCTTATCTGGACCCTGGCTTATTAGTGTTGGCCTTCTCAGTTTATATGCAGAAGGGTGAATGATTCCAGGGTCTCCCGGTCTTCTTCTTGACTGTGTTTAGCTAAATTCCTCCTTCACTTCTCTTGAAGGCTGAATCCACGTTCTGTTTCTGGCTCCTTAGAAGGAGAAGGTGGAGGAAAGATGTGTCTGTCCCCCTCCAAATGCTTGTCTTGTCTTCTCTGTTTTAGCCAAAGCTGTGTGAGAGTGTTGAAGGTCTGAATGCCATGGCTTTGCCATACTTCTTGAGGAACTGTGCTCCTAGCATGGAGGGCCTTAAATAGTCATTGAGCCAGATTAGACTGGAAATATCCCTGGAGTCTCTCCATCCCACCCTTCTTGACCTGTGCAATTACTGGCTGCGAAAGTCTGAGATGTAAGAGGTTGTGGGAATATTTTTCTTCTCAGACCTAACCTTCCTTAAAGGAGCTTTCAAATCATATCCCTTACTTTCTTCCCTTTGTAACATGCAACCCTGCCCCCATCCATCTCCATGCCAGCCAAATCAGACACAGTATTCATATCACACTGTGTGATACTCACCACTGTACATGGTCGTCCATGAAATGTTTACCATATTTACCCAGGAACCACTTGCATGAGCCCACCTGACCCCAGAGTCTGTTCATTAGTAGACCCCTCCCATGGTTCTGTGTTTCTGGGCCAGGAGTGTATATCCCACTAAAGGATCATCCTGCCACTTCCTCCAGGAGTGACCAATCAGATAATGTACCCAGTTTGCACTAAAATTAGAGAAAAAATGGAGCAAGGTGAGCACATGAGCCCTTCAGCCTTTGCACATCACCGACACCAACTCAGGTAGAACAGTCCGGGGAGTAGGCGTGTCATGCACATGCCACAGTGGCTGCAAGGCCCTTCTCTCTTCCCACTTGGCCAAAGTGGAGTGGGCCTCATGCTGCTTCTGTACTTAAATCTCAGCTGCAGCAAGGTCTTATTCTTACCACCCTGACAGCTTTAGCATTAGATTTCCTAATCCATTGTTTGGTTTGTGTAGGGGGAGGGGTTGTGTTTTTTCATCCTTTCCCTTTTGACACTCTTCATTCCTTAGAGCCAAACCAAACACATGGGCCTGGCCAGTCACCCTGCCTGGGTCTGTGCTTCCCAGGCTATTGCTGCTGTTGTGATAGACCCCCTTCAGCAAGAGGGAACTTTTCTTTCATTTTGATAATGGTGGGCAAGTCTCAGTTCAGCTCAGTGCGCAGATGAGTAAAGACAATGTGAGGTGCTGCCAAATCAATTAGAAACAAGCTTTTAGAATTCTTGAAAGTTGGAAATGTTTGTTTAGATCATGCCACTGCAAGCCTATATAAAGCAGGCCTCAGGCTTGGTAACATGGCCTTGTGACCACCACCCCTTGCCTCAGGACTATGCTTCTTGTTCAGTAAGTTAGTTCACCAGAGCTAACTAGCCTAACTGTTTGAAGGTGACAGTGTCTGAGGGCTTTCTTCATAGGAAGCGATTCCCATTCTCTTAGCCCTTCAAACTCAGTGCATAGGGCACCAGCAAAGCAATGTGAATGCCTTGTTGAATTTCTTCTATTCCCTCTTTTTAAAAACTTTTTATTTATTCTTTGTGGCTTTCACATCATTCATCTTGATCCTATTCATTTTCCTATCCCTTTATACCCACCCTCTGTTCTTACAACCACCCCCTCAAAATAAAATTAAAAAAAAAAAACCTCATTATTGAAGCTATAGTGTGACCCAGGGAGTCGCACAGTGCACCCTTTAGTCCACACATCTTTACTTCTCACTGTTGAAGCTATAGTGTGACCCAGGGAGTCGCACAGTGCACCCTTTAGTCCACACATCTTTACTTGCAAGTGTTCATTGTAGAGTCCTTGCTCTAGTTTGAGGACTCTGGTTTCTGCTACGCTATGGATGCTGGGCCCTCACTGGACTCCTCTTGGATATCCTGTTGTTGTTCTGTGTCATGGAAATGCTGCAGCTTTGGATCAGTAGGTCCAGCCCCTTCACATGCTCCAGTAGATTATCAATGAGGTGGTTGTTGGGGTGTGTCAACTCATAGCCTTGGTTCTGGGCCTGAGTGGGTGCTGGGTTGGTCAGCTCGTTCGCTCTCCCCCATACTCACTGCCAGGTTGAGCTCTTCAGCACTGTTACTGCTAGTTCACCCTATGCATCAAGGAGCAAGGGATGAAGCCAGTTCCTCTTCAAGCCCTCAGGGTCAGCTCTTCTGTGTTACCCAGGCAAGCTACAAGGGCCACTCCTGAGTGTTAGAGCTGGGGGGGGGGAGAAAGGAGGGGGGAGTTCTTCCACTCTCATGACCTCAGGCGGGGCCAGCTTTCCCACCTGCCACAGGTACTAAGGAGCCGGGAGGGGGGGGTGGCATCTCCCTGTTCTCACTTTTATCTTTCATAGTCATGGGGGTTCTGTGCTCCTCTACTCACTCAGAGCAGGTATATTACTCTACCAAGACATAGGCTGTCAGGAGAGAGACAAACCTGGAGAGTTGTTAAGAGCACATTCTCATAGAGACTCAGATTAGCCCATCTAGGATAAACGTCCTAGACACATTTTAGATGTGTCTAGATATAAGTAGGTTAGAGATTGAAACATTAGGATCTTAGCAACACTTGCATCTGGAAACCATAGGTCTGACTTTGGCCCCAGACTGGCCTATGGGTGGTACATGTGGTTCCTGAGATGAGCGCCCTTCCCTACACCTCTTCAGGCCTGGCTCTAACCTGTAAGGTAGGGACTTAACTGACAGTTGTGCTGCTCCTCCAGACTGTGAGCTGGAATTTGACTCTGACATGAATAGGCTAGTATTTCTGTGATTAGACATTTGCTGGCTGGCAGTGGACTGGGCAAGATAGGAAATGAGGCAGAGAAGGAAGACCCAGAGTTGGAGGCCAGCCTGGGCTAGCTGACTCCTCCGTGTTTAATTTCACTCAGGACAGGGACTGTTGACCAGCAGTGTTTTCAGTGCTCTGGCAGAGGAGCCTTTGTTTGGTTTTAAGTTTGGCTTGGGGAAGGGTGGACCTTTGGGTGTAACCCAGAGCTTTGGGCCTGCTAGGCAAGTCCCCTGTCATTGAGCCATAGCCCCAGTCCTTAATTTATTTTTAACCTTTGAAAACTAATGATAAAATAATGATAGTCTAACATTGAAATGCCCAGTAATATTAAGGCATATTGCTAGAATTTATCCAGTACATGATTAATAAATACTATGTTCCAAGAATAACATATTGGAGATAATAATCATGGGATTGCATGGTTTTCATGCTTCAATACATAAAATCCTCTGTTGTGTAAGGAAAGTCAGAAGATCCTTCATATCAGTGAATAAACTTATAGTTTCTAGGGAGAGACTGTCATTTTGTAACCTATGGAGAAGCTGTAAAAGCATTCACAATCAAGGTCTAGCTTTCCTTGGCACCAATGATAGTAAATTCTGCAGTGTGCAAACAGTGACCACATGCCTGTAGGAAATGGCTTCCTGAATGGGAAATTACTGTACTCTCAGACCCCTCTCATCCCGTAAGCTTTATGGTCTGTTCAGGTGGCAAAGTGGCAAAAATATATTGCAGTTTATTCCATACATTTGAACAATTGAAACTGGAAAACTCATTTTGTGTCTCTATAACTCCTAAGCAGCTGCTGGTTTGCGTTATGGGGCTATAGGACAAGTCTAGCCAAGACAGGGCCATTTCTACTTGACCCATCACTTCCAAAGCACCAGGCTTATCAGTTTTACAACTCAGACACACACACACACACACACACACACACACACACACACACACACACACACACAAAACCTCAAGTTTTTGTCTGCCTAAACTAAATTAAGCATTTCTGTGTAATTTTGTGCATACCACCCAGCCATCTGGAAAAGAGACTTAACTGAGTCATGCCAGCCATTTACTGAGTTCATCTAGAGACCTCTTTAGGCCTGACTTTCTAATTCCTATCAGAAAACCTCTCTTTCACCTCAGAGCAGTTTACTTTGAAATGGAGCCAAGTCTATAATACTCACCTTTTTTCTGTTTTAAGAATTTCTTACATTTTGGTGTCTGGTGGCTCCCTGTTGTGTTGTGTCTTGTCTGTGTGTGGAGAGACATACAGCTCCTATCCTTAAGTCAAAGCATACACTGAGCAGATGTTCTGGGCTGTGGTCCCACGGCAGCCAGTTCACTGCAGGCTACTCTCTTGCTCCATGCATCCCGCTCCTGTTTCTTGTTATTGTACCATCCATGTTGGCTGTTCTCTGATTTACTCAGCACTAAAAGCATAAAGAGGCTGGCCATTCCTATGCCCAACCCTTCCCAACAACACCTGTTTGGTGGAAAGTTGGAGAACCCCATCTCTGCTCCATGTCTTTGGCCTATAGGGAATTGCTGCTACATTTGTGACTCTTGGCTCAGGTCCCTGTAGAAATCACAGCACTACTTTAAGTTCAAGAGTGGGTGGGAAAACTAGACAGTTCTTGCCAGTGGTCACCTTTATGTCCTATACTTGCCCTGCATCTCATCTTTGGGGGACTCTGAGCAGAATGAGCACTACCAACACAGGCCATATCAAGGATCCGTGTGATTTTGATTTCTTTGCTGTGTTTCTGTGGAACAGAAACCCAGGGCCTGTCATGAAGCAAGTAGTGTGCTTAGTCACACCTTGCCTCAGTGGACAGATCTTTACACTTTACAGGGTCCTCAGTGGCGCAGCTAGGTTGGAGAGCACTTAACCATTTGCACAAGGGCCTGGACTCAGTCCCAGCAGCAGAGAAATGAAAAGAAAATGTCTTCAGAAAGAATTATCTATTCCTGCAGTGAGTTTGTCTGCTATTTGCAGGTACTTTGCAAGGCAACTTAATGTATAAAGCAGAATTCCTCCAGGAGTTTACAGAAGAATTGAGGAGTACATGGAGCCTCTCGTAAAACAAGAGGAGGAACAAATTATACAGCAGTGTGCCCAGGTCATAGATGTGGAGAGGATTGTGAGCAAGAGCATCAACAATGAGTATTTATAATAGTGAAAACTAAAAGACAACACATTTTATAATACCAGGAGTTTGTTCACCCATGCCTGAAGAAATAAAAGGGGGAAAAGATGGATTGAATATATTAAGATACTAAAACACTTAGAATAATTTTTCCCAAAAATGCATAAGTTAGTACATGTTATTTTTTTTTTTCTTTTTATACTTTTTTTTTAAGACAGGGCCTCAAACTTAGTCTCCCAAGTTCTGGGGTACCACACTCACTTTGACTCTTTTTAAAGCTTGAAAATAAATGAGATTACCCAGGAAAGGGTACAAAAGGAAGAAAAGCACAAGAGCCTGGAAGGGTAGCACAATGACAGACCACTTTTCTACATGCAGGGCCCAGGAGGATAGCACAGTGTTACATCACTGGTTGCCTTGAACTCAGGGACCCGAACAGTAACACAGTAGTATATCTATCACTTGTCCTATACACAGGGTTCAGGATGGTAGCACAGTACTAGCGTGTTGCCTAGTACATACCAAACACTGGGTCCCATCTCCAGCATCACAAGCAAGAGAGAAGAATGGCCACGGATGGAGGAGAGAAATGTGGGAGAGGAAGGAAAGCCAGAGGATATGGCCTGTTGAGCTTGAGGACAGAGACTTTTGAAAGTATCATCAGGATCAGATAGAGACTGTATAGCTAGGTAGTCTGGGAAGGAGTCTGATAGTGGTAGTTTTTTTGTATTTTTAGGTATTGAATATAATATGCACACAGAAGACCTAAGTCCACAGCTAAGTGAGTATTGACATACCCGTAGATAACCAGCACCAAGAAGAAGTACCATAGCAACACCTCAGGAACCTTTGCCACACCTCACTACTCATATCTCTGTCCTCTGTAAGTCACCTGACAAATCAATTTGCGTTTTTTCTTTTAATTTTTATACCCAGAGTCCTTGATGTGGATTTCACTTCTTTTATTCTACATCATGTTTATGAAATGCATCATTTTTTTATTTATGCAATCTACTCTTGTTGTTTGGGATTCCATTGTGCAATTTTATCACAATTTTTTTCTCAAAGAGGGTCTTGCACTGAACCTGGAACTCGACAGCTGGCCAACAACTCCAGGGGTCCTCCTTTTTCTGCTTCCCCAGCACTGGGATTATAGACACACACTTCTAAACCTGGCTTTTCATGTGTGTGCTGGGAGTCAAAATCAGGTCCTCATGTTTTCTTGGTAAAGCACGTTACAGACTGAGGCATCTCCCCAGCCCTGTATGATAAATTATTAAACATTTAGTTACTAAAAGCTTATATCAGCTTGGCCAATAGAGATTATGTGCATAATCTTCTCTATGTCTTCTGGTGAATGTGCATGAAGTTTTAGTCATTAGGTCATAGGATATACATATGCTCAAGTGCAGTGAATGCTACTAAATGGTTTCCAAAGTAGCTCTATCTCTTTGCCCTCAGATACGGCACAGGAGTGTATTAGAAATCAAGTGGTTTCCACACTCGTGTCTACATTTGGTGTTATCTAACCCTTAAATTTTTATTTATTGTGATTGATATTTAATGGTTTCCTATGTTTTTTAAACTCTTGTTTCATTGATGATAAACAAGGATAAATACATTTGTCTGTATTTTCTAGACTTTCCAATAGACAGTTGATCCTCCACATCCTTGGGTTATACATCTCTCAAATTCAACAATTACAGTTTAAAAATATTTGAGAAAAATATTCCAGAAAGCTATAAAATTCAGAAGTTGAAGTTTCCGTGCATGGAGAACTCTGTGAGTCCACCAGAATAAAGCTATCCCTTGCTATACCCACCATCCATTTCTCTGTTCTAAGTGTCGTCCCATCCCCTGCCCCCCCAGTCACTTGTCATTTGAGCCCTGTTCACCTGTAGTTAGACTATGATGGTTTTGTCTGGACATGTTTTCCCTCATCACTCTCTAAATAATACAGTATAACAACTTTACATTGCATTTATATGGAGTATTATAAGTAATCTAGAGGTAAGGTATATAGGTTATATGCAAGTACATCATTTTAGTTCATTAATTTTTTATAAAAATGAAGATTTTGTTGTCATGAGGTATCGTGAAATCTGCAAGAACTTGTAGCCTATCAGTTGAACAAAGCTCTGCCACACGCAGCACCACAGTCACTTATAAAGTAATTACTCTGAGGCTTATATTAATGATAAACTGTTTCGCCTGTGTCTCAGGCTCATCAGCACTAGCTGCTATAACTAACGCATTTCTATTCATCTGTTGTGTTGCCCCGTGTTCCATAACTTTACCTGTGTTCCATTACACCTGCAGCAACTTGCAGCTCCTCTCCCTGACTCCGCCCTTCATCTTGATTCATGTATATGAATATACATCATGAAGTATATTCATAGCGCACAGAAAGACATACCACATCACTTCACCTTTTCTGTCTAACTAAAAAGCAAGGTTTCAATTTTAACATAGTGAAATGACATATAACAAAACAGTTACCAAGCAAGAATTACAGTTACAATGTCTAGTCTATTTGTATTTAGCAAAATTAAAGAAAATATTCTGCCGTGTATTTTTGTGAAGCTAAAGTTTTATATCTAATTTACCTTTTATTATAACTAAGGAAAATTGAAATTACAATTATCTAGTCAAAGACCACAGACAGCTATAATATTACCTGAGTAAGGAAGGACATTGTAAGCAACTTCCAAAATTCTAGAAATTACAGAGACATCTGGTTGCCTGGACACTCATGCAAAGTTTTTTTTTTTTTGTAATATTGGGGCATTCATCTTAAACCTATAGGCCTAGAGTCTCTGACAGAATCAGGAAATTTGAAGGACTGCTCCACCCATTTTGATAAGGTTTGTCAGCCACTTTTCCCTGTGTCCTGTAAAATGTCTGGCAATTTTCTCTGCAAAGCAGGAACCTGAAGGAACATCTTGACTTGTTCTGGCAAAGTTCAATGGTCATTTTTCCTATAGGTCCTGAATGCCCAGTTTATATAGCATACGATCAAGCAGTTTCTTGCCCAGTGGCTAACTTTATCACAAAGAAAGTAAACTCCATGTGTCATTTCTTCAGTGTCCATCATCTTCTTGAAGTAGATTGGTGTTGCAAGGAGCAACCATGTCTCACTGTCCAGAAAAATTTAAGTTTTAAAACATTTTAAATGCCATATTCTATGGGTCTTAGAAGTGTTTGATGATTACCTAATTGAAATATATCTTTGTATATCTAAAAAACTTAACATGACTATATGTTTGATTATCATAGATGATTAACTATTAATCTTTATTTCTTAATTGTGCATTATAATTTTAAAGGAAGTGCATAAACATAATATGTTAAACAAGTGTAGAAGTATACATACAGTGTAACAAAATTAACCTTAAATTTCTGTCAATAAACAAAACTCCGTATCAGTGTAAAATATTTAAAACAAGTAGTTACTTTTTAACAGTAGATTTGATAATCTACCTTTTATCCTATAATATCTATATTTCTCTTTTTTCTTTAGAAATATATGACCAGTAACGAAACCCTCTAAATAAAGTTAAACATCTGTAATCTATTTTTTGGGAATGTGGACATAGTTCCCTAGGCTACTTGCTGCTGATTGGTGGCACTGGTAATCTTTGAAAGACCCTGAGACTGGATCATCTTAGTCAGCATCCTTGAAGCTGATGTGCATGTTGGATCATCTGGGTCATCTCTTCACATCAGAGATTTTTTTTTGGGGGGGGGTCTTTCTCAAACTGTATTAGCCTGGAAGCAATCCATAGGTTCTCATCTTCTGTAGAGACAAAGCAGAACCTCTTTTCTAAGGCAACATATCCTTAGACCCTAATTTAAAATTAAAATATCTCTAATATATATGTATATATATATATATTAGCCGGTAATATATATATATATATATATATTGGCTGGTACATATATATATATGTTGGTTTAACTTAGTGGCCTTTAAAATCAAATGTCTTTCTACAGTTAGCTCATTAACAGTTAAAAAATTAAAAGAAAACAGGGCTGGAGAGATGACCTGAGTTAAGAGCACTGTCTGTTCTTCCAGAGCACCTGAGTTCAATTCCCAGCAACCACAGCAATCACAACCATCTATAGTGATATCTGGTGCCCTCTTCTGGAGTATGTATACAAAATAAATAATTTTTTTAAAAAATTAAAAGAAAACACAATATACACAGTCCAGACTCTGTGTATTTCCCATCTTTATGTGGCTAATTTTTATATTATTTTTACTGTCTCTTTAAGCACTTTATTTTTAAAAATATTTCTTTATATAGCTGCCTATATATCTTTTCTCTGTCTTCCTAGCCTATGTACGTTTTTGCATAAGTTTTAACCCTTTTAGAGGTTTTTTTCCATCTGAATCCTTTCTTATTTGTGTTATCTTTAATCATTTTTTAACCAAGAGAGTTTTTAAGTTGCTAAACTAGTGGCTAGGATCTTTGGCTACTGGCTCTGCCCTGCTTAACTTTTCAACATGATGCAGGTACCAATGAGTCATACTTACCTCCGCAATTCTAGCAGTATTAAGTATCAAGGAGCTGTATTTTTAAGCCCACAGCTGTTCCCCCAAACCTGAAAGCTGTGGCTGGGAGAAGCCTCTCTGTACTGCAGCCCATGAGAGAGACTGCGGAAATCTGCCATGCAGCTTAGCTCATGGTAGATGGCAGATGGCTACATCTCCCAGGCAGCTGCTGCGAGAAGAGTCTCTGTGCTGCTGCTGGCACGAGACTGTGAAACTAGGAGTCTCAGTGTGGCTCTGTTTCTGTGCATTCAGCATCTTTTTAAAGCTTTTCTCACTGTCCCGATGGTGGGTGCCATTTATAGCCAAGGTCTGGAAGAATTTCTCCCACCTATAGTCCCACAGCCACTTATAAAATAATTACTCAGAGGCTTATATTAATTACAAACTGTTTAACCTATGACTCAGACTCATTACCAGCTAGCTCTTATAGCTTAACCCATTATTAATCCATTGTATTGCCATGTGTGCTGTGGCTTTACCTGTATTCCATTACATCTTGCTCTCTGGGCAGCAGCTTGTAGCTTCTCTCCCTACTCTGCCCTCTTTTGTCTTTATCTCTGCTTGGATTTCCCACCTGCCTTTAAACTGCCTGACCATAGGCCAAAATAGCTTCTTCATTAACCAATGGTAATAAAGTATATTCACAGTGTACAGAAAGACAGCCCACATCAGGAACTTCCTACAGACACAGGCACTAAATGACAATTGGAATCTTTTGTAAAATACTATTCTAGTTCCTTGGCTTTTGAATTTGTTATTTTGCTGTTGTCACTGATTCGTAGCTCTTTATGTATCACACTATTAGTCCCCATCACATACATGCACTGCAGACACCTTTTTGCCATTTGCCAGCTTCTTTTTCTCTCTCCTAATGTCTTTTAAGAGAAAGAAGTTTTGTTTTGTGAAGATTTGTTTGTGTTTTATTTGAGGTTTTTGTTTGCTTGTTTATTTGGGTTTTGTTTGTTTTTGTTGTGGTGGTGGTTGGTTTGGGAGGGGGTTGCTTGTTTGTTTTGTTTTTGTGTGACTTTTGGGACACAGGGCTTCACATAGCCCAGGCTAGCTTTCATCACAATAATGGAGCTGACAATGAATTTGAACTCTTGATTTTTCTCCCTCATGAGTGCTTGAATTACAGGCCTAGATCAACACATCTGGTCTTTAGTTTTTAATATAAATTAACTGGGGTTTTCTTGTACCTTTTTTTTTTCTCTCATGATGAGTGTTTTTGTGTGTGTGTGTGTGTGTATGTGTGTGTGTGTGTGTGTGTGTGTGTGTGTGCGTGTGTGTGTTCTGCCTAAGGAATCTTTTTATTGTGGCTTCGGTAGTGTGGATACTGAAGTGGGAAGGACACAGAAGTGTGGCATTTGTACACTCCTTTTAACCTTTGTGTACAGTACAAGGGCACTTGTTGTATTTGTGAGTTTGGTTGTTTGTTCACTTAGGGGTTTTTGTTGTTTGTTTGATTTTTGTTTTGTTTTTAAGATGGGTTTCTGTATGTAGCTCAAGCTGTTTTCACATATGCAGTCTTCCTTCCTTGGCCTGAATGCTGCTTTCTTTTTTCATGTCTTTTATTCAGACATAAATTTACTATCTGTCAGGAACTGTTTTGTGTAAGACTGAGATATGGATAAAAGTTTTCTCATAAAGTCCAACATTTCCCTATCATACAAATGATACTTTTGCCATAAACCAAGTGATCACATTAGTATAGGGTTTTTTCCCCTGAATTTTCTTATATTAATAGCTGCCTAAGATTTATTGGGGTTACACTGAATTTATGACTTAGTTTGAGCAAAGCTAATACAGTCTTGAGTATTCGCTTCTTGGTCACGTTATATCCTTCCATTTAAGACATTTTTCACTTTTGTAAATAACTTTGTGTTTTTAGGTAGAGATTTCACTGACCTTTCAAGAAAGAAACTAGGTAGGAAGGTGGTCCTGTCATTGCTGCTTGTTAGGGATGGCCTGAGAGACAGAGGACAGAGAATGCACTTCTGAAGTGTGATGGTAAAGCTGTAACCAGCTAAGAAAGATGGTTTCAGGCTCTTTTCAGGATGGGAAAGGTCCCTTGTTCTCAGGCTGGGGAGAAGAGAGCTTGTTTGTTGTAAAGAAGGAGACATGACAGGGTCCCCAGAGGCTATGGGAAGAAGGAATGGAGAGCACTGTGGTGTCATTTTGAGGCAGGATATTTATATGTGGTGTCACCTGTCTTTGTAACAGTGACAGTTTTCCCAGACTGGTAAACAGGAGCACACTGTGGTGGGCACTGTGTCCATGCTTCTAGGCACTAGATCCCACATGCAGAATGTTTGGAGCAGTCAGACTTGCCGCTTCATGGAATCCAGTCTGCATTTGGAAATCTTGATTTGTTTTAGCAGAGTATACATTTTCAGTTTTCTCTACTGGAGATAATGACTCTATATCCATTTTCCACTTGTCCCTCCCTTGATGTCTGAGTTAGATTAAGGTTCAGTAGAAAGCAGCTCTTCCACAAAATCTTTATAAAGCCACAGTCTGACTCACATGCATGCACCACATACCATATACATAGACACTACAGAGAGCCACAGTCTGACTCACATGCATATACAGCAGAGAGAGAGAGAGAGAGAGAGAGAGAGCTCTCTCCAGGGTCTCACTCACGTGAATGCACCATACATGTACAGCACACTTGACCCCCAGTGACCCTCTAGCTTCAGCATCCCAAGTAGCTGGAACCGCAGGTGTGCCTCATCACACTAGTTCATCTATAAAATCTTGCAGTATCCAAGTGACTGGAAGGACATTTTTTTAAATTGTGACAATCGAATCTTTTTTAAAAAAGATTATTTATTTATTCATTATATATACAATATGTAGAAGAGGGTATCAGATGTTATCATAGATGGTTGTGAGGGACCATGTGGTGGCTGGGAATTGAACTCAAGACCTCTGGAAGAACAGTCAGTGCTCTTAACCTCTGAGCCATCTCTCCAGCCTGGAAGGACATTTTTTGAGTGAATATTTACATATGAGAAAATGAGGTGCTAAGAAAGAACTTCAAGCTCAAATTACAAAAGGATCTAGCTGACTCATGGGAACAAACTTAGTTTTATAGGTTAGCGAAACTTATCCTGTGTCAGGAGTGTTTTTGCATGCAAAGATTTCAACATGTACAAAGAAAAGTGTGTCTAGAAAGTCATGAGAACTTACATGCTACCTCCAAACTATGATGAACTATAGAAACCCAACAAAAAACAACAAAAAAGACCTGGTACCTTTTGCTGTGGTGTTCTGACATCCCATAACCTAGAAAATGTCTGTCAGCTTCCCTCACTAGTATGACTGTGTGAACCTGTCATCTTACAGAGAGAGGGGTGAGCTGGGTTCAGCTTTGGGAACTGAACTCATGACTGTTTTTAGGTCTGTGGCGAGGCAGTTGTGCTCCCTTTGTGGCAGGAGCACACAGACAAAGAGAGAGCAGCCCAGAGTCCTAGAGTCCCTACAAAGACACACCTCTTCTTCCTGTGACCTAAGACTTGTAGCTCTTAAAGGTCCAGCCATCTCCCCAGTAGTGAGTGTTCCCAACAGGTACCAGTGTGAAGACACTGGCTATGGATTAAACCCTCTAACTCAGCGGTTCTCAGCCTTCCTAGTGCTGCGACCCTTTAATACAGTTCCTCATGTTGTAGTCACACACACACACACACACACACACCATAAAATTATTTTCATTGCTACTTTATAGCTATAATTTTGCTACTGTTAATGAATTGTAATGTAAATACTTTTGGAGCTAGAGGTTTGCCAAAGAGGCTAAGAACTGCTGCTCTAAAACCATGAACTAAAACAGATAATTCCTCATATAAGTTGTTTCTATCAGATGTTTTGTCCCAGTGAAAAGAAAAATCTAATCCAGAATCAAGCGGACACTGTGTTATGAATGTAGCACACACTTCTGTTAGTGTGTTTTACAGTCTTAAAATATCCTGTGGGTGCTGGGGTGGGACTCAAGAGTGTTTACCCAGCGTGCACCAGGCCCTGGAATTCATCCCCAGAACTTCCAAACACAAAATAGACTTTTTTTTTCCTTAGCTTTTTTTATATTTACACATCAGAATAAATTTTAGAGTTAATTATCAAATTTCAAAAATGTCTTTTGGGATTGACTTGGAAACACAGTTCACTGCTAAGTGAAAGTAGGTGAGGTTAGCTCCTTTCTTAAATGTTTTAAAGATGCCCTAAGAGTTAGCCTGGTCACAGTCAGCAGTCAGCAGAAGAAGGCTGCTAGTCTCCCCTGACTGTTGACCTTGAGAAGCACATTCCAGCCCCTTCCTTGCTCAGAACCACAGTGTTTAACCAACAGTAGGATCCTGACAATGGAACTCTTTCCTACTTAATTTTTTTTTCTGGGTGATCTTACCCAGTTAATAACAGTAATTACAGTACTTAGCCTTTTTCAAGCATTTTCAGTGTGTTGCTCATTACCCTGCCCTACATATGTGACTGTCATTAAATCCTCTGTAACAGCTCTGTGAAAATGTTCCTGTTCCATCCTGCTGAAGAGAGGAGTGGTCGGGGTATCAGCTAATAAATGATCGCCCTGACACTGAGACCCAGGCTTCCTACTACCTGTGTTCTAAACTACACTGACACTCAGGTTTCAGGATCCCTCCTTCCTTTCCGGAACCCTGCCTGGTATTTGAAAATACCCATCTTAGCAGCTCCTTCCTCTGCTAGCACTACCACACATGGTTTCTATTCTCCTCATGGAACCCACTCTGAAAAGGCTGAGATGTGTGGATGCCTCTCCTACCCGCTCCAGGCCTATTTAATTCTACCTTATGCTTACAACAGTGCTTCCTGGATATTGCTTCTGCCCAGTCGACATCTTCTTTTTTTCTTTTTTCTTTATGAACATTCTGAGTCACCTTCTCAGACGATGAAGGCAGTCTCATCACTGTGCCATTTAAAAATATAGGACTTCCTTATAGTTTGCATGAGATTGGGTTGAACTCTAGTTTTACACACAGTTTGGCCCTCAGCTATCTCTTCAACTTCATCCTCTTCCACCCACTGCCCACTGTAGGCTCCAGCATGCTGAGCTGTGCTTTGGTCTGCCTCATTTCCCCGACTCCGACTCCACTTTGGACCTGGGTACCCAGATCCTAGCCACGCTCAGTGATTCCTTCTCAGACTCCCCGGAGTGAAGCAATTGTGTGTTCTCTCACAGTGTGTCCTCATGTACTTGTTGACATGCATGCTCTGCTGCTGGCCTACAAGGAGTTTCCAAACAAGGACCTGCTCTGCTGTCTCTCAGCACCTTGCATCCTGTAGACACTCAGTAACGTTAGAGACTCAGAGAGCTGTCCTGGGGGTGCTGAAAACAGTCTCCTTAGCTAACACACAGCCATGTGTAGCACAGGGAAATCCCCCCTGGGCAGGAGCACCATACCAGGCAGAGATAGGAACAGTGGACACAGCCATCTCTTTGAAGTCAGCACTACAAGTTAATGTTGGCCTTGAACTTAACACTGACTTCTCTGGGCCTTATTTTCATGATGAGAGTCTAGAAACCTGAACATTTAGATCATTCCTTTTAATGCAGGGAGATCAGCTCTGTTTGTCTCTTTCCTGCTGAATCCCCACTCCCAACACAAATGAGCTGGGCTCCACGTGAACTCTGCTTCTCTTTTCTCTTTCAGCTTCAGAGTGAGCTGGAGAAAGTTGAGGGACACAATGCAGAGCTGCAGGAGTTCGCCAACACTATTCTTCAGCAGATAGCTGATCACTGCCCTGACATCCTTGAGCAAGTTGTCAATGCCCTGGAAGAGTCCTCCTGACATGCTCCAAGGAAGGTGACCAAGGAGCCAGAAACGAGAACCTGAGGAACAGGCGTCGGAGCTGCTTCCATACCAGACCCTGCCAGCTGGATGTGCAAATGCAGCCCACTGTGTCTGTCACCATACTCTGCCTTCTGCTTTGAGTGTTGTCTCTGCACAAATCTCCTTGGTCTCCATAAGAACTGCCCTTGTCATCAGCAGAGAGCTGTGGAGGCTGGCACTCTGCCCTTCCAAGAACAGGAAATCAGAGTCCACCCAGAGTCCTGTGCCCTGATGGCTTGGTGCTGAAGCTTTAGAACGAGTACTTTCTCCACAAGTAGAGAAGGAGGGGTCAGGTGGCCAGGGACGGGGGAGAGAGCTCCTGTCTGCACAGCTCTTCATGTTTACCATCCTTGCTTGCTGTGAGCATCGGGTGGAGGCAGGCCTCGTGCAGCTTAGCTCTTGACTCAGCTGTTAGCCCCCGCCTGTTTCACCTGCACTGCTCTCGGCTGCCAGGAGAATGATGGCACATGCTCACCCTGCTCACTCTTGTTTAGGACTTTGACTGTCCTGCACTCACGGTTCCGTTACATGTCTGACCCGAGAGAAGAGATTTAACATGAAGGACAGTTGTCACGGCACCTTTGCTGCTCAAGAGCAGATGTCCATAGGGCCATGCTGTTTCCCTCAGTGCTGCCTGCCTGTCAGCCTTTCCCCAGGCTACTGTAGAACAGGATTGCTAGAGTATGGCACTTTTCAGCTCTACTCTAAGGTCCATCCTCAGAGTCACAGCCTCACGCCCTGCCTAGAAACTTCTTTTGAGCAAACTGAGTTTGTCTTATCTCATACACATTCCTCTCCATTCATTCATTCAAAAAATATAAAATGCCTGCCGTGTGCACGTCAGTGCGTGAGGCACCCATCTTTGGAAAAGCCTCTGGTAGGGAGAGGTGTAGGGATCCTGAGAGGCATGCTCCATTGAAATATGGCAGTGAGCACATACATTCTTCCTCTGTCTTCCTAGACCGGCAGGCACTCTTTGTTTCTCACTGTAGAGTCACCAGTGGGCTAAGATGGCTGACCCACCTCTTTGCCTGCAAGGCCCCATTTGGCAGTTCAGGACTTTTGCTGTCACTGTTGTTACCCTGAAAGGTATTCTGTTCAGGGGCTGTACCTGTCCATTTCTGTCAGCTGACTGCCTAACATGTGCATGCATACCCCATGACCTCAGCCAACTTGTGCTGAAATGAGGTGTAGACGACAGCTACCATAAAAAAAAACGAGGCTCTGAGAGCTAGACAGTGCAGCACTCATCTAGTCCTTCATTCTCTGAAGCAGACACTTGATGCTACCATCCTCTGATGGGGAAGCTGAGTCCTTCCACCTTTCATTTCCTCCTCTTGCCTAGCTATACTCTCAAAAGAATGTAATGCCGCCTGTAAATTCCTCACACCCCTTAGCCTAGGACCTCACCAAGCTGCCACTACTACATTAACAGTCACATCCTTGCTCCCCTTCTTCCCTGCCTGCCATGAAATGTTTCCTTATGGGAGATGCTGAAGTTGGAATGGACTGTGCCATGAGCCTCTCTGAGGTGCTTTCAGAGATCCCAGCCTGGCCAGGAATATGGAGATTAGGCCAGAAATGATCACTGCTGCTTAGTTCTTTTGGTTCTTATCATCCCATCCATAAATCCTGTAGAAGACCTCAGGAGAGGAAGTTAGAATCTGATTTTATGCCCATAACATCCAGAACCACCACCTAGTAACAGCTTCACAGGCTATGGTGGAATCCAGAAAACAGCAGAGTGTGGGTGTACAGGAGCAACCTGGCACCGATGCTGGCCAGCTGTTGTCCAGCTGCTGTGAAGGATGACCCCAGATGGGCCTCCTTGTTTACCCACTTGGTGTCTGTCTGCTACTCCCTATCTGCTTCCTTCTCTTTATCTTAAAACTTTTCTCCCTGAGGTCCCTCCAGAGAGGCTGCAAGTGCCTTCAGGGACATACATAGGCTTGTTGGGAAGGCAAGTTTGTAGGACAGACATTGTCTGATCTCTGCAGCACAGCAAAAGGGTCTCCTCCTTGGGTGGTGTGATACAGCGACTCAGATGGTTCAGGAGACTGAAATTCTAATGTTGAACCGTAAACATGGCCTTTGTTAGGAGAAGTTAATAGGTTACCTGTTTTAGATCCTAGTGACTTTACAGCATGCACTGAGCCAATATTTACTAAATGTATAACTGCCGTTGCCCTAGGACATGTCATCCCATGGCTGTCTTCATGCACTTGAGCTCACTGCAGGTTGGCTAGGGTCATCCCATCCCTTCCATTCCATTGTCGAGCCTCATCCTTTCACACCTAAACACCTCCCCCAAGTGAAGGTCATCGGGGTGATGACAGCAGGACATGGGCTGAGCCTGGGACTCCTAGCTAAAGCAGCAGCATCCCCTAGTAGACCTCTGTCCAGGTCTTCATCATCGCTGACAGTGGTACATATGAATGGTATTGCAAGGACTTAAAGACCATTAAAGATGAAAAGTCTGAGTGGGCTTCAGCAATCAGAAATGTCGAGGGTGTTCTCCAGTTCCTGTCAGCCTTTTCTCTTACACATCTTCCCAAGGCCCAAGCATACCTCTTCCTCACCTGTGGGCCTTGGAAATTCTAGCAAAGAAGACTGCACAGAACCTGCTGATGGTGTTACAGGTCATGCTGTGGCTGGCCACGTCCCATCCATCTGTTTGGCTTCCTGAGAAGAATATGTTGGCTCACTTTCTCCCTCAGAAGAGATGAAGTCAGCCAGATGGTTCTCACGAGCTACTGTCCTGCCCCTCCACTGTTGATCCTGGGATTGGTTTGGCACCACAGCCTCCTGTCTGACTGAAGCACAGGCACACTGGCCTCCCTCCAGGTCTTTGAGGAAGGGCCGAGGCAAGGATATATCGCTGCATAGAATGTGGCACTCACAGGCCTAAGTCCCAGCAGACACCGTGTACCGAGCCTGCCTCCGCAGCCTCCCCTCCTGCCTGCAGAGTCCGGAGCTGGTGGAAAGGAGGGAGAGAGCTGAGCTGCAGCACAGGGCTGTCGGGTTCCTGCCATCACTGCCAGTTTCCGAGCTGACGATTGTTGTCCTGTGAACCAAGATGCTGAGGGGGGAAGAAGACATGCTGGCCTGAGATCCTTCTGAACAAAATGGCTGTCTGTACTCTTTTTAAACAGAAACTTTCCAAACTTTTTAGTGTCAAATTGTAACAAGTGTCTCCTGGTTCTTCCCACCGTGTTTGGCAAGTGCTGTGACCCGACTGTAGTGTTTCTCCTCCAGCCTCTTCTGAGGGAGGAGTATTTTAGCATTGATTTGGGGGAGCGGGTTATCTGTCCTGTCCCGCCACCTCTTATGTTTCTCTGCTTGTTGATATTGTCTGTGTGATTCAGAGAACTGGGGAAATTACATTATGTCCATTGTTGAGAATATTAAAATATTAAAAAGTAGTTATAGAACTGAAAAATTAAAGAGCGTGTTTTTAAAAAAAAATCAATAATCATGTTAACAAAGGAATTCAAGCTATGGGCAGCCTAGCTCCTCCCCTCCAGGTTGGTGAGGTAGTAGGCAAGCCAGCCCTTGGGAAACACACTGACCACACTGGAGGTAGGTGAGGGCCTAGGAACAAGAGACACCTGCTCAGTGGAGAAAGGAGAATCTGGGGCTCAAAGGCCCTCAGTTGTATCAGGGTTTTCTATACATCCTCAGGACCTCTGGGCAGAGATTTCAAAGTTGGTAACCTAGAACCACCCTCACCCTCACCCTCACCCTCACCCTCACATTGGATAAAGCCTCGTGTGCCTAGTGCTGTGTGGTAACCTGGGCTTGGGCCTGCTTGCCAGGCCACAGGACCTCTTTCTGCCCACTTGGTGCTATTTCATCATGACCATTCAATAGGGCAACCTGGTCTCCAGAGCCTACAGACTGCCATGGATGGCCTTCAGAGCCTGGATCTTTCTGGCTTCAGAGCCTAGATTCTTCCTTTTGAAGCTTTTTAGACCCAAATTTTCTTGGCTCCAGAGATGCCAGAGTCAAGAAAGTGAGCCAGGCTGAGGCAAGGAGATCCATCCCTATGCCACAGTGAGCACACCAGCCCAGCCCCTCTTTCCTGCCACGCCAGTATTACATTCATCCTTTAAAGCATCTAGTGCCACTTGAGGCACATGCCATCCTTTGGGCCAGCTGCCCAGTGCAGACCAGGAACCTGCCTTGCACAGCAGGCTGTCTAGGATGGGGACTTTGGCTTTACTCTGCACCCCTACTTGAGAAGAGGCATGCTGCACTTTTGTGGGGAGCCCAGAGCACTGGGCACTGGCTTCCTGTAGCTTGAGTCCCTGTACATAGCAGTGGTGGCAGCCTGATGTCAGGCTTGTGTGAAGTAGCTGCAGTTGCTGTCTTCAACTGTGCGTGCAGTTGCTAGCGTCAGATTGCCGGCCTGATGATAACTCTGCAAAGACATTGTGTTCTGTTCAACTTTGCCTTGGTAATTATTGTAAACACTTTGTTCAATTTCTTTTCTTTTTTATTCACAAACTAAATCCATCAGGAAATTATAAACTTATTTAAAAACTGTGTGCTGCAGCCTTCTTTAGTTTCTGCCAGCCTAGTCAACCCCCTGTGATGAGACTGGTTACTGCCTAGAAAAGCAGGGGACCAGCGGTCCCCAGAGACAAGCTCCAGTGCAGACTAGAATCTACACCCCAGGTTCGGGAAGATTCACAGCAGACGGGCCTGCTAATGCAGGGCTGGTCTCAACAGGAACTTACCTTTGGATTCTCACTCTAACTCTGATGATCTCTTAGTCTATTCCCAAACAGGGTGTCTACATCAGATCTGTCTACGTTATGAAAGTGTCCATCACCAGGAGGAGTAGTTTATCTGTAGGTGGCAGAGGAGCAGCTGTGCCCAGAACCAAGATTCCCACTTCAGGAGTGTGTTCTGATAGCACTTTAGATGTAGGCTGCATCTCCAGGAGCATTGTGAACACCCAGAGTAAAAGTCTTGAGACCTGTGCATAATTGTGGATGTCATTGTCCACTCTGGGACATCCTGAGACCTTGTGCCCATAAGAAGTGTTCTGGGGCATTTTAGAGAGCTCACATTCTGATTAACTTCATATCTGTGTCTGTCTTAGGAAGGAAGAAGAAAATCACGCTGAGCTTGGCACCGTGGCTCATGCCTGTATCCTCAGTACTCAGTCTGGGGTTGGAAGAGACCAGCCTGGACCACTTAGTGAGACCTGTCTCACATAGTAAAGTCTCTGTTCCCTCTCTTCTACACAAGTTATGCCACTTGACGGTGTTAATCAGTAGGAATTGTGAAATGAGAGGATCCAGCGTTCTCAGGTCCTTTTCTGGGAGAGCAGCTGCTTAGGCTTCGAGGCAGAGGCATACCTGGTACTCACCAGACTGAGGAACGCTGCTGCTGCTGCTGCTGCTGCTGCTGCTGCTGCTGCTGCTGCTGCTGCCGCCGCCGCCACACCTGGTTGCATTGTGGGAAGTAGGGGCAGTGTGACTTTAGCAGAGTGAACGCTGTGCTGCTCAACAGAAAGCCACAAGTATGAGCAGACTACACTAGTCAGCAGTTTCCAGGGGCTCCCATTCATTTTTTAAAAACATATTTATTTCCTCCGTTGCCGACCAGTACTTAGCTACAGAAGATCACAAGCTTGCATATGGTGCACATAAACCCATGTGGGTACACACAATCTTTTTTCTTATGGTAATAATAAAACAGACATGAGGATAAAATATAATTATGTTTTTCCTCCTTGAAAGCACAGGGCTCCTCTTCTGCATATCTGTGAGCCGCTTTAAAATGATCCAGCTGTGTGTTGGAGAGAGGCAAGGGACATAGCTGCAAAGAGATTGGTCCGTGAGTAGGAGCTTGAAACTGAGTATCAGGCTCTCAAGTCTACTAGAAAGCCGTGCTCCTCCTCCTGAGGTTTGAGATTTCCCTGGTCAGCCTCGGGAAGCACGTATCTCTACTGTGCCTTCTCAGTCGCCACACATGATCCTCTTCCCCAGGACCATGCATCCCATTCAAAAATGGCTCCTAGAGTACATGTCACTCAGCTCACTGCCATAACCTGTTGGAGATACCTGGGTACGAAGACCAGTACTATCAGCCTGTTCATTGTCTGCTAGGCTCTAGTGATGGCTTGTCGCATCCCATCCCCACAGCAGTTCCTTGGGAGAGCCTGTTGCACATTTCACAGATGAGGCACTGACTGGACACACATCGGGCCAGCCAGCAAAGGCGTGGCAAGGGCTCTTCTGCATTCTCTTCTCAGCTGAGGCTGTTTCTTTAGATTCTCCTCACTCTAACTCTGATTAGCTTTTAAAGTCCACTTCCAACCCCTGCTCGTTCCTTTGTCAATGCATTTCCAGGCTCTTCTGGTTCCTCACAGAGCCTATGATTTTGTCATAGATCCAGGGCCAGAGAATGAAATGGTGACATCAGACAGAGATTCATGCCAACCTCAGAAGGGTGGAGGCATCAGGACCACATGCAGGCTAGGGGCTCAGAGGAAATAGAAATGATATGTCTGGCCTGCTCACTATCAGGTTGGATATGAGTCACATGGTCTCGTGTTGTTAGGCTTCAGACACCATTGCTTTCCTGGGAAAGGGCAATTAATCACAATGTCCTAGCCATCTTCAAGCTAAACTACTGGGAAGGAATGAAGTCGGCTGGTAGTGCCACATCAGCGTTCCTGATAAATTGTCTACTCCCTCATCTGGGGAGTAGACAATTTTCACACAGCACACAATGGCTTATGGGGTGCTATGGTATGTTTGTATACCCTAAAAGATCATGTGTTGGAAACTTTCAACTTTGTGTTGATGGTATTAGAGGTAAGGCTTTTGGAAGGTCATTAGGGTTCAATGAGGTCATGAGGGTGGTGCCACACCATGGGGAAAGAGGTCCTAGCTGGCACACTACCCCATTACCAATATGGTGTCTTCGCCATATTAACATGAACACTGAGGCCCTACCAGATAAAAGATGATGTCAACCCCATGCACTCAAATTTCTAGCCAAACCATTCTCATTCTTTGTAAACTACACTCTCAGAAATTATGTTACAGCATCAGAAAGTGGACTAAGACACTGGTGGCACAGAATATCCACAGCTGCATCGGATACCCACAGCCATGAGCCAGGCCCACTTCGTTATCCTGTTCTCCCCAAGCTATTTCTACAGCAGCACATTGCCATTCCCAGTGCTAGGCGGAGCTGTTCCTAAGTGAGGCAGACAGATGGAGACAGAATGCTGGACCTACTAAGCTGACAAAGAACCAACCTTGACTATGAAGGCAGGTGCACAAGTAGTTAAGATGTAGAGCAGGTTCCTATCTGAGCTTTGCTGCTAAGTGTATGGCCTTGAAAAAAAAAAAAAAAAAACTTTTGTTTTATTTATTTGCCTTGGTGTTTGCCTGAAACTGGGAACTGGAACTACAGACATTGTGAGCTGCCATGAGGGTGCTGGGAATTGAACTCCCGTCCTCTGGAAGAGAAGTCCGTGTTCTTAACCACTGAGCCATCTCTCCAGCCCCGCAATGTACTTTTTACAATGGAGATAATGCAGCACACACACATACACACACTTCACATGTTTATAACATGCAAACAAGAGGATGCACAGTCTAGGATATGACTCAAGCAGAGCACTTGCCTGGTGTGATAATTGCGTGGTCCATTTCCACATCATCAGGAGGATGCATGAGAAAGAAAGCATCAACAACATGGCAATGTGCTTGGCCTTGACAGTCATTTGTGATATTAAATCCACTTCAGAGCCAAAGGTTGCTTTGGAAACTCATGGACAGCCCATGGAGATGCTGACAGTGTGCTTTGTCCTTCAGGGAGGGTGCTGCTCTCTGAGCAGATCTGCTTCAAGGTCCCTGTCTTGTGATCTGAAATCCCTCATATAGAGAAATCAGCTGAGGATGAGAAGGCTAAAGCCTGGAACATGAAGTTTCCCAGAGAGGGGAAGGGGGGGCCTACTATCTTCTTTGTCCCAGGATCCCTCCTGGTGACTGTGGGTGGCTTGCCTTCCTGCAGTTACCTGGGTGTGGGCCCCAGTTCCTCCCCTGTGGGAATTATATGCCAGCTCTCATATTGTTTCTGCTTTAGGAAGAAAGAAGCCCAGATACCAATGGGCATGCCTCAGCATCTGGGCCCCATTGCCCCCATTTGTGAGGATGGGTTCCTGAATAGGAATTCTGCCTGCGCTGGCTCTTAGTCACTGTGACAAATGAGACACAGGGAGCCTGGAACCCAATATGGGATTCTTTGGCCAGGCCATCGCATCATGGAGTTGAGTTCTCAGCATGCTGACATCCTTTTTGAGATGTTTCTAAGCTCTCTAAACAGATTTAAATGTGCAGAGGATGCCTCAAAGTGAGAGGTGCCTTGACCTCCCTCCACCTCCCCTTCCAGGACCTGTAGCTTGCTTTTTTTTTTTCTCCTGTCTCCTCATTGGCCACATGCCCCTGTAAGCAAGGACTGTCCTTTCTCCTGGGTCCTCTGCAGGTCTACACACAGACCTGAGCTTACCATGCAATTAAAAAGGACTCACTTCCCACTAGCTTTTTACCCCAACATGTTCTTTCCCACAGTCAGCCCAGCTTTAATTCCATCTTCCTGAGGTCAGGTGGGAAATCCTACACACACACAGCCCCATCTCCAGACTGTGGAGCTGCTTAATGTTGTTGTGGTGATGAGCCGCAGGTGGAGCCTGTCTGTCCTGAGCAGCTTGGAGCAAGACAGCTGGGCTCTGACCCTGGCGCTCAGGGTCCTCAGTGAGGCTCCCACCATCTGGGGCCTCCTCTCCTCCCATGCTCCAATCCCCAGGTCCTCCCAGCCACCCCCAGAAATTCCCACAGGGGTTTTTAAGAAGAAGAGGGAGCAAGGTCTTGGAATTCAGTGCAGGTAACAGTCCTCAGAGGCTCACTTGATGTCCTGGGAACTTGCCAGGGATTGAAATGTAACCAGTGTTCTCCTGAGCATGTGTGCACACAGCCTACATGTGTACCCCCGTCTTCACACACGTGTGCACACAGCATATATGTGCAGCTGCTGACACATACACAATGGCGTCGGCCAAGTGAGGGTTTCATGTTAAGAAGGAAATGAGTAAACAACGTCAACATTTTTGTTCCCCTCTGGGGCTTGCAAAGAAGGTGTTAAGAGCACAAGATTTAAATCATAAACTTTGTTAAAAGGCAACCGGCTTAATGTGTGATTCTTGCCAGCTTGGATGCGCTCCTTGGGGTAAAACTACACTGAGCTAACGCAGAAGGAATCGTGGGAGGAAAAGGCAGGCAGGATGGGAGCAAGCCGCAGGGCAACTGAGGCCAGACCAGCCGAAGCCCGGCGGGGCCTTGATTCCTTTTTCCAGTTTCCCTGCTTCAGTTGCCTTGATCGGTAGAGCCTCGGTCAGGCCTAAAGGACTCACAGCTAAGAAGGGGAGACCTACAAGAGGCACAGAACAGGCCCAGATCGCCCATGAAAGATTGGTCAAGGATCGGGAGAGACAACCAGAGGGCCTGCCAACTGGAGCCCTCACCTCTGAGGACTCCTGTCCCTCCCCATCTGTGTTCACATCTGCTGCCGCCTCTTCCAGGGGTGCAGGGCCCGCGCTCCGCACTGCACGAGAGGCACTGGTTCAAATGAGTCCCCCAGCTTGGATGGAAATTGAAATGAAGACATAACCCTACGGTGAGTGTGCAGCTTGGGGCAGGGTGGGGACATCCAGAGGAGCTTTTATAGAGCCAACAGTCACAGTTCCCCCAGCCTGATTCTGCTCAGTCACTGTCCCTCCGTTAATGGCCCTGCCAGGCCCAGGCATCACTTAGCCCAGCTTCTGGTCCTAGGATCTCTACCACTCGGAACTCACGCACATCTCTGCCCCACTGGCTCCCTGTGATTTTGTGTCATTGAATTTGCAAATGTGTCACCTCTCCTGAGCAGGATCTTCCCTCACCTCCTTTCCTGTGCACCCGGAATAGGGGCCATTCTGATCCCCTCAAAAAAAAAAAAAAGCCAGTAGAGCACACACACACCTTTAATCCCAGCACTTAGGAGGCAGGGGCAGGAGGGTCTCTGAGTCTGATGCCAACGTGGTTTACAAAGCAAGTTCCAGGACAGTCAGGGCTACACAGAGAAACTCTATCTTTAAAAACCACACACTCACACAACTAAAAAAGGGAAAAGGTTTGTGTGTGTATTTGTGTGTGTGTGTCTCTGTGTGTTTGTGTCTGTGTGTGTATTTGTGTGAAGCATGTATGCTTATGTGGCTCACTCTCTAGGGTCTCTCGTTGGGAACTCAATCTTGTTGATAGCTAAGGCTGCCCCTCTGCCTCCCCAGCATTAGGCGTCCCAGCGCATACCACGCCTGTGCTTATCGGAGCTGGTGCTGAAGAAGGGTCCCCGTGCTTGTGCATCAAGTGATTTACTGAAGTACTGTCTCCTCAGTCCCTGTTCTATTCATACGATTTCCTCAGCTGGGCTAACCCCTCTGGGATCTGACAGAAAAACTGATGCCCCAGACGGCATCGGGGACATGGAGAGCTCGCTCAGTGGCTGAGCACTTGCAGCTCTTGCAGAGGTACTGGCTTCAGTTCCCAGCGCCCACACACATCATCTGCAACTCCACCTCCAGGGTATCTGCTGCCCTCTTCTGGCCTCCACAGACACCTGCATGCATGTGCACATGTACACACACGCACATCAAGACATGTAAATTTTAAACACTTTTTTAAAGATCAAACGGGAATGATGAAGAATAAAGACAGGCTTGGCTCCTGGATTTCTCTGTGCTGCTCTTTCTGGCTAGCTAGTACTTCCAGGGACTGACCGGCCCTTCCTGAATATGTAGGAACACTCCCGTGCTATGCTGTTAAAGCCATCAGCCTAGCTTGTGAGTGCCCATCAAATTCTAACTCTCCTGGGATAGGATACCACTACCTGGAGTCTGGGGCCTTGAATATCTGTGGTTTGAGTGGTCCTGAGAAGCCCTCTAGGCATCTCCAGAATCACTTTCCAGATACATGTGTTTGTAGGTGAATAGCCCCTCCCTAGGTTTCTGCCTCTCCAGACAGGAGACAAGCAGAAGCACCCAAGAGACAGAAGAGCCTATCTCCTTCCCACCCCACCCCCTGCACCTACCTGCCATGGGACTCTTTGAGATAGTGTCCATCGGATGCCTGCTGAACCCTTGCCTACAACTCCCCATTTTATGTTTCTCTAATTTTTGCCTTTGCTAAACAGAAAGAGAGAGAGAGAGAGAGAGAGAGAGAGAGATTCTTCTCTTTCTCCATGCACAGTGATCAGGGCCAGGAAACGGTGCTGGCCTGTGGGCTGACTTCTCCCTGCAGAGTTGGGGCCAGGGAGGATTTCAAGGTCAAATCTATTCCCAGAAGGGCCACAAAGGAATTTCTCCTGGATGTCAAGACTTAAGTCCCAGCTGTTTGCAGCTGGGCTGAGTCCATGGAGGAGTTTCTTGCACAAGCCCCACTATTTATGTTCTTCTACATCTCACCGATTTGTTTAAAGATATATTTATTCCCAGGTTTGCATCAGTCATTGCTGAGTGAAGGAAATTCCAGTTACTATAAGACCCTGCAGCCCACACTATGCCCCCTCCCAGACCCCCCCACACACACACACACAGCCAGTCACCCAGGACCTACCTACCCTGCAAAGGGATATATGCCTCCTTCTGTACCCAGCCACCTGGAACACAGCCTTTGCCACCTTATGTGTTTTGAGTGTTTTGCATCATCCCACAGTGGCCCTCTTAGGGCCTTAAAAATGAGAGTTAGAAGGATATGACTTCCTCTATGGCCATGAAAACACAGTGTCCTTGATCATGGGCCCCTCTGCTGTGAGGGCTAAGGGGAAGGACAGAACCGCCATCAGGCTCAGGGGGAGCCAAATAGGAAGCCAGTCCTTTGGAGGTTTCTGGGGATCAGTGTCTGCACACTGACAATGAATAAGTGAGTCTGTTTAGCCATTGGTCTGCCAGCCTAAAGACCCAGTTAGAGGCTCCTAGGTGGTCCATGGAAGTGTGCTACAGAAAGAAATGTGAGGCTTAGGGCAGCTGTGCCACTTCTGAGAGTCCCCTGCCCTACAGTGTTAGATACACTAAACTTCCAGCCCTGCGTCTGGGCACCTCCACTCCTGATTCTGAGAATCCTTGTGTCTTCTTTGGATGTAGCTTGATAATATAATCATTCACAATGGCCAGAAGATGAATTGTGACATCTGTATAATAGTACAGTAGCCACCATCAAAAATGATAAAGTTTTACACCTACTATAATACTGATGAACTCTGAGGACATTATGTTCTGTGAAAGGGACAGACAGAAAAACAAAACTATGTAACCCTGTCTGTGTGAAGTACCGGAGAGTGGAGTCCCAGGCACTTTAGGAATGGGGAGTAGGGGAGGAGAAGTTGGGACTGGAAGTGCCCTAAGCCCACTGCCCTGGCTGGCCCAGACCTGTAAGCCCAGGATTTGGGAGGCTGAGACAGGAAGATCTCTGGGAGAATACAAGTCTGGGTGCAGCTTTGAAGATGATTCTACAACACTGTAGGTAACACACTCTATGGTTATAAATAAATAAAATGTCAAATATTATGTATATGTTACTGGAAGAAGATGGGTTTTTGTTTGGTTTTGTGGAGTTTTTCTGTTCAGCTTGAGTTCCTCAGTTCATATAAAGCTCGACCATCCTCAGTCCTGCAGCTGCTTATATAATAATTACTCAGAGGCTTATATTAATTACAAACTGTTTGGTTTATGTCTCAGGCTCATTACCAGCTAGCTCTTATAACTTAACCCATTTCCATTAATCTATTGTATTTGCATGTGTTCTGTGGCTTCACCTGTGTTCCATTAAATCTTACTCTCCAGGGTGGCAGTTTGCAGCTTCTCCCTGACTCCGCCCTCCTTCATCTTTATCTCTGCTTGGATTTCCAGCCTGCCTCTAAGCTGCCTTGCCATAGGCCAAAACAGATTCTTTATTAACAAATGGTAATAAAGCATATTCACAGCATACAGAAAGACATCCCACATCATTTTTTCTTTGAAAAACATGGTTCTGCACCAAACCTGTATAGACTGGCTCCACCCCAGCCTGCCTGTGTCCTCTGCTCAGCCAACCATGGCCCTGTGTTCTGGAACATGAAAAACTGCTGCTGTGAGGAACCCCATCCTTCCCCCGGGTGCCCAGAAGGCACTGCCCTCCACAGCCATTGGCCCAGGCTAATTGAACACCATTTCAGCACCTTTGCATCTCAGGCAAATCTGTGAAAAGTGTGCCCACGCTTCTGTTTCCCCTTGGGAGCAGCACAGGATACAGAGGACTTGGTGTAGAAAAGGACCAAAAGAGGAAGCTTGCCCGGGAGTGGGAACAGGGCTCCTTACTCCAGTCCCCTGGTACTGGAAGGACCCCAGCAACTGCGTATGTCTCATAGTCATCAAGCAGCCAGCTCTGGTTAAGGCCAGGCCTCTGTGCTGGAAGGCTCTTCCTTCTAGATTTGTAGATGATCAAGAGTAGGAAGGATTCTCAGCAATAATCACGTCCCATCGCCTCCTCGGAGACATAGGAGCCCAGAAACATCAAGCAGTGCCCCTGTAAGGGGTGTACAAAGTCCTGAGTGCACGTTACACTTGACATGGACATGTCTATGCCTAGGACCCGAGTCTCAGACCCATAGGACTGACAAAGCCTTCCTCAGGTGAGGCTCAGGGTCTGACAAAGTCTTCCTCAGGTGAGGCTCAGGGACATGACAAAGCCTTCTTCTGGTCTCTTGTGCAAATGTTACCAGACTAAGCAGAAAATCTCTGCTGTAGTTTCTCCCCCAGGATGCTATGTCCTGAAGATTGCTCTCTACAAAGATGGATCCTGCCAAGATTAGTTAGACTTGCCTCCGTATTCAGTGGTATACCATAAGCCTCCTTGTTAAGCTGTGTGCAGTAACCTCGACTCCTGTTTAATGTATATAACAACCATGATGAGTTTTTGGGGTGCTCCAGCTCCTCCATCAGAGTGAGTATAGCCCACCTGACCCCAGAACTTCTGTCCATGTGTCTGTGTGTCTGTCCTTTCTTCATTCCCTCATTACCCATAGCCAGGCCTCCCGGACCTACACTGTTCGAGGACATGGCATGTACTCAAGACCACATGACCATCACATAAGGATCCAGAACAATGAGGCAGCTTAGAGCTGGATAAGTCTGGGGTGGCCAACAGGGACAGCCAGCATTAGCTTCCATGCCCCCCCAGCCTCCCTGACCATAGTGAACAACAGTATGTTCCCTTAGATCAACTGAAGAGATGGCCACTATGGGGAGGTGACAGGCAGAGCTGGATACCATCCCCCATTGACTCAGCTTCAGTAAACTGATACCCATCTTACCAGAAATGACAGCAAAGGGACATCACCCTCTGCCCCAGCTGGAAGTGGAGATCTCTGTGGGACCTGCTATGGGAAGCAACAACTCACATTTTTTTAAGAAGCTGACATCATCTGGTGTGGCTAGAAAGAGGCTCTGTGCAGCTTCCAAAGTCAGACACTGCCAGCAACTTCAAAGCACAGATATGGGGCTCTGAGGATTGAACGGAAAGACTCTGTCAGTCCCCTCTAGGGGGTCATAACCCCATGTGGGGGTGCAGCAGTTCAGTGGAGTGGCTAATACTGGTTTATGCTCAGGATCATTTCTCACCTCTGAAAGGGCCTCTGAACAAGAACAAATAACCCAAAATAAAATGTGCTCTCTCCACCCAGCTATTAAGCCTATGGTAGTATCTGCAAATAAAACTCAGAAATATTTACACTTTGGGGGCTAGAGGTGTGGCTCAGCAGTAGAGCATTTGCCCGGCAAACGAAAGCCCAGGTGAATGGGACCTGTACGTGGAAAACTCTTCCAGGGACCTCCCACAGAATCATCCTAAGAGCTGACCACGGGCTGAAGGCTCCTGTCCAGCTGGAGGGGTGAACACTGGCTTGTCATGTTAGTGACTGATTTCAAATGAATTGGGAGACAGGCAAGGGTTACTGAGAATTCAGGCAGAAGTAAGCTAAGGAACTGGCCCTCTGGTTAGTGACTACCAGATGCTTAATATCAGCGCAAGTCCAGCAGGTGTACAGAACACACCTGATAGCACTCCGCTGTGCTATCCGGAACCCTAAATTTGTTTTGTCATTGCAGATTGTTTGAGGTGCTGGGGGTGAATCCAGGGCCACCCATGTGCTCTCCCACCAAGTGACAGCCTAGATCAAGACCTCAGTTTTTGTGTATGAAGCATGGATAGTGCTCTGGGACAGGATCCGCAGACTGTGGTGAGAGTGAGATGTCCTGAGTCTGGAAAGGTGGGTCTAGATGGGCTAAGTGCAGCAGAAACGATTCCAGTTAGGGTGCAGTTCCCTGGGAGGCAGCCTTGAGGCTCTGACCTTCACTTAAGCAGTCTCCTACGATTTGGGCAGGTCCGGGCTAGGCTATGGGTTGTGCTGGGAAAAACAGGTGGTCTGGTGTGGTCTGAACAGTGTATATAAGTGGCAAAGTGACCTCTGAAGCCACTGTGCTGACTGTTGAAGTGAGACTCCTGGGGCTGCTATGCCAACCTCCTCTTGGAGCTCTTGACCATGCTCACACACACACATCAACTCTTAAAAGAAAGATACCATCGGGCCACGATGTCCACACCCAGCCTAGGTAGCTCATTGGTGAGACAAGCTGGCTGAGATCCCAGGTCACTAGGAGAATGTTCTGTGGCTGTGAGACTGTAGCTTCAGGCCTGAGTAGACAGATGTCCCAGAATGCCTGCCCTCCAGCCCCTTCCCTCTGTCTTTGCCACGTTGAAGGGGCTTTGGGTAACTTTTGTTGTTAAAAGGCTTGCAAACTCACAGCATGTCAGAATGGAGTCAACACCCGCTCCCCACAACCTTCACTTGGTAGTTGATTGAGGCTGCCTTTTCTCCACACACTGCCCTTAGAAAACCTGCGTGTCTGTAGTTCAGCCTGTTTGATGAGTAGCTGAGTGTGGTGGAGGAATACCACAGCTTACTTCCCCATTTGCTTACTGGGAGAAGCTGGACTTTTGGGGGGCTATTACAAATGGAATGCCTATAAATTTTCCATTTTATGTTTGTATGTGAGCATAAGCTCTTATTTGATCATATATGATCAATTCTTTCTTTTGTTTTTTAAGGAACTGCTTGGGTCTGGGGGTGGTTGAGGGACAGAGCACTTTCCTTAGCCTTTGTAAGATGCTGATTTCAATCCCCAGTACTGCATCATCATCATCATCATCATCATCATCATATTTCACATAAACTTCCCAGTTTTGTATCCAGTGTGGCTGAATCATCTTACATTCTGCAATTTGAAAACACCCACCTTCTCCACCCTTGCTGGAACAGGTTCCATCCGGCTCTAATTGGCAGTCCCCTTCAGTTCAGGTGCCTTGTTCCATCTGAGTTCTAGGTATTATAAAATGATTTTTAGCCGCTTTTCTATATAATCTGGTCATATTTGTTATTTTAAAAACACTTATGGTACAAAGGAAATTTTGATGGGATGAAAAGGGGAAAGAGACTCGCAAGGGATGGAGCTTCTTCCCGAAACACGCTGGGGCCAAGAGACAGAGAGAGAGGGAGGGAGAGAGAGAGAGAGAGAGTCGCACAAGGGATGGAGCTTCTCCCGAAACACTCTGGGGCCAAGAGAGAGAGAGAGAGAGAGAGAGAGAGAGAGAGAGAGAGTCGCACAAGGGATGGAGCTTCTTCCTGAAACACTCTGGGGCCAAGAGAGAGAGAGAGAGAGAGAGAGTCGCACAAGAGATGGAGCTTCTTCCCGAAACACTCTGGGGCCGAGAGAGAGAGTCACCCCCGTTCTGGGATCTCCGCAGCTGACTACACCCCGATGGGATTCAGTTCCTTGACGTCACAAGTGTTTACCTGGGTAGATTCTGATTTCCCGCTACACTAGGCTATGTTTACAGTGGGGTTTCCCTATGAGTGTGTTTTCATGAAGCCATTTGTTATTCATACATCGTCTCCAGTAAAATGGTTTCTCATGGCTTTTCCTCAGTTTATAATTGGATTTTTAAATTTTAAGAAATGGGGGGGGTATGTGTAGGTATATGTACATGTTGGGGGTGTATGCACATGTGTATGCATGTGTAGGGCAGAGATCAATGGCTATCTTTTTATGTTTAAAATTTATTCATTTTTAATTTATATATGTGTGTGTTTTGCCTGCATGAGTGTCTGTGTGCCATGTCACTGGGTCCCTGTCCTGGAGTTACAGAGAATTGTGGGCCTCCATTCCACCTCATGTTTTCAGACAGGCTCTACCATTAGATCGGAGCTCACCAGTTCCATAAAACTAACTGACTAGTGAGCGTCAGTGATCCTCCTGTCTTGACTATTTCTCCAACTCTGGGATTACAGGCACGGGCCACCGTGCCCAGGTTTCTTCCATGTTTGCTCAGGATCTGGATGCAGGCCCTCATACTTGTATGGCATTTGGTAATTTTATTGGGTAAGCCGCAGCTGAATGTATTTTTAATGTTGAATTTTAATTTTTCTTTGCATATTTCAGATATAATAACAACTATGCCATTTTAACAAGGGTAAAGTATATACCTGGGTGGCATTAGGTATATTCACTCTATGATGCATTTACTCATCTCCAGAACTTTCTAATCATTTTCATCTAAGACTGTGCTTCAGAAACTCCCTCACAGCCCTTGTCAACCACCTTGTTTGTTTCTGCCCCATGACTTTACCTGTTCCATCGAAGTCACATAGGTGGAATCACATGCTGGTGTCTACAGGGGAGCCACTGTGCACCAGTACCAGAAGCCCCATCTTTCCTGTGGCCGAGTCATCCACCAGCGTATGTTTGCCAGCTTGTTAATACGTGGTCAGTTAGTGGACCAGTAGACCGTGGTTTTCCCCTATAAAAATGAGGTCATAAGGACACACTAAGGTCCTGAGGAGTCCTGACTGTCCTGTAGATTGGGGGCTGAGGGTGGCGGGCAGCAGTACCACTTCATACCTGTCATGTCAACACATAATCACATGGAAAACCCACAGGAACACTTAGGAGTGTTCCTCCCAGCACTTGAGAGGCTGAGGCAGGGGGATGGTTTGAGCCCAGGAGTTTGAGGCCTGTCTGGATACTACAGGGAGAGATCCAGTGACAATCTCCTGAAGATCTCATATTTTTGCCTCCAAAAAATCCTGTTTAAATCACTCAGGTACCTACCAAGAAGGAAATGGAAAGGAGCCAGGATGTCACCAGGCTATGAAAAAAAAGAAAGAAAGAAAGAAAGAAAGAAAGAAAGAAAAAAAAGCCAAGAGTGCCTTAGAGGGGGTCTGGTCATGAAAGAGAACTTATAGTTCTGCTGAGGGTGAGGTTAGCCAGCTTCCAGGCTCTGCCTCTTCTGACGCTCCTCCCCCACCCTCCTCTTTACAGAGCTAAACCCAAAACCCAGTGTATCTCACAGTTCTCAAATCAAAAGCACTGGGCACATATTTGAAGCTTGAGAGGAAAGGAGAATTACTGGCTGTGTTTCTGTGTCTCTGCTAAGTTCCATCTGTAGCTCCGTTTATTATAGCCAGGGCGGACCTTGAGCAACGGCCACCAGGAAGAGGGCAATCTGGTGCAATTACCATCGTGGCTGGCTGCTGTGTCTCTGGGTCATTTTCGTTAATGCACTGTTTTCTCCAGTCTAGAGGCTCTTGCTGGGTTGCCCAAGCTGATCTTGAGCTATAGGGTTCAGGTGAATCTCCTGCACCAGCCTTCCAAATAGCTGGCACTACCCGGCTAACCAACATATTTTACAACTTCAAGGAGTTTGTTTTTGTTTTTTGTTTTTTGTTTTTTTTTTTAAAAAAAAAAACAGAACAAAACAAAAAAACCAAAAAAAACAAACAACAACAACAACAACAAAAAACTGTGAAACTTAGATACACATTGGGAGCCAGAAACCTGTAAAACCAGAATCAAAAATAGCAGCGAATCAGCAAAGGCAGTGAGCTAAGGGTCTCAAACTGATTCTAAATGTTTAAGTATTGGAACCCACTGTCACCATGAATGATGCACACTCGCTTGCCACCATCTCCTGACGACCACATTATATAGTTGCCTGTAGTTCCTGGTGTAGGGTTGAGGCCTCCTGGGATTTTTCCACATTTGTGTTAGCAAGACCAAATGGGTCAGCCTTGCACACATACAAGAAACATTATATAGACTGAGCAGGCTGTACTTATGTATGTATGTATGTATGAATGTATGCATGAATGTATGTATGTATGTAACAACAATTAATGAATTTGAAAGAAAGAAAAGTGGGCATGGGGGAGGGCTTGGGGGAGGAAAGGGAAGGTGGTAATGATATAATTAAAATCTCAAAATATAAAAAAATAAATAATATCGGCTGAGCAGGCTTTATTTATGCATTTAGGGTGTGTGTGTGTGTGTGTGTGTGTGTGTGTGTGTGTGTGTGTGACAACTAAATAAAAGGAGACCATGAACTTGACAGAAAGGATGGGTGCACAGAAGGGGCTGGATGGAGGAAAGGAAAAGGAAAATTATAAAATTATATTATAATTTTGGAAATAAAAAATTAAAACAAAACCAAAGCAGAGCGGGGCATAGTGGCATACACCTTTAGTCCCAGCACTTGGGAAGAAGAGGCTGTAGACTCTCTATGAGTTTGGGGCTAGCCTGGTCTACACAGAGAGCTCCGGGGCAGCCAGGGCTACACAGCCTACAACCCTGTCTCCCTATCCCTCAATCCCAATTTGTTTTCTCACCTAGACAAATGCTCCAGGTGGGAATTGCATTGCAAAGCCCTCCAGCTCCCAGAGGACCAAGTCCTCTGCTGGTGATTACAGGTCTAGAGACAAACTTACTTTCCTGTCTCCAACACCTGCAGGCTCCTGTTACTGTCTTTGTTAGCACTGCCCAACACACACTAACGAGGACAGAACCCCAAGACAACTCTGGGCTGAGAGGGTGCCTGCCTCTCTCTGAAGCAAAGGGAGGCAGAGAGCGCTGCTCTGATCACCACTGCGCAGTGGACACGGCAGATTGTGGGACCTTTGCGGTCTCTCTGCTCTTGGGGTCCAGGTGCTGTGTGTGCCTCAAACACGTCTGAGGAGCAGGACATGTGGGGCTTGAACACAGGTGCCAGCAGCCAGAAGGACAAAGCACAGCCCAGGAAACTTATTTAAATTTTCTTCCAATTAAGCCAGGATTTCAGCCCATTATTGCTCCCCAAAGATCTATCTGTGAACATATGACCTGGGCATGCCCTTTGTCCCCTGACATAGGGGTGTCATTCACACAGGCCAACTCTCTCCAGGAGCAGAGTGACCCCTCAGCTGGGGGTTACCTCCATGCCACTGGATGGACACACACTGATCTTCCTGCCAGCCTCTCCCAAGGTGGTCTTCCCTGTGGGTAAGAACAGCTTCTGCAAGGCAGGCAGGAAGAGCTTTGGAAGCTCCACTCTCAGAGTGGGGGCTGCCTCATCTTTTCAGGGGGCCCAGCTGTTCCCAGGGCTGCCTTGCTCAAGCTCCACAGGCTCCTCATTGTGAGGAGCACCTCACATGACCTGCCTGTGACCCTCTGACTCCCGCACTCCCCTTCTTAAATGGGTGGCCATTATCTGCACATGTGCTCTCCCTGACCCTTGGCCTTTCGTTTATCAACCACCATCTCCAACCTTCGGCCGCTGCAGCGCCATTCCTGCTTTCTCTTTCTTGTTGTCAGTGCTTAAATGACCGGACTGACATTCAAAATGAATGCACATGTGTCAAAGTCATGGTTTTCAGCTTAGACCTCCATCACGCTCGACCCAATCATGTTTGTTTAGTCTGAGGCATGGTAGGTAGCCTGTGCTCCTCAGAAAGCATAGGAAAGGAAAGGAACTTGCTTAGGTGAACCAGCCCTTCAGGAAAGCACAAGGGACCCTGGCTGGGACTTGGGTGCCTGAGCATTGACCGAGCATCTGGTGTTTCTATTGTGGCTGCATGCCCCACAAGAACAGATAGATACCTGCCTGCCTCTGTTTCCTCCTAGAGTCCCCTGGAGTGGAAATAAGAGAGAAGGAGCCACAGGAACATTCTAACAGGGTTCTCTACAGGAAATGAATCAATAGAATACATATTAAAAGATGATTTATTAAGCCAGGTAGTCATGGCTCATGCCTTTAACCCCAGCACTCAGGAGGCAAAGGCAGGCAGATCTCTGTGAATTCAAGGCCAGCCTGATCTATAGAGCAAGTTAAACCAGCCAGAGCTACACAGTTAAACCTTGTCATGAAGAAAAAAAAGGGAGTGGGTGGGGATTCATTAGATTGGCTCACTTAGTGTGGTATGTGTGGTCCAACAAGCGTTGCCTTCATTCTAAAGAGCCAAGAACCCCATAATTTTATTCCATGAGTCCAACTGGATGCCTTAGCAGTCCTAGTCTGGTGTTTTAGGCCTGAAGGAGTTCCTGAAGTGGTCTTTGGTTCATGTTGGAAGAATGAATTAGTTGGGTTCTACTAGAGCAGCAACTGCAGCCACAGCAACAGAGTAGATGAACTCATCAGCAAAAAGGGAAAGCAACAGGCAAAAAGCAAAGCTTGGGCACCTTTGATCTGGCTACCACCAGAAGGTGCCACACAGTTAGGATGAATCTTCCTGGTTCAAATAACCTGATCAAGAAACTCCCACAGGGGCTGGAGAGATGGCTTAGCAGTTAAGAGAACTGACGGTTCTTCCTGAGGTCCTGAGTTCAATTCCCAGCAACCACATGGTGGCTCACAATCATCTATGATGACATCTGGGACCCTCTTCTGTGTACTGAATACATAATAAATAAATAAATATTTAAAAAAGAAAGAAAGCAACTTCCACACAAATGTGCCCAGTGGTTTATCTAGATTCTAGGTCTATTCAAGTTGACATCCAAGATTAACTACCATGCCCACATACTCCAGAGGCATAAATAGGAGGCTCAGGAGTTCGGTACCATCCTCAGATACATAGTGAGTTGGAGATCAGCCTGAACTATATGAGATATAGTCCCCAGTCTACTCAAAGGTAGTGTTAAGGGGTAGGAATTGGGGAGATAGTATATCTTGCCAATGTCTGTTCCAGATAACACCTTATCTATGCCCGGTGCTAGGACGATTGACTTATGATGTCATGTTCACTCCCCATCTTCTCTCTGTGGCCCCTGTCAGCTGAGGAGGACATGAAACCAATCCTAGCCCTTCAGCTGGTTGTATCCAGTTTCGTCTGTTTTTAATAACACTTTCAACTACTTCATTCTAGGTAGGTGTGAAACCCTAATTCATTAGAGGGATGATTCTCTTGGGAGAAGAGAAATCGGGATTAAATTCCAGGGATTCTGGGTTGGTGAAGTGACTCAGTAACAATGCTTGCCACCCAGCCTGACCACCTGAGTTTCATCCCCAAGGACCATTGTGGAAGAAGGAGCAGACCAATTCCCACAAATTACCCTATGATCTCCACACTTACATGATAGTACACACACACACACACACACACACACACACACACACACACAAATAAATAAATAATAAATGAATGAAAAATCCAGGCATCCAAGAACAAAAAGCAATTTAGACTGGGCAAATAGAAAATCAGGTTATATATACTAACAGTGGAACTATCTAAAGGCACTGAGTACACATTGCCTGAAAGAGACAATATGCTTCTCATTAGCACTGTCAGACATAAACTTCCTCTTCCACAAGGCAGCTGTCTGATCACCACTATCTTTCAGATGAGGAGGCCAAGGTATAGTGAGATCAGTGGCTTACCCACAATAACATGGGCAGGAATGTAGATACCCACATGAGCTGCCTCCAGCTGATCAATTCAGCAACCACAGGAGTCATCCCTGGAAGGATCAGTCTCTCTTGTGGAGAGGTGATCGCAAAGCCCTTGAGCAAGATGAGCAAGATATTATCTTTGGATAGTTCTTAAAATACACATGGAAATGGAAAAAGCAGTTTGTACCAGGTGAGTTCACTGTCATATGCTCAAATCCACCACTAATTTAGCTTTCTCTGCTTTTATCAAAAATTTCTTCACGCCTCCAGCATCAGAGTGTGAATTTTTCCCTCCACAGAAACAAACAGAGCCAAATAAAAATGCACGCTAGAGGAATTTTCTTATATAGTGCTGTGGTGTGAATGTGAAATATCCTCTATACACTCGTGTGTTTGAACACTTGATGGTAGTGCTGTTTGAGAAAACTGTGGCAGGAAGTGAAGCCTTCCTGGAGGAAGTATGTCATTGGTGGGTGGGTCTTGATGTTTTATAACACACTTCCACTTCCTGTTCTATCTCTACTTCTGGCCTGATGGTGTAATGTGGTGGACTAGTCTCATGTTCCTGTGGCTATACCTTCTCCAACATGATAAACTCCAACCCAAAATGAACCCATTTCCCTTAAGTTGCTTTTGTCAGAGATTTTATCACAGCAGCAGAAGAGAAACCAATTGGTGCCAGGAGTAGGGTTGTTGCTGTGAAAACCTGACCATGTATGTGGCACATAGGCTTTGGAATAAGTTTATGGTTATGGGAGGCATATAGGAGTATTTTCAATTTTAGGCTAGAAGAGCCCTTAAATACTACAAGCAGAGCTCAGTGTGACGTTCTGGGTACTGAAAGACCAAGAAGAATGGGAAGATTGGCGGCTTGGCTCAGGGAGTTTCAGAGGAGACCACGGACTCTGCAGGTGCTGAGAGAGACCATTCAGATTATATGCTGGTAAGAATCTGGTTGCATTCTGCCCTTGACCTGGTGTGTGCAGCTGAATTAACAAATACTAGACCAATTAAATTGGCAGAGAAAATTTTGAAACAGAGTAACACTGAGACTGGGACATGGTTGTTACTTATTATTCTTATGCAGGTTTACAATGGAAAAGAGCCATAGTAGGGCAGGAAGAAATGAAAAAAATGTAGGGTTTGGAGAGAAAAAGAGCACTGGGAGTTTTAAGGTTGCAACCTGAAAAGGGAGGTGAACTTGTTAAAGAAGTTGGCATGGTTACAGAGTGGCCTTTGGCTCTGCACTGGAACAGCAGGGAAAGTGATATGGAGGCAGAGCCCTGCCCATCAAAGGCCCAGCTTGTGAAAGGGGAGACCCTCAAGGGTTTCCTGCTTTTAGGAAGTTTGCTACTAGCCATTGGTTTTGTAGGCATGAAAAAATAATGCAGGATTGAGGGGGTCATGAATTCGTATTCCACAGTACCAGACAATGGTGACAGGGTTAAAGTCCCTGAGAGGAGGCCCTGAGAGGCCTTATATGAAACTGTGAACATGAAGCCTGGGTTATGATGAAAATCCCAAAATGTTGGAGATGCCACAGTCATGGGATGTCTGCCAAGGAGAGCTGGATGCAGGGAATGGAACTAGCCCAGGAGAGAAAGAGAGAGAGAGAGAGAGAGAGATGTATGTTATGGGCAACAAAGCTGGAGGGGCGGAGTCATGTCAGCCTTTTGGAACCGAAATAATTTATTAGGAGTCCTGCTTGCCAGCCATGGCGTGAGATCATTAGTTTCCCTGCTGGGTTCAGCCATGCTTTGGCCCAGTCTTGGCATGCCATGTCCTCACTCCCCTCTTTGTGCAATCGTCTCTTGGAAGGATGCAATTTGTTTTTCTTTGTTTTGTTTTTACAGGTGCTCACAGTTAAGAGATTGCCTTGAGTCTCAGAAGAGACTTTTGAAGTCTCAGAAGACTAAATGTATTTTGCATCGTGAGATACCCATGAGCCAACTGGCACGAAAAGTATAATGTCCCCATAGGCCAATGTGTCTCAGCATTTGGTTCCTGGCTGGTATTACTGTTTGGGAAAGTGGCGAATGCCTTAGCAGGCCAAGCCTTGCTGGAGGAAGTACAGCTCTGGAGGGGTGGGCCTTGAGGTTTATTTGTGTTTTACGACTTTCTGGTTTTTTTATTTTTTGTGTGTAGTGTTTCGCCTGCATGTGCATCTCATACATGCCTGGTACTTGCAGAGGCCAGCAGAGGGTGTTGGATCCCCTGGAACTGGAGTTATGGGTGCTTACAAGCAACCATGTGGGTGCTGGGAACTGAACCCAGATCCTTTGCAAAAGCTTTCAACTGAGGAGCCATCTCTCCAGCCCCAGGCTTACGCTCACTCCATAGCTCAGCTCTCTTTCCTGCTCTGTCTGTTTTTGAATTGCTGATATAGTGTGATGGCCTCGCTAGCCTTCTCTACAATGACGGGCAGTGAGTCCTCTGTAACTGGGAGCCAAAATGAACCTTGCCCCTGTTGTATGAGATTTTTAGCCCAGCCTAGCCCCACAGTCTAAATAAATCTCTTCTGCCCGGGACCTGGTCTAGCCTGAGATTTGGACCTGCCTGCAAGCCCCACTGATGCTTAACCCTAAATAATAACACAAAGTCTTATATTAATTACAAACTGTTCGACTATGGCTCAGGCTTATTGCTAGCTAGCTCTTGCATCTTAACCCAATTCATTTTTATTAATCTGTCTTGCCATGTGGCTTGTGGCTTTTCCATACTCCATTACATATTGCTTCTTGGGCAGCTGGATTGCATTTCTTGTGACCTCACCCTCTTTCCCCTGTATCTATGCTTGGATTTCCTGCCTGCTCCCAAGCTGCTCTGCCATAGGCCAAAACAATTTATTATCCAGTGGTATTCACAGCATACACAAAGACATCCCACATCAGCCCCTGGAGTCACTTTGGGGTTGGGGGGTTGGGGTGGTTAACATTAACAGAAGAGAAACTAACATGTATACTGCTCGAAGATATGGAAGAAGAACCTGCTTACCCAGCATGCCCCAAATTGTCCCAACTGTTGTGAGCCTGGGGTAGTGCATGGATGCTGTGTGGCTATTGGGTCAGATTCATCAGTTTTGAAAGCTCTTATTCTTAGAAAAACACTACTTCCTATGTCATACCTGAAGAGCCAGCAGAAGACGAATGCTTTAGACCAAATGCATTGGGGGCAGGACTGTGAAACAGCTGTTATGCTAGAGGTCATCACCTTTGCCTCATAGTCCAGTCCCAGGCTTTGCAGAATCATGGTCAAGCCCTCCCCTGCCATCCTGGGAAGGGATATTTTCTGTGCACTCTAAACAGACTCTTTGCAGTGGTCCAGATGAACAGACTTTGTAGGCCTGAAGAATTACCACAGCAAGGTGTTCTGTGTTCACAGAGACTCAACATCGTCCAAAGCCTTCCCCATGGCCTTGGGTCTGGTGACAGCTCATCAGCTCATGTAAGGACATAATAACTAGAGCACCCGAGAAAGCCCCCAAGAACTAAGGAGCTGCCTTTCCTCCCCAGGTGTTCTGGCTTAGAAGACAGACTCCCAGGTGTAATCGTCAGCCTGTGAGGCCTGAGGACAGTCTCCAGTAATCAGAGCCAGGTTCTGATTAAAGATTCTCGTAGGGACAACTATTATTTCCTCTTTTCTCCTCTGCTTGCCTTCCTCCCCCCCTCTGTCTCCCCCCAAACCCCCTTTCCTTCCCCCTCCCTCTGCCTGCCTGCCCTTCCCTCTTTTTTGGTACAGGATCTCACTCTGTAGCCCAAGCTCACCCCAAACTTGTCCTGTCTTCTTTTTATTTCTTACTTTATTTTATTATTATTATTTGGTCTTTTAAGGCAAGGTCTCACTGTGTAATGTCGGCTGACCTTGAATTCACAGAGATCCTCCTGCCTCTGCCCTCAAATGCTGGGTAAAGATGTGCTCTTCCACTCCTGACCTTCTTCTTTCCTTCATTTTAATCCTCATATACTAAGGATGTTTGATTTGGGAGAAGTAGCAACACCAAAGGACAGTGGCCTTTTCTGTGATCCAAATACTCTGACAAAAGCAACTAGGTGGAAAATGTGTTTATTTTGGTCATTGTTGTAGTTAGAATGTAATTGGAACCCATAAACTCATAGGGAGTGGCCCTATTGGGGGTGTGGCTTTGTTGGAGTACATGGAGGAAGTGTGTCACTGGGAGGGTGGACTCTGAGGTCTCATATACTTAAACCACATCCAGTGTCTCAGCTCCTGTTGCCTGTGGGTCAGTATGTAAGAACTCTCAGCTCCTTCTCCAGCACCTTCTGCCTGTATGCTGCCTTGTGTGCTGCCATGATGCTAATCGATTAAACCTCTGAACTGTAAGTGAGCCACTGAAATTAAATGTTCTCCTTTATAAGAGTTGCCATGGGCTTGAGAGAGGCCTAGTGGTTAAGAACACTGGCTGTTCTTCCAGAGGCCCTGAGTTCAATGCCCAGCATCCCCATGCTGGCTCACAACCATCTATATCAGAATATGATGCCCTCTTATGGTATAGTCATATATGCAGATAGAGCACTCATATACATAAAGTAAATAAATAAATCTTTAAAAAAAAGTTGTCATGATCATGGTGTCTCTTCACAACAACAGAAATCCTAAGACAGACACCATGGCAGGGAAAGACATGACTGCAAGTAGCTGGCCACATTACATCCGCAGTCAAGATGTAGAGCATGATGAATGTTCATGTTTAGCTTGCTCTCTCCTATTTATTTTCTATCATTTAGTAAGTCTTTTCTCTCAGTTAACCTAGCCCAAAAAATCCTTCAAAGAGGTGCCCAGGGATCTGTCTCCAAGGCAATTCTAGACCCTGCCAGATTGACAACTGATGTGAAATTCCTTGCCTCTGGAATACAGGTACTGTAAAGACCTCTCTAAAACATGGTCCAGGCTATGCAGCCTGTCAGGATGTGCATCTTACCTGAGCAGGGCTTCCCACATGGGCCACTGTTTGACCTTGGGGAGGCCAGGCCTCAGCTGGTGGCAGGGGCCTGTTCTAGACCCTGGTTACAAGGTTCCTACCAAGAGCACATGATCTGAGTCCAGACTTCAGGCTGTGAGTCGCTCACCTTCCTAAATAGACTGCCTCTGAATTCAGCACAGTGAGGGAAGAAAACTCCAGTAACACTCAAAGACTGTGCTTTTGACCAAGAAGCCAAACAAGGTGACAGAGTCTCCTTGCTGGGGTCAGGGGCAGCAGAGAAGTTCCGGGCATTAAAGCAACCAGAACTCATCACATTGATGAGGTAAAAGGAGATGCTGCTTGAAACTGCTGGGAGAGGGGCTTACAACAGGACCTGTTAGGGATGTTTCTAGCAAGTGACCCCTGAATCGGAGAGAATAAATGCTGGACACCTAGCTGGACCTCTCCCATCTGTTACCTCCTCTCTGTTGATGGCGAGGAGCCCAGCAATGTGACCCACCCTGTGCATTCTTTAGTGAGAGGTCTGCCTCCCTCTAGTCCTTAAACCTCCTCATGCTGAGAACTCATGAATCGAAACTAGACTGCATTCTAGTTCTTTTCCCAGGTAGCATTCTGGAGCGACTACAGTCTAGAATCGAGCTTCCCTCCAATTTCCACAAAGCTGTGACACCCCCCCCACCCCATCCCTCACCCCTCACTCCCCATCCCCCATGCCGACAGAACAAATGCTTCACTACAGGGAAATAGCGGGGCCTATTTATAACTTCCCAAAGCAGACTCAAAGATTTTCTGCTTGTTTTCCACTGGTCCCTGCTGTGGAACATAACATTAAAGATGTATTACATTTGTTTATGCTACAAAATATTACTTTAACTATGGGAAGGTGTGTTATATTTGTTTATGCTGCACTTGCTTAATTATGCATTTGTTTCTCCTTGCCTGCCTAAGGCACCTGATTGGTCCAGTAAAGAGCCAATGGCTAGGCAGTAAAGGGATAGGTG